>BSBM01001703.1:600000-1021921 GCA_027924585.1 Larix kaempferi | reverse complement strand
AACAGGAGAGCGAACTTGTACGGCATGCCACGTGTCACTGTTTGACCTTCGGCCTCTAAAAACTTTTCCTGATATAGCTCGTCCTGTTATCTTTCTATCCTGACAGGTCTGACCTAAATTGGACTCTCTGAGAAGATTTATGCCAAGTGTCGCAACGTCACCTGTTTATGGGATAAAACAGGAGAGCGAACTTGTACGGAGTTCCATGTGTCACTGGTTCACCTTCGGCCTCTAAAAACGTTTTTTGAGATAGTACAGTCTGTGTAATACCTGTCACTTTTTACGAAATTTCATTTGGATATTCCTAGCCCAGTTATGACCTTTTTTCCAAGGTTACCTGATTTTGACTGAGATCTGGAAGAGGCAGAAACCCTAACTTGTACTGATCATAACTCATAAAGTACAACGAATCTGAGGGTTCCCTTTGGACACAAGGTACCTGGGGATGTTATCTTCGACTTGTAAACTTTTCAAACCTTGAAACTTCGCATAAATGGATTTATAGCGAAAGTTCCACGATGACTAGTTTTTGCTATGTAAAACCCTAACCTTCAAATTGTCGTAAGTAAAGCAAGTGTCGTAAGTGCCATACCTTGCCTTCCTTCAGGTTAGCTCTGATACCATGTTAATATTTAATATGCTAATACTGAAAATAGAAAGCATTACATTCCATTTCACAATAATAGCATATACAGGATCACTGAAGAAACAACAAGCATAGCATAAACACAAGAGACACAGATTTATCCTGGGAAACCCTCATGGGGTAGAAAACCCAGTAAAGCTTCCTCAAATATAGATGACCAGCAATACACAAGATGCAAACCAAAGATATGATCTCCTCCACCATAGCAGACCTCTCCTCCACAAGTGCGCCTTTCTCAAGTGAGTGTGTGTGTCAAATGAGGAACACACCTCCTCTATTTATACACTACACTGACATGTATTTTACACAGGTACACGTAGGCTCGTATTTAACCAATGGGTTAAATACCCCACTACAACTGATTGGGCTGACCCCTCTAGGGTGGTCTAATAACCCTTTGACCCACATAACAATATACAGGGCCGACCCCCACTAGGGAAGTCTAATAACCTGAGTTACCACATTCCGACGGAGGAATAAACATCTCCGGATATACAATAAGATCTTCACGGAGGAATGAAACATCTCCGGAATAATAAAGTACAAATATAATATTCTTTGAAGTTACAATATCTCAACAGTCAGGGAGACCAGCAATGGTACTCCCTTCTCCTTTCTCCATTTTCTTCTTCGTTCTTGCTTCTTGTCGCTGCACTTCCAACTCTGAATCTGTCAAAGTGTCGCTTGACCCATCATGAATTTTGCTGCCTGAATGATCGTCCTCGCCTTCATCCTCTTCATATGAGTCCTTCGTATCAATATGTTTCTTTGGCTCGTCCGTTGACTTTCCATTCTCTGGATCCGATAGTTGGTTGTCGTCGACTGGGGTCTTCCATTCAATTGACCATTCCACTACAATGGCATACAACTCTGGTTCCGTTAGATTGTACTGCATGGTTAAGCACTGCCTCGCTGGGTCTGCGCGTGCTTGAATAAAAATTGCTTGAGGCCCCGTAGCGAGCCTCGCAATCCGTCTATATTTCCTTGCCGCAGAATCTGGCAATCATGAGATCTTCACTGCTTGCGTAAGCAGCTCTTCCACGTAGATGTAGAACTGGATATTATTGTCTCGCTGCATGTCCTTGTCATTCAATGCCCATAAATTTTGATACCGTTCCCCTTGGAACTCTTTGACACTTTGCGTCTCCATTCCTTGGTACTGTGGTGGATCCATCCATGCAACCAAATAAATCAACATCAGGAGCCATGCATAAATAAAGGGTTTACACTTTTCCTGTGCTGCAACTACATCCCCCATCTGTTCGTTCAATAAGAATAGTGACCAGTTCATCTGAACCCCGACCGCACATTTCTCTACTGACGTAATCACCCCTGCTGTACATTGGTTGGGGTGGTTTTTCCGAACTATCTTGATGGAAAACAACTTTGCTGCGATCTTGACAACTCGATCGTTAATTGTGTCGATCAAGTAACCAAGGGTGTTTTTGATTGCCCTGTATTTGGATTTCATCTTCCCTGCCAACTTCTTGTCGTTGTCTTTTCCTTGAAAATACTGCGACGGGTCTACCCCCATCTTGAGTGACCCAGTAATCCTCGCAATAAGATCCACATTAATTGGGATCTTTCTTTCAAGCCACAAGTAGCTGCCGTGGAGACATACGAGCATTAATTGTTTGATGCACACATTGGACTTTCCTCTAGTCATTGTCGCCTCTTCTCCTACATCCCAACATGGCCCTCAACTACTTTACTGTCGTAGGTTCTGGTAAGTCGACAATGATTGCAATATTAGCTGGGTAGACCAACATACCTTCCTTGCAAACAATATGTCCCAATAAGGTACCAAATGGTGCACAAAAGATACACTTCTTTAAATTCAAATAGATCTGATGCTCTCGACATATTTCAAACATCATCCCGAGGCTCTCTACATGGTCTTTAACCAATCCATAAACAGTCGAGTCATCCATATACACCACCAAGAACTTGTGAATAAAATCTTTGAAAGCAGCGACAACTAACCTTGAGAAAATTGCAGGGGCATTCTTGAGACCAAATGGCATTACTGTGTACTGATAACAACTGCACTCTATTACAAAGGTGGTTTTGTGTTGATCTTCTTTCGCAAGCTTGATCTAGTGATATCCTGAGAACCCATCTGTGAATGAATATACTTCGTGTCCTCCGACACCTTCAAGTACATCATTGGTAAAGGGTGTGGGGAATGGATCATGAAGGAATGCATCATTCAACTTCCTTAATTCGACGCAAATCCGAACTTCGCCAGTCTTCTTATCCTAGACGACCATTGGGATGATCCATTCTCACTTCTCGACAAGCTCAATGATCCCTGCGTCCAACATCCACTCTATATTATCCTTCAATTGATCTTTGTATCTGGGATTCTATCTATACGGTCACTGCTTCACTGGCTTAGCATCGGGTTTAAGGGGGATCTTCATCTCTCCCAAGTCCCCGGAAATGCCCTTCATCTCAGAAAAATTCGTCAGGAACAAATATTGAAATTCATGCAATAAGTCAGCGACCTTCCTGATTGTTGTGTTGTCCCAATAGTCCCCAATACTGGAAAAATTTGGATTATCCAATGACCCAATATTTACTTTCTTAATTTTCAATGGTTGCTTGAATTTGTCTAATTGTATACCTAGTGCTTCAACGTTGTGGATTCGTTCTGAATCTGGGACATAAACAACTCTAGGATCTTCCTCATCATCAGGTCCTCCCTAAACTGTAACATTCCATCATCATCTTTGGTGTTGCAGTCCATTGTGGTCCCATTGGTATTTCGATCAAAACTGTCTCAAATATATTTTTGCGTATTACCTGCAGCGTGCTATCAATTAGAGGATTCTCATAAGAAAAAATGAATGTGTGACTGAAACTAGTGTTTAGATCCTCCCACGTATTTGTTCCTATTCTCAGCTCTACTGAGATGTACGAGCTCTGTGGCACTTCGTCTAACGTGTGGATGAATGCATGAACCCATTCTTGCTTTGGTCTCACCCCCATGTAGCCTGACATTTTCCCAGATGATCCCTTGGATCAATCCTTCCATCATACTTCTTTCCTTGGTAGCAGTCATTTTCCCCAAATCTTACTTCCATTAATCGTCGACATTGTTTCTAGTTTGTTATTGACGACTTGTGTGCATCTCACCACCTCGTCGGAGTGGCCTTCAATGCTTCATCTAATGATAGCAGGAACTGTGGTTCTGATACTTTGTCTTCAAACTCACTGTTGAAGGTTTCCAGGTTAGGTAGTCCTTCGTATGTCGGCATATCACATACTTGTGTTGCGACCCATCTCAGTGATTGAGTGATTTGCGCACACTTCCTGACTGATACCTCTTGCAACCGATTTTTCCAATTCTCTAGAGCCTCATCAGAGTCTGATGACGTCGAACTGATACTTTGCCACCTTAGTTTTCCATCGGCGGTGGGATTAATGTAATCTTCTAAGACATTATAGATGTTGTCCAATCCTATGGTGAGCTCATCTCTCATTGGTTCAACATATCTCTGTCCTTCAAGTGGATCAAGTGGAGCAATGAACCTCATGTCACAGTTCTCAAAAGACATCATTCTTTTCTTGAAATTGATAACTGCCTGATTTTCCATTGCCTAGTCTATCCCCAACAGCGCAGGATATGGACTGGTGTTATCAATTATCTCTATGACGTCAAAATATGCATATGTCTTCAATCCTTCTACCTCGACTGGTAGATGAGGAAACCTACCGATTGTTGTAACCTTGATATGGTTTGCTAAATGAATATGCATAGGGGACCATACCAACTGTGGCTTCCCCATCTCTTCCCATGTTTTCTTGTTTAGGATATTCACATCGGATCCTAGACCTAGAATGATGGAATCCATATCATATGCACCGATATGAGCATTCATCCTCACCTCCCTTCATGTTTTCTTCTTATGCATACGGTTGACTGCACTATCTTGTCGCCCCTCTTTCTGTCGATACAAGAAGCTAGATATATCTGCTAATTATTCCTAATCCTTTGCTAATGTTAAACAAATTTCTAGAAAATTTTTCAAAGTATTGACCTTCCCCTGTGACTTCTACGACATTGTCGGGTAAAAAATTGGCGGCATCTGTTACGGAGAAAACTTCCTATGGCTTGGGGTAGACCAAAACAGACAGCTGACTACCAGAATTAACTCAATTCTCAATCCTATGCTATATAAATGACAATGCTAAGATAATGGAGAACATAACCAACCTTGATCCAGACGTTCGATGTAGATCCCCGTTGAAGCTTTCAATTTGTGCACTTGAACCTGCAAATTAGTCTTGACAGCCAATATACAACAAACGCATATAATATATGAAAGATATTAACATCATCAATAGCAATGGTCCATGATATTATAAGTAAATGCAACCCAAGGTAATATAAAAAACATTCACAACATTAATGGACGATAATATGAGTATTTCTATTAATAAATAACAAGAAGTGCAATGTGATATGACCTCTTGCCGGCAACCAATCTGAACCAAGAACTGGGTCTCTCCACTTGTGCCTCCACCACTTCAATCCTCCATGGAATGGAAAACTCAAACTATGATAGGAGTTTGGAAGGTGAACATAAAGGGTTCACAACTACAAGGATCAATGAGTGTAGACTCAAGATGCGGCAAAAATCCACTAGAGTTATCTTACTCTCTCTTTTTCCTCCCTTCCATATGCCATATGTGCTCAATATACAGTCCTTCCAAAGGTAAGTGAAGGGACACATCGAGCCGTTTCAGGGAAAATGGAGGGCCAAAGGTCACCCTAAGACCGCTTTTTAGGAGTAAAAAGTAATTTACTAGTGACTTTTACCATTTTACTTATCACCCGCGGGCTATAGTGGTGCAGCTCGTGGGTACGCAGGTAAAGTGGAACAACTAGCATACAGGAAGAAAAAAATAGGGAAATAGTGTGTCTGGAGGAAATAAAGTGCCTCTGAGTTAGTGAAATGGATCCTGAAGGCCAAAGAGTGATGACGCTCACAAGGTGGAAAATTACGTTGTAACAGATTCCCCCTAATGTGTGAGGTCAGAGAATGGTGTTATGATGGCCGAAATACATTATAAATCTCAGAAGTGGAGTGATGGAGACACAAGTGGAAGGAGTAGCTCACTCGTCATAATACAATAGTATCTCTGAATACATGTCGATATAGTACAACAATCTGATACAATGGCCATGAATAGGCAGTACATAGTGAATATCTGTCATAAGTGATCATAGCCATGATCCCTCTACAGTAAGATATGGTTCCCTGCTGAAAAGGAAACAATTGGTGCAAACTGGAGGTACAAACTGCTGATATCTGAGAGGTGATATCTCAGATGTAAAGTCACGATCATAAGTAGCATACTGAATGCCACTATCGCCTAGGGTCTTCTACACAAATCATCTATGGTGCAAGTCCCATCAAGTGAATAAAGGAGTTGGGGTCGAACCTGATGTGACATCGTCTGATTACCGGTCAATGATGTATACTGTTAACAGACGCGAGATAACCCACCAATAATGAAAATGGGCATCAAGGCACAGAGTACAATCATCAAAGTGCGAATAGATGTGTTGAAGTCAAACACTAAGATGAATCCATCGATCATGGGACATTGATGTATTCCCAAAACTGTCGATGGCGAGAGAACCTACCACTAATGACTACGAGCCTCAAGGTACTCAACCGAACTCTAAGTCTCAAATTTTGGAATAAATGGGTTGAAGTCGACGGAACGAAACTCGCTCGAAGGAGGGCATTAAGGCATCCCCCATCAACCAGTACGAGGTACCAGCTACACTGAAATATTTGGAAGAACTCAGGTGAAACGGACTGACTCAATAAGGATGGTCGACATGAAATAGTCAAGAGATCTGAGGAGTGTTCGACTCTGGTTTCACGATTTCCTTTGAACAAGAGCATGAGCAGATGGATAGAATCAGGCAGCATAGACTTGATATAACACTGTGCGATGCAGGAGGCATCAACAAAGGGATCCATAATGACTGGAAGCTTAACCAATCGATGGAGTAAACTGAGAAACAAGTACAACTCCTAAGGTCCAACTATAGTCCTGACTCATAATGGATGGAGTGGAATGAATGCTCTGTTCAAAGGTGACACAACAGCTACCAACTAGAAATAGTAACCATAATCCCGTACGGATTTTTGAATATTTGATTTTTTTTTGTCTTTTTCATATTTGGAAAAGCTTGAAAAAGAATAAAATTTCTTATAGTACAACAAGTGAGGGAACGAGTGTCAAATGCTGAGCAGACTAGTCCCAAGCAGTGGAACATACCTATGATCAATGCAAGGAAGCATGTGCGGGATGTGGACACTCGGGGGGTGTTCCCTTTGGGTCTAAAGGTCATCAAATTATGAAGGAAAAATGGAAGCTCTGCAGGGCTCGACAGGGAAAGTGCTCAGGCACCAGGCTAACAGTTGATTAAGCGGGAGTCGGCACAAGGCTCAAGCAGCAAGAAGGATGATGCAATGCAATCAAAACTTGATATAAATGGGGGAGTCCTTATGGGAGATGGCCAGCATAAGACAGAAGCATACTTGACAGTTTCCAAGGACTTGAATGTATAACACTAATAAAAGAAATTGAAAGAAGCATACTTGACAATTTCCAAGGACTTGTCAATAATGGCATGGTGTAATGTACCCAACCTTGTAACACACATAAAGGTCGGGTACATGGGGTCTTTAACAAAGGGGATGGTTGAATCTAATCTAAGCACAATGAAATAATACTCTATAAGGTTAGGCTAACATGGCAGTCAAATCAAAACATTTTAAAACATTCAACCATTAAGGAAGACTGCCCTTCCAATGCAACCTAGTTCCCCATTCTACATGCAATGCAGTGTAATGACACATGAATACATGTAGACTAGAATATCTTCACATGTTTAATAACTGTCATCACACCTATGGGAAGTGGCATGTCACCATATAACAAACTAATAAATCAGATTTACATTATATTCACAAGGCTTCATTTGTGATAGTAAACAAAGGACATTTCATCATTTTATGGAGGCATAATTTAGAAATCTAACTATAGCAGAATTATAGCAATAAATTTAGACTTCAAACCCATCTCATATCTGATACGATACAACCATACATGGCCATATGGTATTTCCTAAAGATCGGTCTGTCTAATGATCATAATTCCATAAATAATATAGCCTCCAGTATCACAGTAAGTCAACATTACTAACATTCCTTAAAGCATAATTACATACTAATGTAGATAAGATCTAATGCATTAATTATCAGTCTATAATCCCATGTGAGACCTAACATGGTACAACCATATATGTCCATATGGACTATCCAAATATCATACCTACAATTGTTCAAAATACATAAGCAATTAGTCTTCTAATACAACCATTAAATCAACAATCCACATTATCCCAAACAACAGAATTGTAACACAACTTTATACCATATTTTTCCATATTAAATATCAGCCATAAATCTCAAGGATAATCTGATACGGAACAACCATAAGCAACTTGCACTGTTCTAAATCATACCTCTTAATAATCACAAAATACCATAAGCAAAATAGATACTAACAGCTAGTATAACACATCAACATACCTTCCCACGAGTTGCCAATCTATCAACACATAGCTATCCATTCACCATGAGCATATATACAAGTTAAAATCATATAATGACATAAAAATATCAGCCTCCATGGGCACATGTATAACATCATACATAACAATTTTAAATAACATAAATACTTATCTTTAATAAGGGTGCAATTGGCATCAACCAGACAAACTTCCTCCCAGCCTTAGACACTATCAAGCCGAAATTACTTGTGCACGTCATCCCCAAGCCGAGGTATTGGAATTCACATGGTTAGGGACTCTTCGAACTCGATCCATAAGGATAAGACTTGTAACACAGGAGTTCCCTCCTTCTTCAAGACAAAGCATGATCACTAACCCCTCTTTCTCAGGATTATATCCCCTCTCCCAAAAGACAAGATTATGATCACTACACTTTCTTTCTCGTGATTATACCCCCTCTCCCAAAAGACAAGCTATGGCCAATGTGGTCTCCTTCACAGGATTATACCCCCTCTCCTAGAGCAGCACTTACCACAATTAAAACTCTCTTATACATGATTACCCCCTTCTCTTGCAAGACGAACACAATAATTAGATCACTTGCTCATGATTACCCCCCTCTCCTATTAGAAAAATTTAGGGTGAAGATTCACCACTTCACCCTATCACAACACTTCTTGACCTTCTGGTGTAAAATGTACCATTCGAACCCCTACTAGAGAATTCGAATTCAATGGAGAATATTTATCCTAGACTCACTATAATCCTCCTTGCAGGATCTTCATTAACCTGCAAAACATAGTGAAATTGTGTGCACAATCTTATGCCAAATCCCTCTTTGGAATTCACAAATCTTGTCAGAGAAACCCTTGCACTGACCAAAAAACTCAACCATGAAAGAATGAATGACCTCCTAAACAATTTGAATCCCTCTAGACCAATTCGAATTGCCTCCAAGAGATTGATTATAGACTATTGAGAAACATCTCTCAATCACCGAGTTCTCCTCAAAACCACTGACTAACCCATTCAAGTTCCCAACATAGTAACTTGAATCCATTGAGACTGACTCTAAGCCATTGGAAAAAACACTCCCAGTCACTAGCTAACTAGAATTTATTAACAATGGCTCAAACTCACCATAAATGACTTGAAATTACCCTTTAATTACTCCCCATGCATGTAGGAAACTCGAATTACACATATTGAATCAAATTTCCTTGAAAACACCTCCATGCACCTAGAATAATTCGAATTGACCCAAAAATACTCAAATTAATTGAGGATAGCTCAAGTTCATCTGATTAACTGAAGATTACTGAATTTAAATAAAAAATACACTAATTAACTAAGGACAATTGACTCTAACTTATTGATATTCACTTCAGTTAACTGAAGCAACTAGATATTGACTCAGTTTAACTGAGGAAAACTCAATTAAACTCAATCTAACTCAAATTAACTTATAGTAACTCAATTTAACTCAAAATTAACTGACAATAACTCAATTTAACTCAAAATTAACTGATAATAACTCAATTTAACTTAATTAACTCAAAATTAACCGACAATAACTCAATGTAACTCAGAACTAACTGACAGTAACTCAATTAAACTCAAATTGGGTGCATGTTTGACCATGATTATCCAAATAGGTGCATAAGACATGATTGAAGTGAGAGTGGGCCCCACCAACATCCAGTGAAAGAATATTCTCTCCAGTGAGGGCACAATTGTGCATGAAAAACATTAATTAGACAAATTAGGACCACCAGGGCCTAATAACATTAAAGTTAGGGATACTAGAGTAATGTTAGGGGGAGCCACAACTCCTAACCCCAACCCCTTCGCATGTGGAATCCAAGACCCCCCAGCAACATTGTTTTCCACATTGAGCCATTATTTAGTTATAAGTAATAATAATAATAATAATAATAATAATAATATAATAAATAATAATCTTATTAATGGTCCATGGTCCAGGCACCTAGTGCCACCATAAAAATAAATGACAATTTCACTTATGTTCGAGCCTTACCTGTGGGGATATTACACATGGTGGATTGATAAAGTGAGGCTGTTGTCAATCCTATTTTCAAGGTTCAAATTCCCTTAGGTATGTTTTAACCCCTCTTTGACATTAATTAAAAGGTTTGAAGGAAGCATTCTCGAGAGTTTTCAAGGATCTTTCAATGGCATATTAGTTGGTTGGAAAAACTAGGGTGTTATTATTCTCCTTACCAAGGTTGAAATCTCATAGGTATATTTCCACCCCTTATGAGTTGGTTGGTTGGTAAATTAGGGGTGTTATTATTCCCCCAACCAAGGTTGATTCCTCTGGGTACATGTTTTCTCCTTATGGATTGGAATTCCAACTTAATTTGATCATTTAATATGGTAGGGGCATGTGAAAATCTTAGGCATGATGTTTACTATGGTTGGGACCAAGTGCAAGTCCTAGGTGACTTTGGAAATTTGGAATAACTACATGTCTCACAAAAATTTCAAGTGTGACATTTAGTAGGTACTAGTGAGATACTGTGATTATGTAAGTAGGTTGTTTAATGTGGTTGGGGCCAAAAAGGAGAATTGAATATAAAATTCAACTTGGTTCTCACCATGAAAAATATCCCATTTACATAGACCAAGTAAGGTCAAATGTGCATCAAATAAATAATGTTGGTTGTTTCTATTGAGTGGTTGTTGATATTTTTAAAGGAAAAATATATATAAAAAAAATTAGCCTTTAATGCATTGCATTTTTATTTAGTAGCATTGGTTTATAAACATATCTATCTTTAGTAGTATTTGGAGTAAGACTCTTTTTCCAATTACAAATTTGATAAGAATTTTGATATCTAAACTGTTGTGCATATTCCATTGGAATAGTTTGTCAACTAATCTTACAATATTTTTCAATATCTTATGCATTATTTTAATTTTAATTTCAATATCTTATGCAGTATTTTAATTTTAATTTCAAATTTAATATACACAAAATACTTAGATAAATTGAAACTTAAATGGAAGAAGTTAAGAAAATAAAACATCATCCACATAATGAACACAAGATGTACCTTTGGAAAACTCAATATGGTAAAAACCCAACTAGAAGGTGAGGCCTTTCCTTGCTCTTTTCTTCTAAGTTATGAAATTCAAATATAAAGAAAGTGCACTCACTATGGGTTTCCATGGACATTGTGGTCCATATGGCTACTACGAGATCAACTTCCTCTATCCTACTTCAATATCGCACCCCTATATGCTCTACTCAACTATTGAATAATAAACAATACAATGAGAATAAAACCACTTCTTTTCGTAACAACCTAGTATTTAACATGGTCTAATATTCATCTAGAGGTAGGGATAGGGTTTTTGCACCCTCAACTCTTGATTAAGGTTAGGGCCATTAGAGAAATTTTGAGGTCAAAAAATGGCCTCAAAACAAAGAAAATGTACTATAAAAAACAACCAATCACATTCTAGTAGATGACATCATCCCCCTTGGTGAGGTGGCATTGCATGAGTTAAGAATGCTTATTTGTCAAATTTTCTATGGTGGATGAAAACACATAGTTAACCAAGGTAGTGGTGTAAGTACTTTTAAGTCATAAAGTAAAGTACTCATAATGATAGTCTTTTCATAAATTAATATTATTGTCATTTTCAAGTAAAGTACTCATAATGAATGTATTTTCACACTTTCTCATAAAATAATATTATTGTCATTTTCAAGTGAAGTACTCTTAATTTATAAAGAAAGTCCTTTCACATTTTTTTATAAAATAATATATTATCATTTTTATGTTTTTAATTTTAAATTATATATTCACTCCATTCTATTTAATAACATAATGTCAAACTAATAAATAATAATAATAATAATGCAATGTGGATTATAATAATATTATTAACATTCTACATGTAAATAAATTCTCAATTAAATTACATTATATTAAATTCATGAGAAAAATACTAAATATAAAAAATCAACATAAAATTAAAAGAATAGCTCTTAAAAATATTTTTTATTATTTAATTTCATTTGCAAGTTCAAGAAAAATAAATGCTAAAGGACAATAAATTTTTGGGAATTTACAATGAATCTTAGTCACATCAATGTAGACTTATTTTATTAATTTTATTTCTAGTGAATTTTGAAAAGCAACTCAACCATGGTTATTTATATTGTGCATAGAAAATAGTGTGGGAGGTGGCTTGTCATATATACCTACCCCATAAAACCCCCAATTCATAATATTTTAATATATCTCATATTTTTGTAGTACATCTCTTAGGAGGCCATTTTTTGACCTCAAAATCTCTCTAATGTATGGTTTTTGCATCCCTCAACCCTTGATTACAGCTAGGGATAGGGTTTTTGCACCCCTCAGCTCCTAATTAGTGTTAGGGTTTTGGACCCTCTATAATTTTCTTGAAAGTCCTCATGTGACTAGCTCCACATATCCAAGTAATGTGCATTGGTGTGGCATCCACTTGGTATCATGATGGCCGACAGGTTTTTTCAACTTATGGGAGGCATAACTTATGCATACAGACTTCAATTGAGTTGATGTGCACACCATTGGAAAGCCCTTGATGTGTAGAGCAACATCAATAGGTTGAAAGCTTTATTCACAAATTTTTGACCCCAAAAGAAGCCATTTGAGGCCTTAAATAGGCTCCAGAAGTTTCTAGACCCTAAATAACCAAGCATGACCTACCCCTAAAATCTCCTACAAGCCAATAGAACTAATTTTTCCACCCATACAATACAAAAAAAGATAAAAAATCATATCATGATCCATTTCAAATCAAATCCGACAAAATTTCAAGTAAGAGCAAAGTTCTATAATGATCCAATGACAAAATTTCAAGTAGGAGCAAAGTTCTATAATGATCCAAGGCCTGTGCATGGTGAAACAATGTCACTAAGGGTTTTGGTCAATTCTAATTCAATTGATATTGTAAAAAGTTCAATGAGCATTTCAAATTGAGGGTCTCTATTTTTCTATATCACCAAATTATAATAAAATAAATTTATTACAAAATTAGACAAATTTACATTTTCGTGAAATATAAATGGAAACACCATATCAACATAGGGTTATAGTTCAAACACTTATGAATTCTTACTATGATAATTAGGGTAGACATTTTCACACCATGTCCATTGGATGTAGCTTGGGTGGTTGGGAGGAATGATTGTTACCTCCCCAACCAGGTTCAATTCTTGTAAGTGACATGATGCTCTTGTTGAGCCCCTATGTATTGTCTATACAATTCTGGCCATATCTTGATTCTTCTCATTATGAGAATTATCTTGTATTATGGACCTATTGGTGATTCTAGGTTTATAAATATATTTTGATATTAATGCCACATTTGTTAAAAATTGACTATGGGGTTAACATGAAAGAGACATTTTGACTTGTTAATATATGTTGAGGTATATGATTGCAAAAACTTGTTGGGGCCTCATACGTGGCAACATTGCCAAGTTCTTGAGCACTAACATACTGTAGTGCTTCCCACGTTCTCTGAACGACAGTCTATTAATCTCCTCTCCTCTCGCCTCTCTAGCCACCCACAACGCTCCTCCGCCATCTCTCCAAACTCTGTTCTGATAGTTGAGATGGCCGCCATGGCTACGCAAGCCCACCAGTAGCTAAGTCGTCTCATGAAACTTGGTGTGGCTTTTGGGTTTATTTGTTCGTTGATCCACCATTGCCAGGCTGTTCAGCACATTGTAGGAGGCAAGCTGGGGTGGACGCTCTTCCCCAATTACACTCAATGGGCCCAACGAAGCACCTTCAAAGTCCACGACACTCTCTGTAATAATACAATCCTATCTTTCTCTACTTTTACATTCTAAAATCTCCTCATTTTGTATGCAGATACATATGAATTAATGGTGCTTGTATCCAGTGTTTCTTTACAGTGGCGCTGACCATATGGTTCTTGAAGTGAACAAAGCGGATCACGATTCATGCTCTACAACCATCCCCCTACAAACGTATATGAGCGGCAAAACTGTTGTGCCGCTCTCCCGAGAAGGAAATTACTGGTTTATCTGTGGAACTTTTTGGGCACTGTCAGGCTGGGATGAGCTTGGGAATCACCGTTACTGCTCCTCCGCCCACTACTATTTCAACTCATTTGTCTCATGCGCCGCCACTTCCGCCCACCACGAATTCTTCTCATTTTTCTCATGCACCACCGCCGCTGCACATGCGACGCTTCCGTTGCAGGCGTCACAATTCAAGCCGCCGCTGCGGAGGGCACCGCCGCAAGTGCAAGAGTGGCGTGTGTCATACCAAAAAGGTGGTCAAATAATCACAAGGAACCGCTATGTTCCTGGTTGATAGATCTATATGGGTTATTTAATTGAATTTTGATTCCAGATATTCTGGACAGTAGGAGGATACACCTAAAAATTCAAAAAATTGTTTAATACTGAGAAGAATGGCTGAAAGGCACAAATATTCAAAATGGCTATTTGTGGTTTTTAGATGATGTTTTTTTAGATTATTTTAGAGGGCTAGATAAACATGGTTTTTGTTATGCTTGTATAATCTGGTTGATGTTTTTTTTTTTTGGACAATATGATTTTTGTCTGGAAGTATAAAATTGTATGAACAAACTGATCAAGCTCTGTTATCAGAGATCTATGCACTTTTTTATTTCCTCATAAATAACAAAAGTGTAGCTTTTTTCCTCTTGAAAAAAAAAATCCGACTTTGATGCTACTCCATCCTAAGCATCTATGATTAGAAATAAATTAATGCCTGTACTCATTTTCTATTTTCAGTCTTTTAAAAAAATCTCCGCTTGTGTAGCTTAGCATTTCTGATTATATGCAGCTAAAAAGCTCGTCCTTTAACTATCTTAACTCTGGACTTGTGGGCATGTTCATATGCACATCCTTGACCAGAAAGCCTTAAATAGGCACTCAAACTTCTGTAATAGAGAGATTTAAGTAGATAGAAGTAAACTGCAGAGTGTTAAAAATAATTATTGATATAAATTTAAGGGAATTTGTTTTTAATTAAATGAAGTAAATTGGCTTTCTAACACACAAAACCAATCTGCCAACAAAACGTGAAATAATTTTTCTGTCATTAAAGAATCAAATGATCTGACAAATTAAGATTACTAATCAATGTTTCCTTATAAAGACTATGATTTTATTCCTGCAAATTTTTAAAACTGTAAACAAAATCAACTTAATTCTTAGAGGTTTTTCTATTATGGACTCTGAAGCACAGTTTTGCATCATGACAATGACCAGGCCTGCCATTTTGTTTATCTGGTGAAGTATAAAGATCTTGCCAATCATTGTGCAGTGCACCATTTCATTAATGATGAAATTATCATTGACATTAAAACTTAAAAGATCGTTAAAATGTAATATATATATATATAGATATAGATATAGATATAAAATATATACAATTATTTATATAAGGTTGAACCAGAGTTCAATGTCAAATGACTGTAACTAAAATCATCATTGATCTTAAAATATCATTAAAATGTAAAAATAAAAATAAAAATAAATAAAATATATGAAATTATTTATATCAAAGTTTAACAAGAGTTCAATGTCAAATTATTGTAATCCCTATTTTGTTTTGATATTTGAAATTGGAAGGAATTTGACCCTTTTTATGTTTTCTCTAACAAATTAATCGAATATTGCAGTGTTGTTTTTACTATTTTTTATGCTGCTCAACAAACTATATTTCACCTCATTGGTTGGGCTATGAGATATTTGTAAAAATTTTCTAACTTCTCCATTCCAACGTGTAGTTGCCCTGAAAAACAATTACATGAATTTTAGTGTGCATACACATTTGGAACCGAATGCTCAACTTCCAAAGCCCAAAATTAATTATAATGAAAATGTTTAAAGGGACACTTGAGCGCCCTTTAATTTTAAGATTAAAGAGTTATACGAGCCACATATGAAAAAGTCCCATAAATCATATGGATATATGATAAATAATAATAAGTTTTAGGTTCCCATTTCATCATCAACAATTGTGGACTCACCCCAAGAAGGTTGGTTCAAACTAAACTTTGATGGTTGGTTTGATGTATATATAGAACCATGGACTCACCCCCAAGAAGTTTGGTTCAAACTAAACTTTGATGGTTGGTTTGATATATATATATATATAGAGAGAGAGAGAGAGAGAGAGAGAACCAAACTTTGATGGTTAGTTTGATGTATATACATAGAGAGATTGATATAAATGGGAAGAAAGAGAGTAAATATTAAGATAACAATAGGAACAATATTTTAGTATATTCCCCAAGATATTTTCATAGTCTTTACCTTGTATCATAAAGTAAACTATCTTGTACTGTTGATGAAGAGGGAGATGACATATACAACATTCTAATTATTAGTCAATTGGTTGATTGATTCAAATATAATGTATGTTTAATACATATCACTTATCTTAAAGGAATCTCTTATGGCAAGACTAAAGGTGGAGATTCCCTCTAAAACATCTCTCTTTCCCTCAAATCCTTCCTCATTTCGAAGAATTTTGACCAACATTTCAATTTTTTTTTATAAAAATAATATGTCAATTCAAAATTGGGTTTATATGCAACTAAACTCTATGATAATATAATGTATGTTTAATACATATCACTTATCTTAAAGGAATCTCTTATGGCAAGACTAAAGGTGGAGATTCCCTCTACAACATCTCTCTTTCCCTCAAATCCTTCCTCATTTCGAAGAATTTTGACCAACATTTCATAATTTTTTTATAAAAATAATATGTCAATTCAAAATTGGGTTTATATGCAACGAAACTCTATGATATCTAGTTTCTTGTTCTCTCTAGGATGTTCTGTATTGGTTGTAGTTATTGGGTCCATTGGCTTCTCTAATATTGCCACTATTTTCTTGATAAGTGTTTTAGATGGCTCGAATACTTTCTTGCATATTCTCTTCACATAGGTGCCAAGAGTCTATAAAGCAAGTTTTTCAAATTCTTTTACTATTATAGCACTTAAATTAGAAGACATAGATGAAGAGGTGGAGGAGGCGAGCACAAAGGCTCACACAAGGAGATGGTAAACACCAAAACTCATCTATTCCATAAGAAATTACGTACATATATAGGTGAGATAAATCTCAACTAACCAAGACTCAGATCCTACAATATTGGATCTCAAACCACTCATCCTATCTTAAGAAGATTAATATCAACAACCCAATCACTACAACAAAGCTTATTTTGACATTATTCCAACACTATCCTCTTTGTTACCTACACTATTATCTCTACCTCTTCCCATTAAAAGTAGGGAATATTAAAATGTTATAATGAAGTTTTATCCTCCCAATTCCATTATTTATCTTTAATCTCTAGTTGATTTATGTCTTTACTACATTCTCCAAATTCATTTTCTAGAAGTAGTGTTTTTGCTCATTGAGAATAATGTGTTGCAACTCTGTCTTTACATAGACAAGTTTATGGTTCTAATAAAATAATTCAAAAATAAGTACTAATGTAAATTAATGTCATATTGCTCAGTGTGTTTTTCTCTCATATGAATATGCTTAGATTCTTACAATATTGTGACCATGGTATTCAATTCTTTAAACTCTTATTGGATGTCCTTGATAACCTGATTATATTATTGTGCATTGTTTTTATCAACCATATGATCAAACTGATTGATTAAAGGCATGTCATTTCCCTTGAATTGTTCAAGGGGTTTTTCATTTTTTGTAGTTAACAAAAAATATGGGATGTTCTTTAGTTTCAACTTAACCTCTTCTAGAATTGCATTTTCTTTTGTCTTTTGCAACTTGATTTCCTTTCTTTCCTTTCTCTTTCTCTTGTCTTCTTCTTTTTTCCAATTATTTCTTCATGTTATTATTTCTTGATTTGAAATATAATATTGAGAGGAAAGGTGAAATTAGAACTCTTATCCACATCCCTGGTCCATTGAAATCCCATTGTGGGAAACTTTGCACAAAGGTGTGTAGTTGTTCCCACTTTAGAGGTTAAGACTTTGAGATTGTCAACAAGGCCCAATATTGTAGTATAAAAAGAAAATGTGAATGACCCCAAATTGATCCTGCATGGTTCTTGTTAGCAAAAAAAATAAAAATAAAACAAAACTTGAAAATACGTTGAAAGGGAGTGAGGATATAAAAGCCACAACAAGAAGCACATGTTAGAACAAAATTAGATTGCCCAATGGTCAAGTTGTTACATGTAGTGTCATCTAGGAGGTGTTGGATTCAAGGGAAGCCAACAATGTCCCTTAGGGAGGTCCTTTTTGTCCACAGTAACTGCTAAATAACTTGAGAGAACAATGGAAGAAACAATTGCCCCTTGGAGGAAGGTGGCAAGGGAGCTTGAAGAATGATAGTAGATATGGGAAGAGGAGGAAGAAGTTCCAACACAATTACAACCACACAACCTTGCTCTAATTTCTCCTTACTAGATGCATGCCAATTGTTGATGTATATGTAACTTCGGAATGTATTTCACATATATGTATATTGTTTTCCTATAGAGATGGTATTATTCCTCTATAAGGAAGTGTCGTCAATTATATTGTAAGTGTCGTAACTTATACTTGATGGGTTATTAGACCACCTTGTTTGGGGTCGGCCCTATATAAGTCATGTGGGTCAAAGGGTTATTAGACCACCCTATTGGGGGTCGGCCATGTGGGTCAAAGGGTTATTAGACCACCCTATTGGGTGTCGACCCACTCAGCATTATGTTATGTGGTTAAGTTCGAGCCTACATGAGTTAGGTAAAAAGGCAAGTCAAGTCAAGTATAAATAGAGTGCGGGAGGCACTCTATTTACTCACTCACTTCTCTCACATGCACTCAAGGAGGAGTGGCGCACTTATGGAGGAGGAGGATCTGCTGCTAGGTTATGTCTATCTCTCATGGTTGGTTGTATCATTGCTCTATCTATCTCTGAGGAAGTTATTGGGGTTTTTCACCTTTATGGTTTTCCCCAAGTAAATATTTGTGTCTCTTGTGTGCTTGCATTATTGTCTCCATGATTGATATGTTGTAGATATGCTGTACATGTTGTTCTCTCAGTTAAGATCCTAGATCAGATTGAAGTAAATTCAAAAAATTTAACACCAATGACTTCCTTTTATAGGCCAGGAGGTGGCAAAGAAATAACTAGATCCAAATGTGGACTCATCAACTCCATGATCTAGCTCAAAAGTACACAAAGGGGGGGCCATTCAATGAACCCAAGTACATGAGGAGCTAAATTTGAATTCTTGGAGGTGATGGAGATTTCATGAGCCTTCAATGCACCGTGGGTTGTTGTGGTCCCACTATTTTGACAGTTGCACTTGCACAGATTTGATAATACTCACTGTAGTGTGGTCTGTCACGGGAGTAACCGTGCTACCTTTTTTTTTTTACTGTTTTTGGCATTTTTGGACTCACGCTACTTTCTGGATCTAATGAGGATGTCTTCGGTGGGATGCATGCTATATGTTGATGATTCCTTACTGCAATATTAGCTAAAATGTTGCATGTGTATGAAATTTAGGCATTAACAAATGTCCCCTGATGTATGAGGTTTGGAAGGTATTGTAGAGCCGATAATGCATCAACGTTTCTTTTTTGTGTTTTCCCATGTTCTTGGAAGTTCTTAAGTGAGTGTGGATAGAAGGTTCCCTTGGGGGAAGATTGATGGTGACAACCAGTGAAGCTGTAACAAAGAATAGTGTTTTATACAAATGAGGCGGGCATACCCATGCTTGTGAAATCTGTCAAGATGACTACAATAAGAGGAGACCGAGGGGTCAAATCAAAATACTATTGGAACATGGATGAAGGCAATTCAATCCATGTAAGAGTCACTGATCCTAGAATTGTTGTGGCAGGTTCCGAAGAAGCGAAATTGTTGATGACCATGATACACCCACTAGGGTGGGGGACCGAAATACTAGAGAAGTTGTTGGATAGAGGACCTCACATGTTTCTACTACCATGATTTGTAAATGTGAAAACTGCTACCTTCAAAACATACGACTTTCCCTGATACGATAGAGGTGTTGACGTCCAACATAGGAGATACTACTAAGTTAGGGAGCAATGAGGACACTCCCTACTTAGTTCGAGGTGATCCCTTATTTTGATTGAAAGGGACCCCCAAGGTACAACTGCAACTACTGCAACTCTCAGAATATGGTGATTTGATGCCGATGAGAGTTGAAGTACATGATAAGACAAGGGCCTTATCCTAAGAACCAAGATCATTATGTAACCAACTACAATACTTACAGACATGACACAATACTAGTTGGTAAACGTGGGGCTCGTAACTTCCTTTGATCGATGTCGAATTGGGGAGTAACTGACGACAACATTCTTCAAATAAGGAATAGAGTGTAACAGAGGGAGACAAACTGCAGATGAAGGGATTTGCTGGGGACACAAAATTGAGGGTGATCGTGAATGACAAAACTCATAATGCTGGGGATAGGGAGACTCAATGACATTGATCAAAGGAGACCATGGGTTGCTTCCCAAAATAATAGTGATGTTCCCATAATTTTGAGTGGTATAGCGAACGATTTGTACATAAAGAATAATTGGTAGGGTCCCCACGGTTTTGAGGGTGTTGGGGGACCAATTTGATGATGGGTTGGATTCTTGCATTTTTTGGTGGATCAGGAAATCAATTTGATGATGGTTGAGGTTCCCATGGTTTTGAATGGGTCGGGGAACCATTTCCATGTTCATTTGAG
This sequence comes from Larix kaempferi, assembly GCA_027924585.1. Classification (NCBI taxonomy): domain Eukaryota; kingdom Viridiplantae; phylum Streptophyta; class Pinopsida; order Pinales; family Pinaceae; genus Larix; species Larix kaempferi. The sequence goes on along the minus strand of BSBM01001703.1, from coordinate 1,000,896 downwards.
GGTTATTTTGTGAAACATGAAGATGGGTGCCCCATGAATCAATTCCATGTAGAGTGTCCCTACGAGGATAACTGAATAGGATTGGTTTCTAGAGAGGGTAGGGGACCCATTATTGTCTTGGCGGGGGTGATGATATGAATAATATTGCAGATGGTAGATTTCTCATGGAGGTATGAGTGGTCAACTATGATTCTTGATCATAACATATGCCGAGGAAGTTGATGGCATCAACTCCGGAAGGTGGGGGAGTAAACGCGATGGAATTCAGTTTTAATGACAAGATGACAAGATGGAATTCAGTTTTAATGCTAAGGGAATGAATGCAATATTAAGTGGTATTGCTGAATCTGAGTTTGTGAAAGTGATGCATCTTGAATCTTCTAAAGATATGTGGGATAAACTTATTAATAGCTATGTAGGGAATGAGAAAGTAAAAGATGCCAAATTGCAAACATACAGGCTGAAATTTGAACAACTAAAGATGAATAGGATGAGACTATTAGTAGATATTTCCTAAGGGTTGAAGAGCTTGTGAATGCTATGAAGGGCCTCGGTGAAACAATTGAGGAAGCATCCTTAGTTCAGAAAATTTTAAGATCTTTGCCTGATAAATTTAACCCCAAAGTTTCAGCAATAGAAGAGTTAAATGATCTTAAAAATATGGGTATTGATAAACGCCTAGAAACTCTAACTGCCTATGAGATAAGGATCAACAAAGATACAAATACCACTAGAGAAGCCTCCTTTAAAGTAGATAAGAATATTGAATTAGGAGCAGTTGAGATTGAGGCAAAATTTGTAAGAAGAATGAAGAAAGGATCAGGTAAATATAGAGACAAGCTTCCTTTTAAATGTTTTAACTGTGGTAAGATAGGTCATTTTGCCTCTAAATGTCCTCACAAGAAAAAAGATCAGAATTATGATGACGAAGAGAAATACAAATTTAAGAAATACAGTAAAAATAAAATTTTGTGTGCAAATAATGATGTCTCCTCAGAGGATATAGATAGCAATTCATCTTGTGAAGATAGAATGAATGATTTTATGCTTATGGCCATAGAAGATCTTGACATTGAATATGCAAAAAGTGACATGAATGATGAAGATGCTATAGTTGATATGGAAGGTGAGTTGATTAGTGCATTGGAAGAAATTGATAGACTCAGGTTAAAGAAGAGGAAACAAAAACAATTGTTGATACAGTATGAAAAGAATGACAAAGAACCTAGTATAGACTGTATTTTGGTAAAAATAGAATTAGAAGAGGCAAAGAAAATAGAAGACATTCTTAAAAAACGACTGGCTGAAAGTAAAACAAGATGTGAAAAGTTAGAGGAAGAAGTGGTGACTGTGAAGAAAGAATTAGAAAAATTCCAAACTTTGTATCATCAGAATTGTTCAAGTATTAAAGCCTTAGAAGACTTAAATAATATCTTGAGTAAGCAAAGATCTCCTTTGATTAAATCTGGTTTAGGCTATGAAGAAGGTTCAAGCAATAGTCACTCAGAGAACAAAGAAATAACTAAGGTGATCAACTTTCAAAGCAACAAGAAATCCGAATTCACAAAGTCTGCAACCTCCATCAAAGCTGAAGCAAATAAAACCAACAGTAATGACAATCAAATGAATGATAAAAAAGATATAGCTACAAGAACAAAAAACATTATTCTGCAGTCAAGAAAGCATGAAGAAGATATACAATACAGAGTGACAAGGCAATCAATTCCAAGAGGACAACTAAGATCCAAGTATCAAAATTTCTTTAATGGTTATTGTTATTGTTGTTTTAGCTTTGGTCACAAAGTTGCAATCTGTGTATTTAATCCTAGAAACATGCAACAAAGAATATTTAGTAAGAATCAAATGCTGCAACACAGAGTGGAACAGTCAGTGAGTAATCAAAACTATCATACTCTATCAACAATCAGAAGAGGAATTCATGATAGAAATGTCAATCCTTTTGATCTTCTGTACAATGATCCAGAATGCTATGTTTGTTATAACTTTGGACACAAGGCTACAAAATGTTATTTGAAGAACTACAAAACAGATTCAAGAGTGAATTATGCAGTTGAAAGAAAAGTGTGGAAGAGGAAAGAAAGCAATCAATGTGATTTAGTGCTTTCAGCTCAAAGATAGAAGGACCCATGGTATATTGACAGTGGATGCTCCAAACACATGACTGGGGATAAAAGTAAGTTTTTGTCTCTAAGAGATAAAAAATCAGGAAATATAACTTTTGGAAATGATGCTCCAGGAAAAATCAGAGGCAAAGGAATGGTAAGTCTGAGTAATGGCAAAGGGAAAGCTCAAGATGTATTGTTTGTGGATGGTTTAAAACATAATATTCTTAGTGTCAGTTAGATCTGTGACAGGGGATGTGAAGTGGTTTTCACTGCTAAAGATTGTAAGATAAATTCTGTAAACTCAGGTCAATTAGTTGCGAAAGGTATAAGAACATAAAACAATGTTTATGTCTTGAAAGAAGAAAAGGAGGAATGTCATCTAAGCAAGTATGATGAGAGCTGGCTATGGCATAGAAGACTTGGACATTTAAATTTTGATCATTTAATCAAACTTAGACACAATGGAGCAGTGAAAGATTTTCCAAAGATATCAAAACCATATGATGTTGTCTGTAAACCTTTCCAAATGGGAAAACTAACTAGAAGATAGTTCAAATCCAAGAGCTTTCCATCTTCAGATAAACCTCTTCAGTTAGTGCATATGGATTTGTGTGGACCATCAAGGAAGGAAGGTACAAGAAAAGAGAATTACTTTATGCTGGTTAGAGATGATTATTCTAGACTTACTTGGGTTGCTTTTCTGAAAGAGAAATCTGAAGCGTTTGAAAAATTCAAAGTATTTAAAGCTCTGACCGAGAATCAAACAAGAACAAGACTGAAAGCAGTAAGGTCAGATAGAGGAGGAGAGTTTAGCTCAAGGCATTTCAAGGAATTTTGTGATGAACAGGGTATCAAAAGAGAGTATACAATTCCAGAGACTCCACAGCAAAATGGAGTGGTTGAGAGATGGAATAGATCAGTTCAGCAAATGGCAAGATCAATGATGAAAGAAAAGAATATATCTCAGGGTTTTTGGGTAGAGGCAATTCATACAACTGTTCATATACTTAACAAAGCTCACTTAAGGCCGAACAGTGATAAACCCCCCTATGAAGTGTCGTTTGGGAGACCTGCTACAATCAAGCATTTCAAAGTCTTTGGGAGTAAGTGTTATATCAAGAATAATGATGAACATCTTGGCAAATATGATGATAGGGCTGATGAAGGTGTTTTCCTAGGATATGCTACAAATAGTAAATGCTATAGATGTTACAATAAGAAGTTGCATACGATGGTTGACTGCATTGATATTAAATTAGATGAAGGGAGTCATGTAAAAGACACTCAAATAAACAGTGATGAATCATGTACAGAGGATACAGTTGATGATGAAGAAGAATAGGTCCAAGATTCAGAAAAGGAAGAATCTGAATCAGATAATGAAGATGCAGACTCACAACAACAATCAGTAAAACCTCGTTCAAGAATTGTTCAGAAAAATCATCCTGAAAGTCAGATCATTGGTGACAAGAATGAAGGTGTGCAGACAAGAAGAAAGTTACTCAAAGATACATAACAGTCTCACATTGCCTTTTTATCTATAATAGAACCCAAGAATTTTTATGAAGCTAGTGAAGATGAAGATTGGATAAAATCCATGAAGGGAGAGCTTGATCAGATTGAAAAGAATAATACTTGGGAACTTGTTCCTAGACCAACAGATAAGAATGTGATAGGTACCAAATGGGTATTTAAGAATAAGATGAATGAAAAAGGACAAATTGTGAGAAATAAAGCCAGATTGGTTTGCAAGGGGTATGCACAAGTTGAGGGACAAGATTTTGATGAGACTTTTGCACCTGTGGCAAGAATGGAAGCTATAAGAATGTTTCTTACTCATGCATGTCACAAAAATTTCAAAGTTTATCATATGGATGTTAAATCAGCTTTTCTAAATGGATATCTAGAAGAAGAAGTGTATATGGAGCAACCTGAAGGCTTTTCACTGACAGACAATCCTGATTATGTCTGCAAATTGAAGAAAGCTCTATATGGATTGAAACAAGCGCTAAGAGACTGGTACTATAGATTAGATAAATATTTACAAGAGAAAGGATTCAAGAAAGGCAATGTTGATAGTAATCTGTATATCAAAACAGAAGGTGATGACTTATTAGTTGTTTTGGTTTATGTTGACGATATCATTTTTGGATGTACTAATGCTTCTTCTATTCAATGGTTTGCTAATGCTATGCAATCTGAGTTTGAAATGTCAATGATTGGAGAATTATCATACTTTCTTGGTCTTCAAATCAATCATAATTCTGAAGGTCTATTTCTCTCTCAAGAGAAATATCTGAAGGAGATGTTGAAAAAGTTTCAAATGGAGTATTCTTCACCTATTAGTACCCCTATGATTGTTGGCTGCAAGCTTAGCAAAGACGATATCTCACCAGATGTTGATCAAACAACATATAGGTCAATGATAGGCAGTCTTCTATATATTACAGCAACTTGTCCTGATATCATGCATGCTGTTGGAATGGTAGGAAGATTTCAGTCTACTCCCAAACAAAGTCACTTGGTAGCTGTGAAGAGAATTTTCAAATACTCGAAAGGCACAATGACTTATGGTCTCTAGTATCCTAGGAATCAAAACTTTCAGTTGATTGCATATTCAGATGCTGACTGGGAAAACTGTTTGGATGAAAGAAAGAGCAGTAGTGGAGGTGCATTCTTCTTAGGGGATTCATTAGTAGCATGGATGAGTAAAAAACAAGGTTCTATTTCTCTATCTACTACTGATTCTGAATACATAGCTGCTACAACATGTTGTACACAAGTATTATGGATGATACAAACTCTTGTTGATTTGGAGGTGAAATATTCTGAATCTATTCCTATTCACTATGATAACATAAGTACCATTAGTGTGTCAAAGAACCCTATTCTTCATTCCAAGACCAAACACATTCCAATCAAGTATCATTTTTAAGGGAGCAGGTTACAAACAGAGTTGTCCAATTATGTTGATGTATATGTAACTTCGGAATGTATTTCATTTGTGTATTTTATATATATTTATTGTACCCTTAATAGAGATGTGTTATTCCTCTATAAGGAAGTGTCGTCATGTGGATTGACAAGTGTCGCAAGTGTGTGTACTTGCCGATGGGTTATTAGACCACCATGTGTGGGGTCGGCCCAGAAATATATATATTATAATGTGATGTACCTAGATAGACAAGTCGGCCCCATAAGGTCACTGGGAAAACAGATCAGTATAAATAGAGATCAGGTGATCTCTATTTAGATCACTCGAAAAGTATCTCACTCTCACTCAGAAAGTGGCGCACTAGTGAGGAGGAGGATTATCTGCTACTAGGAGACTATATCAGTGTTATTTGGTTGTACTTTAGTTGAGCCATTGCTCTCTCTATCTCTGAGGAAGTTGTGGGGTTTTTCACCTTAGGGTTTTCCCCATGGAAACTCTGTGTCTCTTGTCTCTTATGCTTTTGATTCTTGTGATGCTTGTCATATTGTGATTGCCATGCATTGATATACTGTATATGTTATTCTATCAGCAAAGATCCTAGAGTATTGTGAATTAATGCTCAAAATTTAACATGGTATCAGAGCTAACCTGAGAAGAAGACATTTTGCAGTGACGGAAGCTTGAGTTCCTTGTTTATTGGGTTTCTCTCCACATATTTTTGAAAATCAGTATATTAGATTGACTCTACTCATGAAGGCGCATCTATCCGTCCAATCAGAATTCAATTCCGAGCATTTTCAGATTTGGCCCTAAAAATTAGGGTTTCCACAAAAATAGGAATTTCTGGAATCTGAAGGCACAGCTGGAAGCTCCTTTAAATAATCGAAGTTTAGAGCTTTGGATCGAGATTTTTGGCTGGGTAGATCTCCGGGAAACTCAAACCCTAATTCAGGGCTCTCCCTAGTGAACCCGGGAGGACAAAAAGGAAATTCTGAAGGGAAAAACTTTGCTGATCTCAAATTTTGAATACACCAGGCTGATCAGCTCATCAAGGCGCACCTTTTTATTCTTTCAGAAATTTGAAATTCACATTTTGAATTTTTAGGGTTTTTCCGACAAACCCTAATCCGGGACTAGATCCAGTTTTTAGCATTTCAAGTGGTAAGACCTAAATCTTTTCTATTTCCATTTGAAGTACTCTTTAAGATGTCTCTCCACACCAAGCTTGAGGATAAGATTGAAGGGGCTGATAACTTATGAGCCTGGAAATATAGGATTGGGTTAATCCTGGAAGAGAATGAGTTGGACTCATATGTGAAAGAAGACATCCCTATCCCAGAGGATGAAGAGGCCAAGGTATTGCATAAGAAGAACTTGGTCAAGGAAAAGAGAATCATTGCTCATTCTATCAAAGACCATCTCATACCCCATGTGTCTTCTCTTAAGACACCCAAAGAGATGTTTGACTCTTTGACCAAGCTATTTGAAGGGAAGAACATAAATCGGAAGATGACCCTGCGGAACCAATTGAAAGGAGTAAAGTTTCAGAATGGAGAAACCATTCAATCTTATTTTTCAAGGGTCTCCCAAATCAAGGAACAACTAGAAGCAGTGGATGAAATGGTGGAGAATGGTGAAGTGGTGATGACCACTCTAAATGGCCTACCCAGGTCATGGGATTCCTTCATTCAAGGAATTTGTGCAAGGAAGAAGTTGATCTCCTTCAACAGATTGCGGGAAGAATGCTCTCAAGAAGAAGCTAGACTTATAGCTCGCGAGGAAAAGATGGGAGGTGAAGATCAAGCTCTTGCAGCTCACACCAAAAGAAGCAAAACCAAGAAGGAGCACTCTCGCCACAATAGATCCTATCAAAAGAGTAAGAAGGACCTAAGATGCTTCACATGCAATGAGAAGGGTCACTTTGCTTCAGATTGTCCCAAGAACAAAAGGGATAATAACAACAATAAGAAGAAGAAGGGCAGCAAAAGAAGGTTTCATGCTCATGCTGCCAAAGATGATGAACTCCCAAAGAAGAAGGCTAGGGCAGAAAGTGATAGTGATGATGACTCATCAAGTGAAGAAGAGTATGTTCTGATCTCTGCTCTCACAGGTACTATCTCCCATGGTTGTAATGATTGGTTAATTGACAGTGGGGCTTCCAAACACATGACTGGGTTTAAGGAATCTTTTGTGAACATATCTGAACATGAATCACCCCATAAGGTGAAACTTGGGGATGATTATCAATACCCAATCAAAGGAAGTGGTGAAGCCTCCTACAACCTAGATTCTGGAAAATCTTTGAAGATGAAAGAAGTCCTTTATGTACCTGGGCTCAAGAAGAACTTACTCTCCATCTCTGCATTGGATGCAAAAGGTATGAGGGTTGCATTTGTGGATGGCCAAGTCCTAATGTGGCCAAAGGGAAAGACCATAGATGATGCAGTAGTGATTGGAGAGCAAGAGGGAGGTTTGTATAAATTGAAGGGACAACCTGAACATGCCATGGTGCATGAATCCATGGAGCCAAGTGAACTTTGACATAGAAGACTTTCTCATATGCACTATAGGGCACTTCCAATTGCAAGCAAGGCTGTAGAGAGTCTTCCTAAAATCAAGACCAAACATGAAGGTGTTTGCAAAGGATGTGCAAAAGGTAAGAACATTAAGAAGGATTTCCCAAGCAGTGAAAGCAAGGCAAAAGATATCCTGGAAATCATCCACTCAGATGTATGTGGTCCTATGTCATCCAGTTCTCTTAGTGGGTATGTTTACTATGTCTCATTTATTGATGACTTCTCCAGGAAGACTTGGGTATACTTCTTGAAGAACAAAGATGAGGTGTTTGATAAGTTCAAGGAATTCAAAACCCTGATGTAGAATAAGACTGACAAGAAGATCAAAACATTCAGATTCAACAATGGTGGAGAATTCACCTCAGGTGACTTCAAGAAGCTTTGCAGTGATTTAGGGATTAAGAGGGAGTTGTCTGCTCCTTATAATCCTCAACATAATGGATTTACAGAAAGGAAGAACATAACTATCATGGAAGCAGCAAGAGCAATGCTGCATGACCAGGATCTACCTATGCATCTATGGGCAGAAGCAGCTAGAACAGCTGTATATGTGCAGAACAGAACACCCCACAAGATATTGGACAACAAGACACCAGAAGAGGTCTTTTCTGGTAAGAAACCTGAAGTCATCCATCTCAGAATATTTGGTTGTACAGTATACACTCATGTCCCAAAGGAAAAGAGGACTAAACTAGATCCTTCAGGAAAGAAGGGTATCTTTGTGGGTTACAGTGAAAGCTCGAAGGCCTATAGAATATACTTTCCAGGGTTCAAGAAGATTGATGTCAGCAGGGATGTAACATTTGATGAAAACTCAGCATTCATCAAATCAAGGAAGGCACCTATCGAATTTTATGAAGAACCTAAGGAAACTAGATTTCAATACACTACCATGACTGAAGCAGTTCCATAAGTTGTTCGTGAGTTTGAAGATCCGCAAGAACCTGTAGATCCACCCCGTGAGGATAACTCTCACAAGAGGAAACCTGCATGGGCTAGAGAGCTCAGTCAAGATGCAGAAAGATTTGGCATTCCAGAAGAAGAACACAGAGCAAAGAAGAGAACCAAATCACATACCAGCTATGTTGCTTTACTCTATGAAATTATGAACAAAGAGCCTTCCAGTTATGAAGAAGCAGCGGAAAAGAAAGAATGGAAGGATGCCATGGTTGAGGAATACCAATCAATAATGAAGAATGATGTTTGGGATGTTGTCCCAAGACCTAAAGAGAAGTCTGTTGTGACTTCCAAATGGATCTACAAAATCAAGCATGCTGCATATGGCAATGTAGAGAAATACAAAGCAAGATTCGTAGCTCGTGGCTTCTCTCAGAAAGAGGGAATAGATTATGAAGAAACTTTTGCACTTGTAGCCAGGTATACTTCCATCAGAACAGTACTTGCCCTGGCTACAGCTATGAAATGGAAAATACACCAGATGGATGTCAAGACTGCTTTCTTGAATGGTGTAGTTGAAGAGGAAGTATATGTGGAGCAGCCACTCGGTTTTGAAATACATGACAGGGAGTCATATGTGTGCAGATTGAAGAAAGCCTTGTATGGCTTGAAACAAGCTCCCAGAACTTGGTATGGAAGGATGGACAGTTTCCTATCTAGTTCGGGCCAAGGATAATTTTAGGGGCGAAATTTAGCCCATGGGCTATCTTTCCATGTTTTTTTCCAAAAAAAGATTCGCCAAATTTCATTTTTTGAAGCCCCATTTCACCAAATTTTGATGAGGTCAACTTTTTTCACTCTAAAAATCGCCAAATTATTATATAAACTATATAAAATTCTTAGAAATTGAAATAATTTTAGAAAAATATTGCCAAATATTTTATAGTTGACATTTTAAGAATTGGGAAGATCCGCCAAGGTTTATACACTTTTAAATAAGTGTGGGTCCTTAAAATTATCCTTGGTTCGGGATTTACCAAGATTAAAGCGGATTCCAACCTTTACTACAAGGTTGAGGAAGGGAATCCTGTGATTCTACTCCTGTATGTGGATGACTTATTTGTAACAGGAGATGACAGATTGATTGCAGATACTAAGAGGAAGCTTGCTGGTGAATTTGATATGAAAGATTTGGGAATGATGCACTATTTCCTAGGTATGGAGGTGTGGCAGAGTGCAGGTGGGATCTTCCTTGGTCAAGGGAAGTACACAGTGGATATCCTGAAGAGATTTGGGATGATGGATTGCAAGGCCATGGCCACACCTATGGCATCGAATCTGAAGCTTCTATGTGATGCTTCATCTGAGCCGGTTGATGTCTCTATGTATCGTCAGATGATTGGGTCCTTGATGTACTTGACGAACACGAGACCAGACATTTGCTTTGTTGTGAACATATTGAGTTAGTTCCTGACAGATCCGAGGAGTGTTCACCTGGTTGATGTAAAGCATGTTCTGAGGTACCTGAAGGGTACAGTGGATTATGGGCTCAAGTATGAGGCAAATCAAAAGTTTAACCTCCAGGGTTATGTTGATTCAGATTGGGCTGGCAGTGCTGCAGATAGGAAGAGCACATCTGGGTGCTGCTTCAGTATGGGATCAGGTGTGATCTCTTGGTTTAGTAGGAAGCAGTCCTGTATAGCACTGAGTACAGTTGAGGCAGAGTATGTTGCAGCCTGTTCAGCTAGTTGTGAGGCAGTATGGCTACGGAAGCTACTGTCTGAGTTATTTGATCTCCCGTTGGAGGCTACTGGTATCTTCTGTGATAACCAAAGTTGTGTGAAGCTGTCCGAAAACCCAGTGTGTCATGACAGGTCGAAACACATAGAGATCAAATATCACTATATCAGGGATATGGTGCAGAGAGGAGCTGTCAAGCTCCTGTATGTTGCGACGGATGAGCAGCTTGCAGATGTGCTAACGAAGCCACTAGCCAGGGTGAAGTTTGACTACTTCAGAGAGAGGCTTGGAGTTCTTCAGATCGAGGACACTTCGAGGAAGAAGTGATGGACACATTTGCTGAAGCCATTCCAAGCATGTTGGAAGAAGGATTCTTCACATGGCTGTGGATGTAAGCGCTGAATGATGAGCATCAGGATGATGTTCTGGTTTCTACTTGGATATGATCAGTTGGATCATTTTTATGTATGTATGTATGCATCATGTTGGATGCTGGATATGATCAGTTGGATCATTTATATGTATGTACGCATCATGTTGGATGCTGGATATGATCAGTTGGATCATTTATATGTACGCATCATGTTGGATGCTGGATATGATCGGTTGGATCATGTGTATGTATTTTTGTATATGCATCATGTTGGGTGCTTGGACCATGTATCTGTATATGTATCAGGTGGATACATTGTATGATCAGGTGGATCATGTATGGTGATATGTATCATGTATTTGTATTTGTATCAGGTGGATACATTGTATGATCAGGTGGATCATGTATGATGATATGTATCAGGTAGATACTTGGTATGCATCAGGTAGATGCATTGTATGATCAGGATGATCATGTGTACATCAGGATGATGTATGGTGAGTATCAGGTTGATACTCTATGGCCGTGGATCAGGTTGTGCAGATGAGCATATATTCATTGCCCTAGGATATTTGCAGATAGTCTTTCGAGGTTTTGCCTATGGCATGTAATTCGGTGCCCTGGGATATCTGGCAAATGCTCTTTTGAGGTTTTGCTTTGAGAGGACATATAATTTGGCCCTGGGAGATCTGCAGATAGTATTTTGAGGTTTTTCCTATGGCATGTAATTCGTTGCCCTGGGATATCGGGCAGATGCTCTTTCGAGGTTTTGTCCTATGGCATATAATTCGTGTCCCTGGGAGATTCGATAGGTTGAGCCGTGTGCCCGTAATCAGTCCTGAGATGCTCTTGCGAGGTTTTGCCATGACCACATGTAATTTGTGCCCTGGGAGATCCTATAGTTAGAGGTGTGTTCTCATAACAGCCTGGGATGCTCTTGCGAGGTTTGGTGGTGACCACATGTAATTCGTGCCCTGGGAGATCCTATAGGTAGAGCTGTGTGCCCGTAACAGCCTGGGATGCTCTTGCGAGGTTTTGTGGTGAGGTCACATATAATATGGCCCTGGGAGATCTACAAATAGTCTTTCTAGGTTTTGCCTATGGCATGTAATTCGTTGCCCTGGGATATCTGGTAGATGCTCTTTTGAGGTTTTGTGATGCACCTAATAAGTCCTGAGGATTCCACAGTATGGCCAGTGATGATGAAGACCTGCAGGTGGTGGGCCTACATCCAATATGAAAAAGGACTGGCTCTGTAGAACTTCCTATGACGAGTAGAGTCAGAGATTGGTTGAGATAGCAGCAGCAGTGACGATGATGATGACAATGCATCGATGATGATGATCCCGAGAAGAAGACTTGTCTAGCAGATCTGTGTCAAGAAATACCTTCCTAGTTAAGAGGGAGTGTTGATGTATATGTAACTTCGGAATGTATTTCATTTGTGTATTATATATATATTTATTGTACCCTTAATAGAGGTGTGTTATTCCTCTATAAGGAAGTGTCGTCATGTGGATTGACAAGTGTTGCAAATGTGTGTACTTGCCGATGGGTTATTAGACCACCATGTGTGGGGTCGGCCCAGAAATATATATATTATAATGTGATGTACCTAGATAGACAAGTCGGCCCCATAAGGTCACTGGGCAAACAGATCAGTATAAATAGAGATCAGGTGATCTCTATTTAGATCACTCAAAAAAGTATCTCACTCTCACTCAGAAAGTGGCACACTAGTGAGGAGGAGGATCATCTGCTACTAGGAGACTATCTCAGTGTTATTTGGTTGTACTTTGGTTGAGCCATTGCTCTCTCTATCTCTGAGGAAGTTGTGGGGTTTTTCACCTTAGGGTTTTCCCCACGGAAACTCTGTGTCTCTTGTCTCTTATGCTTTTGATTTTTGTGATGCTTGTCATATTGTGATTGTCATGCATTGATATACTGTATATGTTATTCTCTCAGCAAAGATCCTAGAGTATTGTGAATTAATGCTCAAAATTTAACAAATTACATTTCATTCCTTATAAAGAACAGATAGCTGATATCTTTACTAAACCCTTATCCAAAATCCAGTTTGAATATCTAATCCAGAAGTTGGGTGTCATATCTTGTTCCAACTATCTTGTTCACTTTGGCAGGGGGAGTTTGTGCTTATTGCATATCTGATGTAATTCTGAGATGGTTCCAGAATGTTGTATTTGCTGATTTCTGAGTTAACATTGATAGGGGGAGATGTATTGTCATGATTTCTTTGACATTGATGTCAAAGGGGGAGAAGTTTAGGTAGTTGCTGATAACAAGCAGTCAGTGATTACACTTGCAACATCATAAATTTTAGGTTTCCATTAATGCCAAAGGGGGAGATTGTTGGCACTTTGATTCAGTTGTCATTGATGGTTGGAAAGCTACAACTCAGACAAGCTGTGACTCAGACGACTGCAACTTAGAAAGCTGTGACTCAGACAAGCCGTGACTCAGATAGCTGCAACTCAGATAGCTGTGACTCAAACAAGCCGTGACTCAGATGGCTACAACTTAGATAGCTATGACTCAGACAAGCTGTGACTCAGACGGTTGCAACTCAGACAGCTACAACTCAGACAGTTGTGACTTAGACGGCTGAGACTCAGACGACTGAGACTCAGATGGCCGTGACTCAGATAAGAACACAGTGATTCACGTCTCGATTTATGGGCAGCTGGGGATGAATCGTGAAACTCTGGGACATGGGTTTTGTGCGCAATGGCCTCATTTACCTGAATTCCAAGGAAATCGCCAAACAAAGCTACTGTTTGAGCTATACAAGTTATTCTCTGAACATGTAATTCTCAGATTTACTATTGTGGCCGGTTTTTACAAATTAGCAATTGGTTGAAACAACTATGACTCAAACAAGCTGCGACTCACAAACATTTATTTTTTAATTAGTCAGTTACAGCATGTAAACTCTGGAATTCAAAGAGATAGTTAAAATGTCAGTTACAGCGTGTAAATTCTGAAAGTTAAAGAGACAGTTTCAATTTTAGAATTGGTATATCTGGAAGTTAAAGAGACCGAGGCATAAAACTTCAACATCTATAAAAAACAATTGATGAGAACAAAATTAGAGTGAGATTTGAGAGGATGAAGAGGAGTCGTTACTGATGAAGCTGTGATTCGAAGAAAATGAGAACAAAAATGTATGGCTTGATTTAATGAAGAATAGAATGCCCAGAAACTCAAGCTGTAGCAGCACAGAACAAAATAAAAAGGGTATGTACTGATATATCTAAACCAGTGTGATATAATTGACTGAATTTTTTCTTACATAGGGTGGTAGGGAGGAGCAAGGGAAGACTGTAAAGTCTTCTTGGCAAGTTGGTGCTTGTACATTTGGGAGTTGTAGCTTCCATTCAGTTGGTGCTGAAGAAATAGAGGTAGCAGCCTCATCTGGGTTGTAGCTCAGATAAAATAGAATGTAAAGAGAAGTTGGAGCTTGCCTTTCATACTAAGAAGAAGAGGTTTTTTCCCTTTATGGGTTTCCTCAGGAAAATTAGTGTCTCTGCATATTTATGTGATTGAACATTGTTTATATGCCTTATATTTAATCCTGTTATAACAATATACCTGCTATAAAGGAATGTGCATAGAACATCTCATATCATATTGATCGTCACACTTCATCAAAGTTAAAAGGGAAAAGGAATGTAAAATTGTTTAAGCATAGTAATAACTGATTCACCCCCCCCCCCCTCTTAGTTATTTGAATACTTTCAACAATTGGTATCAGAGCAGTGTTCCTTTAGTCTAAGGTAGATCCGAAAGCTTAAACATGACAAGCCATGAAGGCTCAACCAATAAAGCTCCTATGTTTGATGGAACAAATTTTTCCTTTTGGAAAGTTAGAATTAGAACATATTTAATGTCCTTAGGTGCTGATGTTTGGGAAGTTGTAGAAACTGGATATACAAAACCTATGGTTCTTGCTTCCAAAGATGACAAGATGGAATTCAGTTTTAATGCTAAGGGAATGAATGCAATATTAAGTGGTCTTGCTGAATCTGAGTTTGTGAAAGTGATGCATCTTGAATCTGCTAAATATATGTGGGATAAACTTATTAATAGCTATGAAGGGAATGAGAAAGTAAAAGATGCCAAATTGCAAACATACAGGCTGAAATTTGAACAACTAAAGATGAATAGGATGAGACTGTTAGTAAATATTTCCTAAGGGTTGAAGAGCTTGTGAATGCTATGAAGGGCCTCGGTGAAACGATTGAAGAAGCATCCTTAGTTCATAAAATTTTAAGATCTTTGCCTGATAAATTTAACCCCAAAGTTTTAGCAATAGAAGAGTTAAATGATCTTAAAAATATGGGTATTGATCAACTCCTAGGAACTCTAACTGCCTATGAGATGAGGATCAACAAAGATACAAATACCACTAGAGAAGCCTCCTTTAAAGAAGATAAGAATATTGATTCTGGAGCAGATGAGAATGAGGAAAAAATTGTAAGAAGAATGAAGAAAGGATCAGGTAAATATAGAGACAAGCTGCCTTTTAAATGTTTTAACTGTGGTAAGATAGGTCATTTTTCCTCTAAATGTCCTCACAAGAAAAAAGATTAGAATTCTGATGACGAAGAGAAATACAAATTTAAGAAATACAGTAAAAAGAAAAGTTCGTGTGCAAATAATGATGTCTCCTCAGAGGATATAGATAGCAATTCATCTTGTGAAGATAGAATGAATGATTTTATGCTTATGGCCATAGAAGATCTTGACATTGAATATGCAAAAAGTAACATGAATGATGAATATGCTATAGTTGATATGGAAGGTGAGTTGATTATTGCATTGGAAAAATTGATAGACTCAGGTTAAAGAAGAGGAAACAAAAACAATTGCTTATACAGAATGAAAAGAATGACAAAGAACCTAGTATAGACTGTATTTTGGTAAAAATAGAATTAGAAGAGGCAAAGAAAATAGAAGACATTCTTAAACAATGACTGGCTGAAAGTAAAACAAGATGTGAAAAGTTAGAGGAAGAAGTGGTGACTGTGAAGAAAGAATTAGAAAAATTCCAAACTTTGTATCATCAGAATTGTTCAAGTATTAAAGCCTCAGAAGAGTTAAATAATATTTAGAGTAAGCAAAGATCTCCTTTGATTAAATCTGGTTTAGGCTATGAACAAGGTTCAAGCAGAAGTCACTCATAGAACAAAGAAATAACTAGGGTGATCAACTTTCAAAGCAGCAAGAAATCAGAATTCACAAAGTCTGCAACCTCTATCAAAGCTGAAGCAAATAAAACCAACAGTAATGACAATCTAATGAACGATAAAAAGGATATAGCTACAGGAACAAAAAACAATATTCTGTAGTCAAGAAAGCATGAAGAAGATATACAATACAGAGTGACAAGGCAATCAATTCCAAGAGGATAGCTAAGATCCAGGTATCAAAATTTCTTTAATGGTTACTGTTATTGTTGTTTTAGCTTTGGTCACAAAGTTGCAATCTGTGTATTTAATCCTAGAAACATGCAACAAATAATATTTAGTAAGAATCAAATGCTGCAACACAGAGTGGAACAGTCAGTGAGTAATCAAAACTATCATACTCTATCAACAATCAGAAGAGGAATTCATGATAGAAATGTCAATCCTTTTTATCTTCTGTACAATGAGCCAGAATGCTATGTTTGTCATAACTTTGGACACAATGCTACAAAATGTTATTTGAAGAACTACAAAACAGATTCAAGAGTGAATTATGCAGCTGAAAGAAAAGTGTGGAAGAGGAAAGAAAGCAATCAATGTGATTTAGTGCTTTCTGCTCAAAGACATAAGGACCCATGGTATATTGACAGTGGAGGCTCCAAACACATGACTGGGGATAAAAGTAATTTTTTGTCTCTAAGAGATAAAAAATCAGGAAATGTAACTTTTGGAAATGATGCTCCAGGAAAAATCAGAGGCAAAGGAATGGTAAGTCTGAGTAATGGCAAAGGGAAAGTTCAAGATGTATTGTTTGTGGATGGTTTAAAACATAATCTTCTTAGTGTTAGTTAGGTCTGTGACAGGGGATGTGAAGTGGTTTTCACTGCTAAAGATTGTAAGATAAATTCTATAAACTCAGGTCAATTAGTTTCCAAAGGTATAAGAACAGAAAACAATGTTTATGTCTTGAAAGAAGAAAAGGAGGAATGTCATCTAAGCAAGTATGATGAGAGCTGGCTATGGCATAGAAGACTTGGACATTTAAATTTTGATCATTTAATCAAACTTAGAAACAATGGAGCAGTGAAATATTTCCCAAAGATATCAAAACCATATGATGTTGTCTATAAACATTGCCAAATGGGAAAACTAACTAGAACACAGTTCAAATCCAAGAGCTTTCCATCTTCAGATAAACCTCTTCAGTTAGTGCATATGGAGTTGTGTGGACCATCAAGGAAGGAAGGTACAGGAAAAGAGAATTACTTTATGCTAGTTATAGATGATTATTCTAGACTTACTTGGGTTGCTTTTCTGAAAGAGAAATATGAAGCGTTTGAAAAATTCAAAGTATTTAAAGCTCTGACTGAGAATCAAACAGGAACAAGACTGAAAGTAGTAAGGTCAGATAGAGGAGGAGAGTTTAGCTCAAGGCATTTCAAGGAATTTTGTGATGAACATGGTATCAAAAGAGAGTATACAATTCCAGGGACTCCACAGCAAAATGGAGTGGTTGAGAGACAAAATAGATCAGGTCATCAAATGGCAAGATCAATGATGAAAGAAAAGAATATATCTCAGGGTTTTTGGGTAGAGGCAATTCATACAGCTGTTCATATACTTAACAAAGCTCACTTAAGGCCGAACAGTGATAAACCCCCCTATGAATTGTGGTTTGGGAGACCTGCTACAATCAAGCATTTCAAAGTCTTTGGGAGTAAGTGTTATATCGAGAATAATGATGAACATCTTGGAAAATATGATGATAGGGCTGATGAAGGTGTTTTCCTAGGATATGCTACAAACAGTAAAGGATATAGATGTTACAATAAGAAGTTGCATACAATGGTTGAATGCATTGATATTAAAGTAGATGAAGGGAGTCATGTAAAAGACACTCAGATAAACAGTGATGAATCATCTATAGAGGATACAGCTGGAGATGAAGAAGAACAGGTCCAAGAATCAGAAAAGGAAGAATCTGAATCAGAGAATGAAGATGCAGACTCACAACAACAATCAGTAAAACCTCCTTCAAGAATTATTCAGAAAAATCATCCTGAAAGTCAGATCATTGGTGACAAGAATGAAGGTGTGCAGACAAGAAGAAAGTTACTCAAAGATACACAATAGTCTCACATTTCCTTTTTATCTATAATAGAACAATTCGATAGACATATCATTTAACACATAACCCATAAATTCGATAGATCAAGATCTGTGACAAGCCATATAGTTTGACAGAACCTGTGCATTACACTGCACCTTAAAACATTTCACAGAACTCACATGCATTCATCTCATTATTGTAAGCATATTCATTCATTAAATTATGCAAATAATAACCAACATAAACATCACATAACACATCACATCACATGAAACACTAGTATTTAATGCGGAAACCCAAACGGGAGAAAACCATAGAAGTTATTCTTTATACATGAGTCGCAGCCAAAAAAAGCACTTCATGTCTTCAATGAATTACAGATTTTTCCTTCAATTATAATAGACCTGCACACACAACCTGCAAATCGTGCGACTCTTCTTCGACATCAACCAATGACTTCAAAAATATAAAATGGGTAGTTTTCCAAAATAGAGACATCGACTGATAGCTTATCACATAACTTGCTAACCCCAAAAATCCCGAATTCTTACATATTTATAGGGCGCGCATTGCCTGCCCTGGTCCCACTACACCACTAACTAAATACTCGACTCATTAATGCAAGCGGATAAAACCCTAACTAACTTACTTAACCCCTCCCTTTGACACATTCAAAGTGTTCATTAGAAAGCGGGTAAAATAATTATGAGTTATGTGAGTGGCACACAATATTTTGGCATTCTGTATTCTATTTCAGAAGATTTCAGACTTATTGGATATACGGATAGTGACAATGGAGGCAACATAGATGATAGGAAAGGAACACTTGAGTATAATTTTCATTTTGGTACAAGTGTGTGTCATGGACTTCAAATAAACATCCCATTATGACTCTTTCTACAGCAGAAGTTGAGTATGTCACAGCTACAAGCGTTGCTTGTGAGACCGCATGGATGTGTAGGATGTTAAAATATTTGTCACAAGGTCAAAAAGAACCTACACCAATATACTGTGACAACAACTCAACTATTTCATTGTCAAAGAATCATGTGTTCCACAAGAGAACCAAGCATATTGTTACAAGGTATCACTTTATCAGAGAATTGGTAAATAAAAAAGAGATATGTTTAGAATTTTGCAAGTCTAAAGATAGGTTGGAAGAGATTTTCACAAAACAATTGGAAAGGGGAACATTCCAGTATTTGTGAAGTTGTTTAGGAGTAACTGATTTTGAGAATATTTCTGCATAGTGAATTTTAGTATGCATCATATGAATTTTGTACTGTGTAAAGTTCCATCTCTGAAATGGTTTGATGATTTTTTTTAATGATTCCATATGCTCATAATTAAGGGGCAGTGTTGGAGATATTAATTACAAGACTATGTGCATCACATCTATGGTTTCTTGGCCGCTTCATTGGATTTGACCACTTTTTCGAACCACTTCGCCTTGGTTCTTTCCACCTCGAAACTGTTTTACCAAAAATGGTACCCAAAACTTCCTAGGCCCAAGACAGTCGCATTGACTCATACCTCCTTCTGAATGGATTTCAAATAATTGATTGTGAGCCAACATTGTACATCAAATCCAACAAACAAGGTAATGTGTTAATTGCTTGTTTGTATGTGGATGATGTAATCTTTACCGGTGATCTCAATGCAAATGATTTTAAATCAGTCACGAAAGATGAATTTGAAATGACGGATTTGGGGCTTTTGAAATATTTTCTGGCCATTGAAGTCTATCAACCCAATTATGGTATATTTATTTCATAGTCCAAGTATGCAAATGAAGTCTTGAAGAGATTTAATAGGGCAAATTGCAAATCGTTCCCAACACCATTTATAATTGGAATGAAGCTAAGCAAGGATGATGATGGATCAAATGTTGATCCTACACTATTCAAAAGACTGGTTGGAAGCCGTATGTATTTGACAACTACAAGACCTGATATTATGTATGGAGTAAGCCTAATTTCAATGTTTATGGAGTATCCAAAGGATTCTAATTATAAAGAAGGTAAAATAATCATGAGGTATGTGAGTGGCACACAATATTTTGGCATTTTGTATTCTATTTCAGAAGATTTCAAACTTATTGGATATACTGACAGTGACAATGGAGGAAACATAGATGATAGGAAAAGAACACTTGAGTATAATTTTCATTTTGGTACAAGTGTTGTGTCATGGACTTCAAATAAACATCCCATTGTGACTCTTTCTACAGTAGAAGTTGAGTATGTCATAGCTACAAGTGTTGCTTGTTAAAACGCATGGATGTGTAGGATGTTAAACGATTTGTCACAAGGCCAAAAAGAACCTACACCAATATACTGTGACAACAACTCAGCTATTGCATTGTCAAAGAATCATGTGTTCCACAAGAGACCAAGCATATTGATACAAGGTATCACTTTATCATAGAATTGGTAAATAAAAAAGAGATTTGTTTAGATTTTGGAAGATCTAAAGATCGGCTGGAAGACATTTTCACAAAACCATTGGAAAGGGGAACATTCCAGTATCTGTGAAGTTGTTTAGGAGTAACTGATTTTGAGAATATTTCTGCATAGTGAATTTTAGTATGCATCACATGAATTTTGCACTGTGTAAAGTTCCAGCTCTGAAATGTTTTGATGATTTTTTTTAATGATACCCATCTACTCATAAATAAGGGGCAGTGTTGGAGATATTAATTACAAGCCTATGTGCATCACATCTCTAGTTTCTCGGTCACTTCATTGGATTTGACCACTTTTTTGAACCACTTCGCCTTGGTTCTGTCCACCTCAAAACTGTTTTCCCAAAAATGGTACCCAGAACTTCCTAGGCCCAACACAGTCGCATTGACTCATACCTCCTTCCGAACGGATTTCAAATAATTGATTGTGAGCCAAAATTGTACATCAAAGCCAACAAACAAGGTAATGTGTTAATTTTTTGTTTGTATGTGGATGATGTAATCTTTACTGGTTATCTCAACGCAGAATATTTTAAGTCAGTCACGAAAGATGAATTTGAAATGACTGATTTGGGGCTTCTGAAATATTTTATGGCCATTGAAGTCCATCAACCCAATTATGGTATATTTATTTCATCTTCCAAGTATGCAAATGAATTCTTGAAGACATATAATATGGTAAATTTCAAATCTTTCCCAACACCAATTATAATTGGAATGAAGTTAAGCAAGGATGATGATGGATCAAATGTTGATCCTACACTATTCAAAAGGATGGTTGGAAGCCATATGTATTTGGAAGCCACAAGACATGATATTATGTATGGAGTAAGCCTAATTTCAATTTTTATGGAGTCTCCAAAGGATTGTCATTCGAAAGTGGGTAAAATAATTATGAGGTATGTGAGTGGCACACAATATTTTGGCATTCTGTATTCTATTTCAGAAGATTTCAGACTTATTGTATATACTGACAGTGACAATGTAGGCAACATAGATGATAGGAAAGGAACACTTGAGTATAATTTTCATTTCGGTACAAGTGTTGTGTCATGGACTTCAAATAAACATCCCATTGTGACTCTTTCTACAACAGAAGCTGAGTATGTCACAGCTACAAGCGTTGCTTGTGAAACCGCATGGATGTGTAGGATGTTAAAAGATTTGTCACAAGTTCAAAAAGAACCTACACCAAATATACTGCGACAACAACTCAGCTATTGCATTGTTAAAGAATCATGTGTTCCACAAGAGAACCAAGCATATTGATACAAGGTATCACTTTATCAGAGAATTGGTAAATAAAAAAGAGATATGTTTAGAATTTTGTAGGTCTAAAGATTGGCTGGAAGAAATTTTCACAAAACCATTGGCAAGGGGAACATTCCAGTATCTGTGAAGTTGTTTAGGAGTAATTGATTTTGAGAATATTTCTGCATAGTGAATTTTACTATGCATCACATGAATTTTGCACTGTGTAAAGTTCCAACTCTGAAATGTTTTGATGATTTTTTCTAATGATTCCCATCTTCTCATAATTAAGGGGCAGTGTTGGAGATATTAATTACAAGACTATGTGTACTGCATCTCTGCTGGCTATGTCATTCCACGAATGTACTCTTTATGTGCGGGGCTTATTAATTATTCGTGTAGTATTTCTCAAATCAAGTTATTAGGTAGATTTCAGTCAGAAATTAATTGTTGATTTTAATGTATCACATTAGCTTCCAAGAGAAGTCAATGAGAGTTTTTGTATTATGTGTGAGTGCATTATCATTTAATTTTTTGTTCAATTTAGTTGTATAATTATGGAGAGCTCAAGCTCGTAGAGTCTAGTATGTAGAATTTATTGGGAGCAAAAGCTCTGTGTGAAATCCTGCAATAGATGGAACTCAAGCTCACAATAAAATAACGAAGCAAAGTGTCTTAGAAAAACTGTGCATGTAGTTGTAGATGCTCTTTTTATGTTCCGGTAATATATATTTATGCATATAATCCATGTGTTAAATTGCAAGGGTATATCTTTCCGCATGCACTTTCTTTATTCTCAACCGCTTGAATGTTATTGACATTTACTTTTATAAGTAAAAATACTTTGCATTTTGCATTATGTGAATTTTATTTGTATTATTACACATAAAGTTTTAATTTTGATATTCACTTGTATCATCAAGTGAAAAAGTCATATTTGAGAAATATAAATTACTGCGCAGTAATGTAAAGACTTTGTCTTTATATGTCTTTATATATCGCGACAAGACTTACTAAATCTATGTGTGGTGAATATTTTTTTCATGTCGCAATAATTTTTTTAATATCATGGGCTATGACGAAGTTATCACCATGCGGCTTCCAGGAGATGGATGATATGATTGTTTTCTAAAACAAAGCACGAACTACTACATTCACCCCCTGCCAATATAATGCTTTTCCTACACCCACATTAGATCACAGTTTCCCAATTTTGCTACAGTACAAACCTACCTAACCTTCTAACATGTCAAAAATATGGCAACCTAGAAATGCTTCTTTGTAATCTCTTTGATCATAAGAATAAAATATTTCATAAATCCAATAATCCTCTTAAGGTCCAATAGACCATCATCATCACCATCACCCACATAATGGATTTTGTTTTATAATAATGCACCTACCGAAGAGCATTTGAAGTAGTTCGAAATTGATTGTACTCCAGGATAAAGGTATCAAATGCATCAAATAATCCCACAATAGATGACCCATTCGTCACAATTCCATAGCCTTTTGGAGATACAAAGCTTATAGATCTGGACCCCATTGACAGAGCTTGGTTATTTGAACTACTAGTCAAATATGCCAATAGCTTTGGATCAGGACCCAAAGTGACTTATTGATCCACTACCAACATCTAAGCTAGAAGCAGTTCCATTAATTAGTTGATCCATTTTTTCCCTCTTTATAATGAGCACGATCATGATCAACATTCATATTCCTTGCTCATGATCCTAGTTCTTAGTCTATGGGTTGAGAACCAATAGTATCAATTCCTGATCCAGACCCAACAACAGAAGTAGATGCATCAAAAAAATATCATTTAATTTACCCATGGGAATAAAGCAAGGTTGAAGAGGCAGCCATGGATTAAACTCATGTAGAGAATACCAAAAATAGACAAACAAAAAATTTGAACTAACCCTAACATAGCTCCTCTAACTAGGAGTAACACAGAAGTAATTAATTTAAGGTGTTGGGGTATAGGGATTAAGGAAAGCACTATTCACCCATCCTATCCAAAAAAACACCATCTAATTAAGCTAGGAAGACTGCATTAGAATCCCTAATGTTAATAAGGCTCTTATCTTATCATAGAGGGGAGATTTTTATAGTAGAGTTCTTTTATACTAATGAGCCAAATCAGTCTATAAGATATGCTTAATTCCCTATCCACTATATTATTATTTGCTTAGATTTTTTGTTTGTCTTTGGATGCCTATAAGTTTTGACTTGTTTTAATAATTTATTGCTCTATTTCCTTAAACATTTCTATCCCAAGCACAATTATGTTTACGGGCTTATCCTAGCTCACTATTGTTTTGCATCATCTACCATATAAATCCTAAAATGAACTAGTTTCCAATGATGCTTGATTCCCATTGTTATATGAAAAATCTATTGGGTGTAGATAATCCTCACAGTTGGATGGTTTGTCCATCACACATGCAAAGCATGTCTTCAATCACTTGATTCACTCTTTTAGTTTCCCATCTCTTTTTGGATGGTAGGTAGTACTACAATTCAGCTCGATAAACAACCCAAGTCTTCAAAAAGAGTCTTACATATATATAATATGAGTCATCAATAATATTACCAAATGGCATATTGATTGTGTTGTTGCGTGCATGGAGATGATTTCATTGTTTGAGCCAATATTAACCTATATGAGGTAGGGTGTTCCTTCACACATAATAGTTTTCATAGCATGAAGAATGGATCCCTGTGGTTGATCCTTTTGTAGAAAGAAGGTGATCCCTAGTGCTATTTTCTCGAGTTAGAATTATGTAGTGGGGAAATGAATGATTGAATGGATGAAGTACCTATTATTGGGGTGATTCCTAAGAGTGGCTAATTACCCTTAGCATTTCATCATTTTTTTGGATAAGATGAAGTGTAAAGTAACTTCTCAATGGATCCCTTCAATCACTACAAGCTCTACCAGGTTATTTAGACAGTAAACCTTCTTATTGTAGCAATCTACCAAGGCTCAATGGAACTCAAGCCAACCCATTCCTATTTTCATGAGTGTCATCACTTTTCCTATGTCTATGCTTCGGGTTTAGCTTCAAGTTAACCAAACCTGTGGTATGGAATATGGTAAACCATAGCTAATTAGACATCTCACCATTTTTCTCATTATGCTCGTGTTTAGCCGATATGATGATAGGGCTGATGAAGGTGTTTTCCTAGGATATGCTACAAATAGTAAATGCTATAGATGTTACAATAAGAAGTTGCATACGATGGTTGACTGCATTGATATTAAATTAGATGAAGGGAGTCATGTAAAAGACACTCAAATAAACAGTGATGAATCATGTACAGAGGATACAGTTGATGATGAAGAAGAATAGGTCCAAGATTCAGAAAAGGAAGAATCTGAATCAGATAATGAAGATGCAGACTCACAACAACAATCAGTAAAACCTCGTTCAAGAATTGTTCAGAAAAATCATCCTGAAAGTCAGATCATTGGTGACAAGAATGAAGGTGTGCAGACAAGAAGAAAGTTACTCAAAGATACATAACAGTCTCACATTGCCTTTTTATCTATAATAGAACCCAAGAATTTTTATGAAGCTAGTGAAGATGAAGATTGGATAAAATCCATGAAGGGAGAGCTTGATCAGATTGAAAAGAATAATACTTGGGAACTTGTTCCTAGACCAACAGATAAGAATGTGATAGGTACCAAATGGGTATTTAAGAATAAGATGAATGAAAAAGGACAAATTGTGAGAAATAAAGCCAGATTGGTTTGCAAGGGGTATGCACAAGTTGAGGGACAAGATTTTGATGAGACTTTTGCACCTGTGGCAAGAATGGAAGCTATAAGAATGTTTCTTACTCATGCATGTCACAAAAATTTCAAAGTTTATCATATGGATGTTAAATCAGATTTTCTAAATGGATATCTAGAAGAAGAAGTGTATATGGAGCAACCTGAAGGCTTTTCACTGACAGACAATCCTGATTATGTCTGCAAATTGAAGAAAGCTCTATATGGATTGAAACAAGCGCTAAGAGACTGGTACTATAGATTAGATAAATATTTACAAGAGAAAGGATTCAAGAAAGGCAATGTTGATAGTAATCTGTATATCAAAACAGAAGGTGATGACTTATTAGTTGTTTTGGTTTATGTTGACGATATCATTTTTGGATGTACTAATGCTTCTTCTATTCAATGGTTTGCTAATGCTATGCAATCTGAGTTTGAAATGTCAATGATTGGAGAATTATCATACTTTCTTGGTCTTCAAATCAATCATAATTCTGAAGGTCTATTTCTCTCTCAAGAGAAATATCTGAAGGAGATGTTGAAAAAGTTTCAAATGGAGTATTCTTCACCTATTAGTACCCCTATGATTGTTGGCTGCAAGCTTAGCAAAGACGATATCTCACCAGATGTTGATCAAACAACATATAGGTCAATGATAGGCAGTCTTCTATATATTACAGCAACTTGTCCTGATATCATGCATGCTGTTGGAATGGTAGGAAGATTTCAGTCTACTCCCAAACAAAGTCACTTGGTAGCTGTGAAGAGAATTTTCAAATACTCGAAAGGCACAATGACTTATGGTCTCTAGTATCCTAGGAATCAAAACTTTCAGTTGATTGCATATTCAGATGCTGACTGGGAAAACTGTTTGGATGAAAGAAAGAGCAGTAGTGGAGGTGCATTCTTCTTAGGGGATTCATTAGTAGCATGGATGAGTAAAAAACAAGGTTCTATTTCTCTATCTACTACTGATTCTGAATACATAGCTGCTACAACATGTTGTACACAAGTATTATGGATGATACAAACTCTTGTTGATTTGGAGGTGAAATATTCTGAATCTATTCCTATTCACTATGATAACATAAGTACCATTAGTGTGTCAAAGAACCCTATTCTTCATTCCAAGACCAAACACATTCCAATCAAGTATCATTTTTAAGGGAGCAGGTTACAAACAGAGTTGTCCAATTATGTTGATGTATATGTAACTTCGGAATGTATTTCATTTGTGTATTTTATATATATTTATTGTACCCTTAATAGAGATGTGTTATTCCTCTATAAGGAAGTGTCGTCATGTGGATTGACAAGTGTCGCAAGTGTGTGTACTTGCCGATGGGTTATTAGACCACCATGTGTGGGGTCGGCCCAGAAATATATATATTATAATGTGATGTACCTAGATAGACAAGTCGGCCCCATAAGGTCACTGGGAAAACAGATCAGTATAAATAGAGATCAGGTGATCTCTATTTAGATCACTCGAAAAGTATCTCACTCTCACTCAGAAAGTGGCGCACTAGTGAGGAGGAGGATCATCTGCTACTAGGAGACTATATCAGTGTTATTTGGTTGTACTTTAGTTGAGCCATTGCTCTCTCTATCTCTGAGGAAGTTGTGGGGTTTTTCACCTTAGGGTTTTCCCCATGGAAACTCTGTGTCTCTTGTCTCTTATGCTTTTGATTCTTGTGATGCTTGTCATATTGTGATTGCCATGCATTGATATACTGTATATGTTATTCTATCAGCAAAGATCCTAGAGTATTGTGAATTAATGCTCAAAATTTAACATGGTATCAGAGCTAACCTGAGAAGAAGACATTTTGCAGTGACGGAAGCTTGAGTTCCTTGTTTATTGGGTTTCTCTCCACATATTTTTGAAAATCAGTATATTAGATTGACTCTACTCATGAAGGCGCATCTATCCGTCCAATCAGAATTCAATTCCGAGCATTTTCAGATTTGGCCCTAAAAATTAGGGTTTCCACAAAAATAGGAATTTCTGGAATCTGAAGGCACAGCTGGAAGCTCCTTTAAATAATCGAAGTTTAGAGCTTTGGATCGAGATTTTTGGCTGGGTAGATCTCCGGGAAACTCAAACCCTAATTCAGGGCTCTCCCTAGTGAACCCGGGAGGACAAAAAGGAAATTCTGAAGGGAAAAACTTTGCTGATCTCAAATTTTGAATACACCAGGCTGATCAGCTCATCAAGGCGCACCTTTTTATTCTTTCAGAAATTTGAAATTCACATTTTGAATTTTTAGGGTTTTTCCGACAAACCCTAATCCGGGACTAGATCCAGTTTTTAGCATTTCAAGTGGTAAGACCTAAATCTTTTCTATTTCCATTTGAAGTACTCTTTAAGATGTCTCTCCACACCAAGCTTGAGGATAAGATTGAAGGGGCTGATAACTTATGAGCCTGGAAATATAGGATTGGGTTAATCCTGGAAGAGAATGAGTTGGACTCATATGTGAAAGAAGACATCCCTATCCCAGAGGATGAAGAGGCCAAGGTATTGCATAAGAAGAACTTGGTCAAGGAAAAGAGAATCATTGCTCATTCTATCAAAGACCATCTCATACCCCATGTGTCTTCTCTTAAGACACCCAAAGAGATGTTTGACTCTTTGACCAAGCTATTTGAAGGGAAGAACATAAATCGGAAGATGACCCTGCGGAACCAATTGAAAGGAGTAAAGTTTCAGAATGGAGAAACCATTCAATCTTATTTTTCAAGGGTCTCCCAAATCAAGGAACAACTAGAAGCAGTGGATGAAATGGTGGAGAATGGTGAAGTGGTGATGACCACTCTAAATGGCCTACCCAGGTCATGGGATTCCTTCATTCAAGGAATTTGTGCAAGGAAGAAGTTGATCTCCTTCAACAGATTGCGGGAAGAATGCTCTCAAGAAGAAGCTAGACTTATAGCTCGCGAGGAAAAGATGGGAGGTGAAGATCAAGCTCTTGCAGCTCACACCAAAAGAAGCAAAACCAAGAAGGAGCACTCTCGCCACAATAGATCCTATCAAAAGAGTAAGAAGGACCTAAGATGCTTCACATGCAATGAGAAGGGTCACTTTGCTTCAGATTGTCCCAAGAACAAAAGGGATAATAACAACAATAAGAAGAAGAAGGGTAGCAAAAGAAGGTTTCATGCTCATGCTGCCAAAGATGATGAACTCCCAAAGAAGAAGGCTAGGGCAGAAAGTGATAGTGATGATGACTCATCAAGTGAAGAAGAGTATGTTCTGATCTCTGCTCTCACAGGTACTATCTCCCATGGTTGTAATGATTGGTTAATTGACAGTGGGGCTTCCAAACACATGACTGGGTTTAAGGAATCTTTTGTGAACATATCTGAACATGAATCACCCCATAAGGTGAAACTTGGGGATGATTATCAATACCCAATCAAAGGAAGTGGTGAAGCCTCCTACAACCTAGATTCTGGAAAATCTTTGAAGATGAAAGAAGTCCTTTATGTACCTGGGCTCAAGAAGAACTTACTCTCCATCTCTGCATTGGATGCAAAAGGTATGAGGGTTGCATTTGTGGATGGCCAAGTCCTAATGTGGCCAAAGGGAAAGACCATAGATGATGCAGTAGTGATTGGAGAGCAAGAGGGAGGTTTGTATAAATTGAAGGGACAACCTGAACATGCCATGGTGCATGAATCCATGGAGCCAAGTGAACTTTGACATAGAAGACTTTCTCATATGCACTATAGGGCACTTCCAATTGCAAGCAAGGCTGTAGAGAGTCTTCCTAAAATCAAGACCAAACATGAAGGTGTTTGCAAAGGATGTGCAAAAGGTAAGAACATTAAGAAGGATTTCCCAAGCAGTGAAAGCAAGGCAAAAGATATCCTGGAAATCATCCACTCAGATGTATGTGGTCCTATGTCATCCAGTTCTCTTAGTGGGTATGTTTACTATGTCTCATTTATTGATGACTTCTCCAGGAAGACTTGGGTATACTTCTTGAAGAACAAAGATGAGGTGTTTGATAAGTTCAAGGAATTCAAAACCCTGATGTAGAATAAGACTGACAAGAAGATCAAAACATTCAGATTCAACAATGGTGGAGAATTCACCTCAGGTGACTTCAAGAAGCTTTGCAGTGATTTAGGGATTAAGAGGGAGTTGTCTGCTCCTTATAATCCTCAACATAATGGATTTACAGAAAGGAAGAACATAACTATCATGGAAGCAGCAAGAGCAATGCTGCATGACCAGGATCTACCTATGCATCTATGGGCAGAAGCAGCTAGAACAGCTGTATATGTGCAGAACAGAACACCCCACAAGATATTGGACAACAAGACACCAGAAGAGGTCTTTTCTGGTAAGAAACGTGAAGTCATCCATCTCAGAATATTTGGTTGTACAGTATACACTCATGTCCCAAAGGAAAAGAGGACTAAACTAGATCCTTCAGGAAAGAAGGGTATCTTTGTGGGTTACAGTGAAAGCTCGAAGGCCTATAGAATATACTTTCCAGGGTTCAAGAAGATTGATGTCAACAGGGATGTAACATTTGATGAAAACTCAGCATTCATCAAATCAAGGAAGGCACCTATCGAATTTTATGAAGAACCTAAGGAAACTAGATTTCAATACACTACCATGACTGAAGCAGTTCCATAAGTTGTTCGTGAGTTTGAAGATCCGCAAGAACCTGTAGATCCACCCCGTGAGGATAACTCTCACAAGAGGAAACCTGCATGGGCTAGAGAGCTCAGTCAAGATGCAGAAATATTTGGCATTCCAGAAGAAGAACACAGAGCAAAGAAGAGAACCAAATCACATACCAGCTATGTTGCTTTACTCTATGAAATTATGAACAAAGAGCCTTCCAGTTATGAAGAAGCAGCGGAAAAGAAAGAATGGAAGGATGCCATGGTTGAGGAATACCAATCAATAATGAAGAATGATGTTTGGGATGTTGTCCCAAGACCTAAAGAGAAGTCTGTTGTGACTTCCAAATGGATCTACAAAATCAAGCATGCTGCATATGGCAATGTAGAGAAATACAAAGCAAGATTCGTAGCTCGTGGCTTCTCTCAGAAAGAGGGAATAGATTATGAAGAAACTTTTGCACTTGTAGCCAGGTATACTTCCATCAGAACAGTACTTGCCCTGGCTACAGCTATGAAATGGAAAATACACCAGATGGATGTCAAGACTGCTTTCTTGAATGGTGTAGTTGAAGAGGAAGTATATGTGGAGCAGCCACTCGGTTTTGAAATACATGACAGGGAGTCATATGTGTGCAGATTGAAGAAAGCCTTGTATGGCTTGAAACAAGCTCCCAGAACTTGGTATGGAAGGATGGACAGTTTCCTATCTAGTTCGGGCCAAGGATAATTTTAGGGGCGAAATTTAGCCCATGGGCTATCTTTCCATGTTTTTTTCCAAAAAAAGATTCGCCAAATTTCATTTTTTGAAGCCCCATTTCACCAAATTTTGATGAGGTCAACTTTTTTCACTCTAAAAATCGCCAAATTATTATATAAACTATATAAAATTCTTAGAAATTGAAATAATTTTAGAAAAATATTGCCAAATATTTTATAGTTGACATTTTAAGAATTGGGAAGATCCGCCAAGGTTTATACACTTTTAAATAAGTGTGGGTCCTTAAAATTATCCTTGGTTCGGGATTTACCAAGATTAAAGCGGATTCCAACCTTTACTACAAGGTTGAGGAAGGGAATCCTGTGATTCTACTCCTGTATGTGGATGACTTATTTGTAACAGGAGATGACAGATTGATTGCAGATACTAAGAGGAAGCTTGCTGGTGAATTTGATATGAAAGATTTGGGAATGATGCACTATTTCCTAGGTATGGAGGTGTGGCAGAGTGCAGGTGGGATCTTCCTTGGTCAAGGGAAGTACACAGTGGATATCCTGAAGAGATTTGGGATGATGGATTGCAAGGCCATGGCCACACCTATGGCATCGAATCTGAAGCTTCTATGTGATGCTTCATCTGAGCCGGTTGATGTCTCTATGTATCGTCAGATGATTGGGTCCTTGATGTACTTGACGAACACGAGACCAGACATTTGCTTTGTTGTGAACATATTGAGTTAGTTCCTGACAGATCCGAGGAGTGTTCACCTGGTTGATGTAAAGCATGTTCTGAGGTACCTGAAGGGTACAGTGGATTATGGGCTCAAGTATGAGGCAAATCAAAAGTTTAACCTCCAGGGTTATGTTGATTCAGATTGGGCTGGCAGTGCTGCAGATAGGAAGAGCACATCTGGGTGCTGCTTCAGTATGGGATCAGGTGTGATCTCTTGGTTTAGTAGGAAGCAGTCCTGTATAGCACTGAGTACAGTTGAGGCAGAGTATGTTGCAGCCTGTTCAGCTAGTTGTGAGGCAGTATGGCTACGGAAGCTACTGTCTGAGTTATTTGATCTCCCGTTGGAGGCTACTGGTATCTTCTGTGATAACCAAAGTTGTGTGAAGCTGTCCGAAAACCCAGTGTGTCATGACAGGTCGAAACACATAGAGATCAAATATCACTATATCAGGGATATGGTGCAGAGAGGAGCTGTCAAGCTCCTGTATGTTGCGACGGATGAGCAGCTTGCAGATGTGCTAACGAAGCCACTAGCCAGGGTGAAGTTTGACTACTTCAGAGAGAGGCTTGGAGTTCTTCAGATCGAGGACACTTCGAGGAAGAAGTGATGGACACATTTGCTGAAGCCATTCCAAGCATGTTGGAAGAAGGATTCTTCACATGGCTGTGGATGTAAGCGCTGAATGATGAGCATCAGGATGATGTTCTGGTTTCTACTTGGATATGATCAGTTGGATCATTTTTATGTATGTATGTATGCATCATGTTGGATGCTGGATATGATCAGTTGGATCATTTATATGTATGTACGCATCATGTTGGATGCTGGATATGATCAGTTGGATCATTTATATGTACGCATCATGTTGGATGCTGGATATGATCGGTTGGATCATGTGTATGTATTTTTGTATATGCATCATGTTGGGTGCTTGGACCATGTATCTGTATATGTATCAGGTGGATACATTGTATGATCAGGTGGATCATGTATGGTGATATGTATCATGTATTTGTATTTGTATCAGGTGGATACATTGTATGATCAGGTGGATCATGTATGATGATATGTATCAGGTAGATACTTGGTATGCATCAGGTAGATGCATTGTATGATCAGGATGATCATGTGTACATCAGGATGATGTATGGTGAGTATCAGGTTGATACTCTATGGCCGTGGATCAGGTTGTGCAGATGAGCATATATTCATTGCCCTAGGATATTTGCAGATAGTCTTTCGAGGTTTTGCCTATGGCATGTAATTCGGTGCCCTGGGATATCTGGCAAATGCTCTTTTGAGGTTTTGCTTTGAGAGGACATATAATTTGGCCCTGGGAGATCTGCAGATAGTATTTTGAGGTTTTTCCTATGGCATGTAATTCGTTGCCATGGGATATCGGGCAGATGCTCTTTCGAGGTTTTGTCCTATGGCATATAATTCGTGTCCCTGGGAGATTCGATAGGTTGAGCCGTGTGCCCGTAATCAGTCCTGAGATGCTCTTGCGAGGTTTTGCCATGACCACATGTAATTTGTGCCCTGGGAGATCCTATAGTTAGAGGTGTGTTCTCATAACAGCCTGGGATGCTCTTGCGAGGTTTGGTGGTGACCACATGTAATTCGTGCCCTGGGAGATCCTATAGGTAGAGCTGTGTGCCCGTAACAGCCTGGGATGCTCTTGCGAGGTTTTGTGGTGAGGTCACATATAATATGGCCCTGGGAGATCTACAAATAGTCTTTCTAGGTTTTGCCTATGGCATGTAATTCGTTGCCCTGGGATATCTGGTAGATGCTCTTTTGAGGTTTTGTGATGCACCTAATAAGTCCTGAGGATTCCACAGTATGGCCAGTGATGATGAAGACCTGCAGGTGGTGGGCCTACATCCAATATGAAAAAGGACTGGCTCTGTAGAACTTCCTATGACGAGTAGAGTCAGAGATTGGTTGAGATAGCAGCAGCAGTGACGATGATGATGACAATGCATCGATGATGATGATCCCGAGAAGAAGACTTGTCTAGCAGATCTGTGTCAAGAAATACCTTCCTAGTTAAGAGGGAGTGTTGATGTATATGTAACTTCGGAATGTATTTCATTTGTGTATTATATATATATTTATTGTACCCTTAATAGAGGTGTGTTATTCCTCTATAAGGAAGTGTCGTCATGTGGATTGACAAGTGTTGCAAATGTGTGTACTTGCCGATGGGTTATTAGACCACCATGTGTGGGGTCGGCCCAGAAATATATATATTATAATGTGATGTACCTAGATAGACAAGTCGGCCCCATAAGGTCACTGGGCAAACAGATCAGTATAAATAGAGATCAGGTGATCTCTATTTAGATCACTCAAAAAAGTATCTCACTCTCACTCAGAAAGTGGCACACTAGTGAGGAGGAGGATCATCTGCTACTAGGAGACTATCTCAGTGTTATTTGGTTGTACTTTGGTTGAGCCATTGCTCTCTCTATCTCTGAGGAAGTTGTGGGGTTTTTCACCTTAGGGTTTTCCCCACGGAAACTCTGTGTCTCTTGTCTCTTATGCTTTTGATTTTTGTGATGCTTGTCATATTGTGATTGTCATGCATTGATATACTGTATATGTTATTCTCTCAGCAAAGATCCTAGAGTATTGTGAATTAATGCTCAAAATTTAACAAATTACATTTCATTCCTTATAAAGAACAGATAGCTGATATCTTTACTAAACCCTTATCCAAAATCCAGTTTGAATATCTAATCCAGAAGTTGGGTGTCATATCTTGTTCCAACTATCTTGTTCACTTTGGCAGGGGGAGTTTGTGCTTATTGCATATCTGATGTAATTCTGAGATGGTTCCAGAATGTTGTATTTGCTGATTTCTGAGTTAACATTGATAGGGGGAGATGTATTGTCATGATTTCTTTGACATTGATGTCAAAGGGGGAGAAGTTTAGGTAGTTGCTGATAACAAGCAGTCAGTGATTACACTTGCAACATCATAAATTTTAGGTTTCCATTAATGCCAAAGGGGGAGATTGTTGGCACTTTGATTCAGTTGTCATTGATGGTTGGAAAGCTACAACTCAGACAAGCTGTGACTCAGACGACTGCAACTTAGAAAGCTGTGACTCAGACAAGCCGTGACTCAGATAGCTGCAACTCAGATAGCTGTGACTCAAACAAGCCGTGACTCAGATGGCTACAACTTAGATAGCTATGACTCAGACAAGCTGTGACTCAGACGGTTGCAACTCAGACAGCTACAACTCAGACAGTTGTGACTTAGACGGCTGAGACTCAGACGACTGAGACTCAGATGGCCGTGACTCAGATAAGAACACAGTGATTCACGTCTCGATTTATGGGCAGCTGGGGATGAATCGTGAAACTCTGGGACATGGGTTTTGTGCGCAATGGCCTCATTTACCTGAATTCCAAGGAAATCGCCAAACAAAGCTACTGTTTGAGCTATACAAGTTATTCTCTGAACATGTAATTCTCAGATTTACTATTGTGGCCGGTTTTTACAAATTAGCAATTGGTTGAAACAACTATGACTCAAACAAGCTGCGACTCACAAACATTTATTTTTTAATTAGTCAGTTACAGCATGTAAACTCTGGAATTCAAAGAGATAGTTAAAATGTCAGTTACAGCGTGTAAATTCTGAAAGTTAAAGAGACAGTTTCAATTTTAGAATTGGTATATCTGGAAGTTAAAGAGACCGAGGCATAAAACTTCAACATCTATAAAAACAATTGATGAGAACAAAATTAGAGTGAGATTTGAGAGGATGAAGAGGAGTCGTTACTGATGAAGCTGTGATTCGAAGAAAATGAGAACAAAAAATGTATGGCTTGATTTAATGAAGAATAGAATGCCCAGAAACTCAAGCTGTAGCAGCACAGAACAAAATAAAAAGGGTATGTACTGATATATCTAAACCAGTGTGATATAATTGACTGAATTTTTTCTTACATAGGGTGGTAGGGAGGAGCAAGGGAAGACTGTAAAGTCTTCTTGGCAAGTTGGTGCTTGTACATTTGGGAGTTGTAGCTTCCATTCAGTTGGTGCTGAAGAAATAGAGGTAGCAGCCTCATCTGGGTTGTAGCTCAGATAAAATAGAATGTAAAGAGAAGTTGGAGCTTGCCTTTCATACTAAGAAGAAGAGGTTTTTTCCCTTTATGGGTTTCCTCAGGAAAATTAGTGTCTCTGCATATTTATGTGATTGAACATTGTTTATATGCCTTATATTTAATCCTGTTATAACAATATACCTGCTATAAAGGAATGTGCATAGAACATCTCATATCATATTGATCGTCACACTTCATCAAAGTTAAAAGGGAAAAGGAATGTAAAATTGTTTAAGCATAGTAATAACTGATTCACCCCCCCCCCCTCTTAGTTATTTGAATACTTTCAACAATTGGTATCAGAGCAGTGTTCCTTTAGTCTAAGGTAGATCCGAAAGCTTAAACATGACAAGCCATGAAGGCTCAACCAATAAAGCTCCTATGTTTGATGGAACAAATTTTTCCTTTGGAAAGTTAGAATTAGAACATATTTAATGTCCTTAGGTGCTGATGTTTGGGAAGTTGTAGAAACTGGATATACAAAACCTGTGGTTCTTGCTTCCAAAGATGACAAGATGGAATTCAGTTTTAATGCTAAGGGAATGAATGCAATATTAAGTGGTCTTGCTGAATCTGAGTTTGTGAAAGTGATGCATCTTGAATCTGCTAAATATATGTGGGATAAACTTATTAATAGCTATGAAGGGAATGAGAAAGTAAAAGATGCCAAATTGCAAACATACAGGCTGAAATTTGAACAACTAAAGATGAATAGGATGAGACTGTTAGTAAATATTTCCTAAGGGTTGAAGAGCTTGTGAATGCTATGAAGGGCCTCGGTGAAACGATTGAAGAAGCATCCTTAGTTCATAAAATTTTAAGATCTTTGCCTGATAAATTTAACCCCAAAGTTTTAGCAATAGAAGAGTTAAATGATCTTAAAAATATGGGTATTGATCAACTCCTAGGAACTCTAACTGCCTATGAGATGAGGATCAACAAAGATACAAATACCACTAGAGAAGCCTCCTTTAAAGAAGATAAGAATATTGATTCTGGAGCAGATGAGAATGAGGAAAAAATTGTAAGAAGAATGAAGAAAGGATCAGGTAAATATAGAGACAAGCTGCCTTTTAAATGTTTTAACTGTGGTAAGATAGGTCATTTTTCCTCTAAATGTCCTCACAAGAAAAAAGATTAGAATTCTGATGACGAAGAGAAATACAAATTTAAGAAATACAGTAAAAAGAAAAGTTCGTGTGCAAATAATGATGTCTCCTCAGAGGATATAGATAGCAATTCATCTTGTGAAGATAGAATGAATGATTTTATGCTTATGGCCATAGAAGATCTTGACATTGAATATGCAAAAAGTAACATGAATGATGAATATGCTATAGTTGATATGGAAGGTGAGTTGATTATTGCATTGGAAAAATTGATAGACTCAGGTTAAAGAAGAGGAAACAAAAACAATTGCTTATACAGAATGAAAAGAATGACAAAGAACCTAGTATAGACTGTATTTTGGTAAAAATAGAATTAGAAGAGGCAAAGAAAATAGAAGACATTCTTAAACAATGACTGGCTGAAAGTAAAACAAGATGTGAAAAGTTAGAGGAAGAAGTGGTGACTGTGAAGAAAGAATTAGAAAAATTCCAAACTTTGTATCATCAGAATTGTTCAAGTATTAAAGCCTCAGAAGAGTTAAATAATATTTAGAGTAAGCAAAGATCTCCTTTGATTAAATCTGGTTTAGGCTATGAACAAGGTTCAAGCAGAAGTCACTCATAGAACAAAGAAATAACTAGGGTGATCAACTTTCAAAGCAGCAAGAAATCAGAATTCACAAAGTCTGCAACCTCTATCAAAGCTGAAGCAAATAAAACCAACAGTAATGACAATCTAATGAACGATAAAAAGGATATAGCTACAGGAACAAAAAACAATATTCTGTAGTCAAGAAAGCATGAAGAAGATATACAATACAGAGTGACAAGGCAATCAATTCCAAGAGGATAGCTAAGATCCAGGTATCAAAATTTCTTTAATGGTTACTGTTATTGTTGTTTTAGCTTTGGTCACAAAGTTGCAATCTGTGTATTTAATCCTAGAAACATGCAACAAATAATATTTAGTAAGAATCAAATGCTGCAACACAGAGTGGAACAGTCAGTGAGTAATCAAAACTATCATACTCTATCAACAATCAGAAGAGGAATTCATGATAGAAATGTCAATCCTTTTTATCTTCTGTACAATGAGCCAGAATGCTATGTTTGTCATAACTTTGGACACAAGGCTACAAAATGTTATTTGAAGAACTACAAAACAGATTCAAGAGTGAATTATGCAGCTGAAAGAAAAGTGTGGAAGAGGAAAGAAAGCAATCAATGTGATTTAGTGCTTTCTGCTCAAAGACATAAGGACCCATGGTATATTGACAGTGGAGGCTCCAAACACATGACTGGGGATAAAAGTAATTTTTTGTCTCTAAGAGATAAAAAATCAGGAAATGTAACTTTTGGAAATGATGCTCCAGGAAAAATCAGAGGCAAAGGAATGGTAAGTCTGAGTAATGGCAAAGGGAAAGTTCAAGATGTATTGTTTGTGGATGGTTTAAAACATAATCTTCTTAGTGTTAGTTAGGTCTGTGACAGGGGATGTGAAGTGGTTTTCACTGCTAAAGATTGTAAGATAAATTCTATAAACTCAGGTCAATTAGTTTCCAAAGGTATAAGAACAGAAAACAATGTTTATGTCTTGAAAGAAGAAAAGGAGGAATGTCATCTAAGCAAGTATGATGAGAGCTGGCTATGGCATAGAAGACTTGGACATTTAAATTTTGATCATTTAATCAAACTTAGAAACAATGGAGCAGTGAAAGATTTCCCAAAGATATCAAAACCATATGATGTTGTCTATAAACATTGCCAAATGGGAAAACTAACTAGAACACAGTTCAAATCCAAGAGCTTTCCATCTTCAGATAAACCTCTTCAGTTAGTGCATATGGAGTTGTGTGGACCATCAAGGAAGGAAGGTACAGGAAAAGAGAATTACTTTATGCTAGTTATAGATGATTATTCTAGACTTACTTGGGTTGCTTTTCTGAAAGAGAAATATGAAGCGTTTGAAAAATTCAAAGTATTTAAAGCTCTGACTGAGAATCAAACAGGAACAAGACTGAAAGTAGTAAGGTCAGATAGAGGAGGAGAGTTTAGCTCAAGGCATTTCAAGGAATTTTGTGATGAACATGGTATCAAAAGAGAGTATACAATTCCAGGGACTCCACAGCAAAATGGAGTGGTTGAGAGACAAAATAGATCAGGTCATCAAATGGCAAGATCAATGATGAAAGAAAAGAATATATCTCAGGGTTTTTGGGTAGAGGCAATTCATACAGCTGTTCATATACTTAACAAAGCTCACTTAAGGCCGAACAGTGATAAACCCCCCTATGAATTGTGGTTTGGGAGACCTGCTACAATCAAGCATTTCAAAGTCTTTGGGAGTAAGTGTTATATCGAGAATAATGATGAACATCTTGGAAAATATGATGATAGGGCTGATGAAGGTGTTTTCCTAGGATATGCTACAAACAGTAAAGGATATAGATGTTACAATAAGAAGTTGCATACAATGGTTGAATGCATTGATATTAAAGTAGATGAAGGGAGTCATGTAAAAGACACTCAGATAAACAGTGATGAATCATCTATAGAGGATACAGCTGGAGATGAAGAAGAACAGGTCCAAGAATCAGAAAAGGAAGAATCTGAATCAGAGAATGAAGATGCAGACTCACAACAACAATCAGTAAAACCTCCTTCAAGAATTATTCAGAAAAATCATCCTGAAAGTCAGATCATTGGTGACAAGAATGAAGGTGTGCAGACAAGAAGAAAGTTACTCAAAGATACACAATAGTCTCACATTTCCTTTTTATCTATAATAGAACAATTCGATAGACATATCATTTAACACATAACCCATAAATTCGATAGATCAAGATCTGTGACAAGCCATATAGTTTGACAGAACCTGTGCATTACACTGCACCTTAAAACATTTCACAGAACTCACATGCATTCATCTCATTATTGTAAGCATATTCATTCATTAAATTATGCAAATAATAACCAACATAAACATCACATAACACATCACATCACATGAAACACTAGTATTTAACGCGGAAACCCAAACGGGAGAAAACCATAGAAGTTATTCTTTATACATGAGTCGCAGCCAAAAAAAGCACTTCATGTCTTCAATGAATTACAGATTTTTCCTTCAATTATAATAGACCTGCACACACAACCTGCAAATCGTGCGACTCTTCTT
Source organism: Larix kaempferi (assembly GCA_027924585.1). Taxonomy (NCBI): domain Eukaryota; kingdom Viridiplantae; phylum Streptophyta; class Pinopsida; order Pinales; family Pinaceae; genus Larix; species Larix kaempferi. The sequence goes on along the minus strand of BSBM01001703.1, from coordinate 960,927 downwards.
CGACATCAACCAATGACTTCAAAAATATAAAATGGGTAGTTTTCCAAAATAGAGACATCGACTGATAGCTTATCACATAACTTGCTAACCCCAAAAATCCCGAATTCTTACATATTTATAGGGCGCGCATTGCCTGCCCTGGTCCCACTACACCACTAACTAAATACTCGACTCATTAATGCAAGCGGATAAAACCCTAACTAACTTACTTAACCCCTCCCTTTGACACATTCAAAGTGTTCATTAGAAAGCGGGTAAAATAATTATGAGTTATGTGAGTGGCACACAATATTTTGGCATTCTGTATTCTATTTCAGAAGATTTCAGACTTATTGGATATACGGATAGTGACAATGGAGGCAACATAGATGATAGGAAAGGAACACTTGAGTATAATTTTCATTTTGGTACAAGTGTGTGTCATGGACTTCAAATAAACATCCCATTATGACTCTTTCTACAGCAGAAGTTGAGTATGTCACAGCTACAAGCGTTGCTTGTGAGACCGCATGGATGTGTAGGATGTTAAAATATTTGTCACAAGGTCAAAAAGAACCTACACCAATATACTGTGACAACAACTCAACTATTTCATTGTCAAAGAATCATGTGTTCCACAAGAGAACCAAGCATATTGTTACAAGGTATCACTTTATCAGAGAATTGGTAAATAAAAAAGAGATATGTTTAGAATTTTGCAAGTCTAAAGATAGGTTGGAAGAGATTTTCACAAAACAATTGGAAAGGGGAACATTCCAGTATTTGTGAAGTTGTTTAGGAGTAACTGATTTTGAGAATATTTCTGCATAGTGAATTTTAGTATGCATCATATGAATTTTGTACTGTGTAAAGTTCCATCTCTGAAATGGTTTGATGATTTTTTTTAATGATTCCATATGCTCATAATTAAGGGGCAGTGTTGGAGATATTAATTACAAGACTATGTGCATCACATCTATGGTTTCTTGGCCGCTTCATTGGATTTGACCACTTTTTCGAACCACTTCGCCTTGGTTCTTTCCACCTCGAAACTGTTTTACCAAAAATGGTACCCAAAACTTCCTAGGCCCAAGACAGTCGCATTGACTCATACCTCCTTCTGAATGGATTTCAAATAATTGATTGTGAGCCAACATTGTACATCAAATCCAACAAACAAGGTAATGTGTTAATTGCTTGTTTGTATGTGGATGATGTAATCTTTACCGGTGATCTCAATGCAAATGATTTTAAATCAGTCACGAAAGATGAATTTGAAATGACGGATTTGGGGCTTTTGAAATATTTTCTGGCCATTGAAGTCTATCAACCCAATTATGGTATATTTATTTCATAGTCCAAGTATGCAAATGAAGTCTTGAAGAGATTTAATAGGGCAAATTGCAAATCGTTCCCAACACCATTTATAATTGGAATGAAGCTAAGCAAGGATGATGATGGATCAAATGTTGATCCTACACTATTCAAAAGACTGGTTGGAAGCCGTATGTATTTGACAACTACAAGACCTGATATTATGTATGGAGTAAGCCTAATTTCAATGTTTATGGAGTATCCAAAGGATTCTAATTATAAAGAAGGTAAAATAATCATGAGGTATGTGAGTGGCACACAATATTTTGGCATTTTGTATTCTATTTCAGAAGATTTCAAACTTATTGGATATACTGACAGTGACAATGGAGGAAACATAGATGATAGGAAAAGAACACTTGAGTATAATTTTCATTTTGGTACAAGTGTTGTGTCATGGACTTCAAATAAACATCCCATTGTGACTCTTTCTACAGTAGAAGTTGAGTATGTCATAGCTACAAGTGTTGCTTGTTAAAACGCATGGATGTGTAGGATGTTAAACGATTTGTCACAAGGCCAAAAAGAACCTACACCAATATACTGTGACAACAACTCAGCTATTGCATTGTCAAAGAATCATGTGTTCCACAAGAGACCAAGCATATTGATACAAGGTATCACTTTATCATAGAATTGGTAAATAAAAAAGAGATTTGTTTAGATTTTGGAAGATCTAAAGATCGACTGGAAGACATTTTCACAAAACCATTGGAAAGGGGAACATTCCAGTATCTGTGAAGTTGTTTAGGAGTAACTGATTTTGAGAATATTTCTGCATAGTGAATTTTAGTATGCATCACATGAATTTTGCACTGTGTAAAGTTCCAGCTCTGAAATGTTTTGATGATTTTTTTTAATGATACCCATCTACTCATAAATAAGGGGCAGTGTTGGAGATATTAATTACAAGCCTATGTGCATCACATCTCTAGTTTCTCGGTCACTTCATTGGATTTGACCACTTTTTTGAACCACTTCGCCTTGGTTCTGTCCACCTCAAAACTGTTTTCCCAAAAATGGTACCCAGAACTTCCTAGGCCCAACACAGTCGCATTGACTCATACCTCCTTCCGAACGGATTTCAAATAATTGATTGTGAGCCAAAATTGTACATCAAAGCCAACAAACAAGGTAATGTGTTAATTTTTTGTTTGTATGTGGATGATGTAATCTTTACTGGTTATCTCAACGCAGAATATTTTAAGTCAGTCACGAAAGATGAATTTGAAATGACTGATTTGGGGCTTCTGAAATATTTTATGGCCATTGAAGTCCATCAACCCAATTATGGTATATTTATTTCATCTTCCAAGTATGCAAATGAATTCTTGAAGACATATAATATGGTAAATTTCAAATCTTTCCCAACACCAATTATAATTGGAATGAAGTTAAGCAAGGATGATGATGGATCAAATGTTGATCCTACACTATTCAAAAGGATGGTTGGAAGCCACAAGACATGATATTATGTATGGAGTAAGCCTAATTTCAATTTTTATGGAGTCTCCAAAGGATTGTCATTCGAAAGTGGGTAAAATAATTATGAGGTATGTGAGTGGCACACAATATTTTGGCATTCTGTATTCTATTTCAGAAGATTTCAGACTTATTGTATATACTGACAGTGACAATGTAGGCAACATAGATGATAGGAAAGGAACACTTGAGTATAATTTTCATTTCGGTACAAGTGTTGTGTCATGGACTTCAAATAAACATCCCATTGTGACTCTTTCTACAACAGAAGCTGAGTATGTCACAGCTACAAGCGTTGCTTGTGAAACCGCATGGATGTGTAGGATGTTAAAAGATTTGTCACAAGTTCAAAAAGAACCTACACCAAATATACTGCGACAACAACTCAGCTATTGCATTGTTAAAGAATCATGTGTTCCACAAGAGAACCAAGCATATTGATACAAGGTATCACTTTATCAGAGAATTGGTAAATAAAAAAGAGATATGTTTAGAATTTTGTAGGTCTAAAGATTGGCTGGAAGAAATTTTCACAAAACCATTGGCAAGGGGAACATTCCAGTATCTGTGAAGTTGTTTAGGAGTAATTGATTTTGAGAATATTTCTGCATAGTGAATTTTACTATGCATCACATGAATTTTGCACTGTGTAAAGTTCCAACTCTGAAATGTTTTGATGATTTTTTCTAATGATTCCCATCTTCTCATAATTAAGGGGCAGTGTTGGAGATATTAATTACAAGACTATGTGTACTGCATCTCTGCTGGCTATGTCATTCCACGAATGTACTCTTTATGTGCGGGGCTTATTAATTATTCGTGTAGTATTTCTCAAATCAAGTTATTAGGTAGATTTCAGTCAGAAATTAATTGTTGATTTTAATGTATCACATTAGCTTCCAAGAGAAGTCAATGAGAGTTTTTGTATTATGTGTGAGTGCATTATCATTTAATTTTTTGTTCAATTTAGTTGTATAATTATGGAGAGCTCAAGCTCGTAGAGTCTAGTATGTAGAATTTATTGGGAGCAAAAGCTCTGTGTGAAATCCTGCAATAGATGGAACTCAAGCTCACAATAAAATAACGAAGCAAAGTGTCTTAGAAAAACTGTGCATGTAGTTGTAGATGCTCTTTTTATGTTCCGGTAATATATATTTATGCATATAATCCATGTGTTAAATTGCAAGGGTATATCTTTCCGCATGCACTTTCTTTATTCTCAACCGCTTGAATGTTATTGACATTTACTTTTATAAGTAAAAATACTTTGCATTTTGCATTATGTGAATTTTATTTGTATTATTACACATAAAGTTTTAATTTTGATATTCACTTGTATCATCAAGTGAAAAAGTCATATTTGAGAAATATAAATTACTGCGCAGTAATGTAAAGACTTTGTCTTTATATGTCTTTATATATCGCGACAAGACTTACTAAATCTATGTGTGGTGAATATTTTTTTCATGTCGCAATAATTTTTTTAATATCATGGGCTATGACGAAGTTATCACCATGCGGCTTCCAGGAGATGGATGATATGATTGTTTTCTAAAACAAAGCACGAACTACTACATTCACCCCCTGCCAATATAATGCTTTTCCTACACCCACATTAGATCACAGTTTCCCAATTTTGCTACAGTACAAACCTACCTAACCTTCTAACATGTCAAAAATATGGCAACCTAGAAATGCTTCTTTGTAATCTCTTTGATCATAAGAATAAAATATTTCATAAATCCAATAATCCTCTTAAGGTCCAATAGACCATCATCATCACCATCACCCACATAATGGATTTTGTTTTATAATAATGCACCTACCGAAGAGCATTTGAAGTAGTTCGAAATTGATTGTACTCCAGGATAAAGGTATCAAATGCATCAAATAATCCCACAATAGATGACCCATTCGTCACAATTCCATAGCCTTTTGGAGATACAAAGCTTATAGATCTGGACCCCATTGACAGAGCTTGGTTATTTGAACTACTAGTCAAATATGCCAATAGCTTTGGATCAGGACCCAAAGTGACTTATTGATCCACTACCAACATCTAAGCTAGAAGCAGTTCCATTAATTAGTTGATCCATTTTTTCCCTCTTTATAATGAGCACGATCATGATCAACATTCATATTCCTTGCTCATGATCCTAGTTCTTAGTCTATGGGTTGAGAACCAATAGTATCAATTCCTGATCCAGACCCAACAACAGAAGTAGATGCATCAAAAAAATATCATTTAATTTACCCATGGGAATAAAGCAAGGTTGAAGAGGCAGCCATGGATTAAACTCATGTAGAGAATACCAAAAATAGACAAACAAAAAATTTGAACTAACCCTAACATAGCTCCTCTAACTAGGAGTAACACAGAAGTAATTAATTTAAGGTGTTGGGGTATAGGGATTAAGGAAAGCACTATTCACCCATCCTATCCAAAAAAACACCATCTAATTAAGCTAGGAAGACTGCATTAGAATCCCTAATGTTAATAAGGCTCTTATCTTATCATAGAGGGGAGATTTTTATAGTAGAGTTCTTTTATACTAATGAGCCAAATCAGTCTATAAGATATGCTTAATTCCCTATCCACTATATTATTATTTGCTTAGATTTTTTGTTTGTCTTTGGATGCCTATAAGTTTTGACTTGTTTTAATAATTTATTGCTCTATTTCCTTAAACATTTCTATCCCAAGCACAATTATGTTTACGGGCTTATCCTAGCTCACTATTGTTTTGCATCATCTACCATATAAATCCTAAAATGAACTAGTTTCCAATGATGCTTGATTCCCATTGTTATATGAAAAATCTATTGGGTGTAGATAATCCTCACAGTTGGATGGTTTGTCCATCACACATGCAAAGCATGTCTTCAATCACTTGATTCACTCTTTTAGTTTCCCATCTCTTTTTGGATGGTAGGTAGTACTACAATTCAGCTCGATAAACAACCCAAGTCTTCAAAAAGAGTCTTACATATATATAATATGAGTCATCAATAATATTACCAAATGGCATATTGATTGTGTTGTTGCGTGCATGGAGATGATTTCATTGTTTGAGCCAATATTAACCTATATGAGGTAGGGTGTTCCTTCACACATAATAGTTTTCATAGCATGAAGAATGGATCCCTGTGGTTGATCCTTTTGTAGAAAGAAGGTGATCCCTAGTGCTATTTTCTCGAGTTAGAATTATGTAGTGGGGAAATGAATGATTGAATGGATGAAGTACCTATTATTGGGGTGATTCCTAAGAGTGGCTAATTACCCTTAGCATTTCATCATTTTTTTGGATAAGATGAAGTGTAAAGTAACTTCTCAATGGATCCCTTCAATCACTACAAGCTCTACCAGGTTATTTAGACAGTAAACCTTCTTATTGTAGCAATCTACCAAGGCTCAATGGAACTCAAGCCAACCCATTCCTATTTTCATGAGTGTCATCACTTTTCCTATGTCTATGCTTCGGGTTTAGCTTCAAGTTAACCAAACCTGTGGTATGGAATATGGTAAACCATAGCTAATTAGACATCTCACCATTTTTCTCATTATGCTCGTGTTTAGCCGATGGTTATAGTATGCTGCATACCATCATTTTTTATGAAATTTTAGACAAAGATAGCATTTTTTCTACAAATTCCAAATATGTAATTTTTAGAAGGAATATATATATATAGTTTTCTATTTTTTTCTTATTTTTCTTGTGTTATTACTCCTTAACTAAAAAACCACATTGTTGGTGTTTCGTCCATAACTCTTATGTTTCTCAACCATTTTGAAAAAAAAGTATATGGTGCACTAAAGGACACTAACCTCTACATGCTATAAAAAAATCATTTCAAAATAATTGGAGTAAGACCTTCAAAGGTTGCACCCACGCTTGGCGTACTCTTTTTGAGGTTCGCTCACTTAGATAATTAAAAATAATTTTTTTTTTTTTTTTTTTGGAAAAATAGTGGTGCACTATTACTAGATGCTCTATATATGTCTAGCAGTTTTCATAACTTGATTCCATCATTTAGGCACTCAAACGCTGCACCCAAAAAAACATAAACCTTATGATTGATCGAAAAAATAAAAAGTGTTTGTTAAAACAAATTAAACTTTAGATAGTTGAGAACATTTTCAATAGAAAAAAATTATATATTCAGAAATGTCGTTCAATTTCCTAAGTTTCATATTTTTTACTCATCGCAAGTTTCATTGTGTATGTGTCTCAAAATATCCATTTAAGTTGATGGATGGCTGTTTTTTCAGTTTTATATTACATCTAACGTGTCAAAAGAGACCCTCATTAGCTTGCACACACCCAACTATATAAGCACTCCAATCTTGACATTGTCCATTGTGACTTTAGCTATCCTTTTTTCATCCACAATTCCCACCTTCTCTATTTCATTTCATTTTCTACAAACATACAACCACTAAAAATATTATGAGAATGACAATTCCCCATCTTCTCCTCCTTTGAAATAGTTAGTGCTAGAACACTTAGGTTCTACTCTTTATTCACTTCAACCCACTATTGCACACATTCTTGTTTCTGTAACTCTTTCACATACAAAAAGAATGGATTTAACAATGTTTTTCCAACCTTGTTCATTTCTTCATTTGAAGAATATAAACTAAATTTATTCATATCCTTCTCAAACTAGCACGTGTTCTTGTGTCCATCATGAACAAACCTTTTATCAAAATACCATGGCCTCCCCAACAAAATGTGACACACATGCATGGGGAAAACATCAAATAAAATACTATCATGATAACCACCAATATTAAAAGTAATCAAGCACTATTTTCTCACAATGACACTATGCTCATTTTGTAACCATGACACCCTATAACTACCACCATGAATGATTAAATTACAACACTTATATTTGATTTTTCATCTTCTTCTAAAGAGGGTCTTCCTCCGTTTAGGTTCTTTCTCAACCTCCTTCTCGAACTACAACAATATCTTCCCTATCATTATATTTTCTCTTTATGCTTGCCACAATGCAACTACTTCATTTGCTACTATTGTTGGTCCTGTTTCAACCATATGCCTCATCACTTCTTTCCTTCTACCATCCTTCCTAATTTTTGGACATTCAAATGCCCTATGGCCTTGCATTCCACATGTAAATAAAACGCCTTCAATTTTTTCTCCTCTACCTCTAGCTCTTGCCAATTGTGCTTCAAATGCATCCATTTGAAGAAACCAACAAAAACTTAAATTCCAATTCCGACACCATCATATTTCAGGTTTTGATGTTCCCCCATCATTACATTCTCTATTCAACTACAACTTATCCCACCACAAAGATGCACATGAATTTTAAATTTTGTGCTAGCAAGCAAACTTGTATAGCAGAAATACCCACGCATAAGTATTTATGCAAAGAAATATCCACAATACAATTCATAGGAAAAAAAATAGTTAAAAGAAGCATAAGTTTTGTAAGATTTATTTATTAAGGATGGACTGCTTTGCTTTGAGGTTACAAACAGAGCCACACTTAGTTTCCCTTCCAAAAAATAAACTGAGAATACAAACAACCACCCCTTGTCCTCTAGATAACAAGAATTTTTCATTTATATAATGTTGGAGACATGCCAAGAAAATGAAATCGTTCAATTGACATCAATTTGGTGAGGGAATTGTTTCTCATTCCCATCATTTCTCATTAAATCATTTAATAAATTAAACAATAGTTTGAGTGTTACCCCAACCACGGTTTTATTAATTCATTGGAAGCCGAATAATACGATAGGTCATCGTCATCGCTATCCTCATCTGAAGGGATAACACTATTATAGTGCAACCCATAATTCACCGATATGCGCTTCAATGAGATTTTGTGTGTATATGGAGGGCGATCACAGCTTTTTAATCCAGATTAAGGATGGAAGGCTAAGATGGGAAATCTAGGTATATTCTTCGTCGAGCACATATATCCAACGACACAGATTTGCAGTTTGCTAAAAGGTTACCCAAAGGTTTTATCAGATTAGCAATAATCCGCGGTTTGTTTTGTTTAATCGAATGGGAGAATGAAAGGTTGAGCCTGTGGGAGAACTAAAGGTTGATCCTACCACGTGGGAGTCCGTTTGTTTAAACGAAAGGGTGAATCATTTCTGAATCGCCATCCAATTCTTTCATAAAATATAGATTCATAGATTTCTGATCTTGTTGCCACCAATTCTTTCATAAAATATAGCTTCGGAGATTTCTGATGGCATCGCCATCAGAAAGAATGGCCATCACATTGGAAGAGATAAAGGGGACGCTGGTGGAATCGGGAGTCATTGAACGAGTTCTCGAAGATTTTAATTTTTGGCTGAAGCTCTCTATATTCTATGCGGCCTCTGATAACGATAATCAGTTTTTGTTATTCTATGTGGCCTCTAATAAAGATAATAAATTTTTTGTCATTCTTTCCCTTATATTGTTTTGTTTATATATTGCAGGCTCATGAGGGAGGTAATGGCAGAGCAGTTTTATAACGTCAACGCATCGAGGACTCTGTCATATATGGCTTATTGATTATGAGAAAATCCAGCAAATAATATAATTAGAATCAGATACATGATTGAAGCCATATGTATAGGCATGACTCTGAGTCTTGCAACTAATAAAAAAATTGACAAGGACATGAGGAGGGCCTCCTCACCAAATCTAACTACAAATATTGTATTAGTCTGTCAATTTGCAATATATACTTTTAAAATTTTGCTCAACAATCAAATCGAATCAGCTCTATCAATGTGTACTTTCTTCTAGATCGACATTGACATGCAACAAAATGTAAAGCATTCGTCAGCTGAAGAGAAATGCTTTAAAACTGTAACCGCGTTAAAACTAAAATCCAGAGATTTTCTGAATTCAACACTCACTCATTCATGTCGCTCTATGGAATTTCCGTGCAGGTGCATGCAAAGATTTTAGCTAAAAAATTGCATTTTCGTGTCAGTTTGAAGTAATGGATCTAAATCTGAATCCCAAAGGCGCAATAGTTTGGAATGGTTAACGCTCGAAAAAATCTAACAGCGAAGATGATAGACAAAAGAATCAACGACGATCGTGGAGCACCGCACCACTAAAAAGCGCGTTTGCAATATGGTTTAAGTGGTTGCGGTAAATAAACCATTAGGATACGTGGCGCATTTGTATTGCATCACATCGACACAATGGTGGTATCACAACCCACTATGTGCCATGCGAAAACCGCCAAGGAGCTTAACTATGGGAGATGCGTGGGCCATGGCACATGGCAGATGTACAGGCAGGTGGGAAATGCACCCACGTATTTGACGATGAAGGGACGATAGAGGGATGTAATATGGGAGATCAAAGGACGAGATCGTCTCCGTATCGTGGACAGTGCACACTCGGTAAAGGGGAAGGTGGTCGCGGAGGCGAAACCACCTTAACAAGTGTCAATTGATAGTTGATCCGCATGGAATTGTATATTTTAAAGAAATTTGTTTTTAAAAGGAGTTTAAATGGAAACTGTGCATGATGTAAACCCCTTTAAATCTAAAGGCGCCCTGTAAGACAGGGATGGAGATGTTTATGATACCCTAATTACGTTGAATTTGGCACAGTAGTGGACTTAATCATTGTTGTTTTAACACATTTGATCAAATTTGATATATCTTTGCAAATGCACTATTGAGAATATTGATTCACCTTCTTACCAACACGATGCGTTTTTTGACAGGTTTTGTTCAACAATCATTCGGTAACAAGATGAAGTTTGGAATGCACATTAGTCATACAAGGAGCTTAAATACAAACCTACGATATCAACTAAGTTTAGAAGTATGGGTGCCAAAGTTTGTCCAACTTGAAATTGAAATTATTTTCTATTAGTCTATTACCTTAAATTTTTTGGTATTAGTGGAATTGTAAACAATGTTTCTTTTTTTAATATGATTGGTGCATGTTAATGGTGATATATTTCTCTTGCTACAATTTATGCCACATAGAGTAGTGATCAATTTTCTCCTGTATTTTGATTGTTTAACCTACAACTAATGGTTTAAAATAATCTAAGTAAAATACTAGAAGTAATCTAAATAAACTAAAGACTAAACTAATCCTAAAATAAATATACTAACTATAGAAATATAAACAAATTTACAAATTTACAAACATGTTTGTTGGAGAGTCCTAAGAATGACTTGGATTTTTTGTAAATTGAAAAAACTTGTTAAAAAAAAGTATGGACTAAAAGGAACTTAAACTTGCTTGCTGAAATACTCACAAACATGCATCAAATTTCAATAGAGGTTCACTCCATAATGCTCATAAAAATATGCAATCTAAAGATACAGAGTGTTAACCTACAACTACAGAATGATAGCTGCAAAATGTAGAATGCAAGATAAATCTCAAATAAAGATAAATCTCTTCATTACTCTGGCACTACTTTGATTGTCAATATGGTATTATCTTAATAACAAATATGCGTGATATCTGAAGGGTATTAATATTATTAAAAAAATGTTTACTACATGGAAAAAATAAAACATGGACATTGCAGCAGCTGGGACATTGAAGCAACCTGATTGTGCACAACCAGATGGGAAGCAACCTAAGCATGCATTTTACTTCTTCCACTTCAGTCACCGTGCAAAGTCTCCATGGACTTTCCAGTTTTCCTTCAACTTCAACTGCATCCTTATCTGTTAAAAACCAATACAAAACCAATACAACCTATCAGTATCCAAATAAGACATAAAAAACAACATACGGTACAATACTTACCATAGCCAAACAGACTATATAGACGGTGAAATGAATATTGAGACTACCAAAAAGGGTACTTAGATGCCTATTAGGGTTGCACATATACAGACCTCAATCTTTCACTGATTGCACTCTTTGTACTGGGTAGCGGGAGTAGGTTACCTCCAGGCATTCGATGTCGATAACTGGGCGTTCCTGCTAGAAATACGACCGTGGAAATTCCTGTTGCTAAGGCAGATAACCAGAATCCTAATACCCACATGCACATGAATGAATGATTCTCATTTCCCATTGCCAAGAAGTAATGCAATAGAAGCATATGAATGATTCTCATTTCCCATTTGAATATATGTTGTAAAACTAGCAGTACCAGTTTCATTGTAGTTTCAATGGAATTTTCATGGTTATGTATGGTCACTTCCCTCAGGGATACACGAAGAACAAATTTTGGGGGTGGGCGGGTCACTTCCCTCAGGGATACAGTCTCGATTTGAAAAATCAAGAACACGAGATAGCCAACCCATCCCTTAGGGATATAGTTTTAATGATAATGTACAGTAAAATATAATGTTTAATGCACAGTGATTAATAAGATAGTGAATGAACAAGTGAATGTATCAACATAGAAAATGGCTCTGTTGCAATATGACAACGGCTCTGTTGCAACATAGAATACTTCCATATGAAAATGCCTTCTTGCAGTAGGCATTACTATACATTATGGATGGATGGACACATTGCATTCAAACCGGTCCATCCATTCTTTGTAATGCCTCCCTGCCCTTTGTTGTTCGCACACTCTCCTTTAAAAACTTGGCATGGCAGCACAACAGCCTCACCAGCAGCAGCAACATCACTAGCAGCAGCAACATCAATGAACCAACAGCACCAGCAGCATCAGCAGGTGCATCATTTCTAATCCTTTCTGAACTTTAAAATCCTGTAGTCGTGGATAGTTGAGATCTTGACTGTCTTTTCATTTATATGAAAATTGATCACGTATGGATTGCCCTGTATGGAAAGTTTTTATATATTGACTATCTTTTTATTTATCCTGGATGGTCCAGATCTTCAGTGTCTTTTGATTTATATGAAAAGATGTCCAGTATTCGGCCTATGTTTTCCCTATCTGTCCTATTAGGGCCTGTAGTGATTTATTTATAATCTTTGTTTATTTGTGCGTTATTCGGCTGTATATTAAAAAACAAAATTTCAAGTTCAAGGTTTTTGACCTCATGGTTGTTATCACTCTAGGTTAGAATTTGTATATACGTTTTCCTACCTTTGAAATGTGTTTGTCTACAAATTTTTGGTCACAATCTATGCCCGCTGAGTGAAAGTATCCTTCATAGGCTCCTTCAAGAAATTCCTACTGCAGTTCACTGTTTATATTTACGTTTTATTTGAAATATAGAAGCAAAATATAGTCCAATACTTATATGAATGTCTTGGTCGATAACAAGAACTCAATGCATATATATCTGTAATGTTAACTTATGGAAAATATATAAAAGGCTAAAGATATATGAAACAACTCAAATTCTCAAAATGATTTACTTCGTTGAAAAGGAAACAAGAAACAGTGGGCATGGAGTCAATATTTCAGATTTAATGTACCAGTAAGTGATTTATACCAAACAGATTTTCAGAGAGGCAAGATAGTTATCATATCACAGTCAATTTAATTTTGCAGGTGGTATAGAAAGAGATAATGACAATCCATCAACAACGGGCATCGAATTAGGATGAATCCATTGTTAACTTTGGAGAAATAAATGAATACTTAAATGCGATAATTTGAGGCATAACCAGTATGAATCCCAATTTATTTCAGACGTTCATTTAAGCATGGAAGAAAAACATAATGGAAGATGTGACAAAGCAGATAAACATGCACATATAAAGATAAGGAAAAGACATACTGTAAAAATGATTAACACATGAATCTCTAGTCTCAAAACATAGGTATTTCCACTATACGTATCTTGTATTCACTTCATCAAAAAATTGACCTCAAAACTTATTGTCTCTCAAAAGGTTTCCAACCCCTTAAAAAATGTTTCACATTGTCTTTTATACAAAATTGGGAAGAAGCATAACATAACTGCTTCTTTTAACTAATAACTGAAAATGTCTTAACTAAAAAGTCTTTAAACAATATTACAAATTTTCAAAAATAAAAACATCATTGTTTGCCACTTGGCAAAAATTCCAAATGCATCTTCAGGAATGAGCTGAGTACTTTACTCTTCCATACTTGTCTACATAACTCCATTGGTCGGTTGTGGGTAGATCATAGCTGGTCATTTCCTTCACCAGGACCCGCATCTCGATGTGATCTGTGTAAGATACAGGAGGGAATTTTTCGCCAATTGAAGCTATGTGATTTAAAATTTCAAAATCTTCTGCCATTTTATCCATTAAAATCTTTCATGTAAGCAAATGATCCAGATGTTGAAATTTTTCATGATTCATCCGAATGTCAAATAATAACCTTTTATAATCATTCCGAGGAATCAATTCCCGCTTTGCATCCCAGAAAGTAGGCAATCCTTTGATAATCAAATTTTCAAATAACCTTTTAAATTTGACCACTTGCTTTCTTATTTCTCCAGCTCCGACTTCAACATTTTCAACATGTGTATATTTACCAACGATCCTTCTAGCCCATGTGATCACTGCAATCCTGTTATTTATGTTCATGACTATTAAATCTGCTTCTGTTAGACCATTTAGGAATGTAATTGCATTCTGTGCAGTTTCCTTTGGTTTTCTATTCAGATTTTCCCTTATTGCTTTGCAACTTTCAAAAGCATCTTCCACCACCTTCTCTTTAACTGTCATATAATCAAGATATGGCCTCAATTTTTCAACTTCTTTTATAATTTGGTCCCATACCAAATGCTTACACCCTTGCATCGCAGCTTGTCCTGTTACATGAGCTGCCAACCTTTTATTATTATCAAATAATTCTTGATTTTTTCCTTGTAAAGTTTTAATTTCTTTATCTTTCATTTCATTTTGTTCCTTCAGCCTCTATGTTTCATTTTTCAGCTCTTTAATTTCAACATCCTTTAGACTTATCTGTGACATAGCTTGTAAGAGACTGTCTGCTCCATTTTCTTCTCCAACTGGACCTGTATGTGCATGCTGTTGACCTAAGTCTGATAACTTTCTCTTTACATCTTCCAATTGCTCTCCCAAATAAATCTTCTCTTTCTCCCAATAAGTTTTTTCCTCAGTGAGTTTCAACATTTTTGCAGTGACATTTTTTACTTCATCTGACATCTCTTCTTTTTCTTCTCTAGTATGGTCAGTTCATCTCCTTGAATAAGTTGAGTTTCTGGGATCTTCAATTTATTTTTTAACGTTTTTATCATGCTATCTTTTTCCTTAAGTAAATTTGCTTCTGTGCCTCCCTCTTTATTTACCAAATCTAACTGTAATTTTTTTATTTGCTGTTGTCGTGATTTATTCTCTGTCTTTTCTTGTCTCAGTTGATTATTTAATTTGTCTTCTATATCCCTTAAGTTTTGAACTTTCACGATTGCTTCCAAATACTCTGCATATATAACTTCTGCAGTTTGTCTATGTAGTAGAATCTTATCTGGAGCATTAATATTTGTCAAATCAAATTTCATTTCTGAAATTTTATCCTTGGTAACAACTGATAATCTTAGAGAATTCTCTTTAACATTTCTACTTGTAAATAATCTAACTTTTGTACTGGATAAATGTCTAACTTTTGGAAATAATTGACTAGTGTGCTGGGATGATTCTTTCTTATTCTGACTATGTTCATTAAAAATATCCATTATATTGCGGGGTATTTTTACATTTTCTTCCATTTGGGCTTCTTGAAGAGTATATTCATTCACTGTGACTTCTGTTATTTTAATTTCAGGTTTTCTTTCATCCTCCATAAATGCCATCAGTTCTTGCTGCCCATCCACCTTTGACTTTTTTACTTTTCCTGCTTCTTCACTTTAAAGGTCGACTATTTCCTGGAAAGTTCTTTTAGACCCAACCACCTCAGTATCCATCATGTTTTCGGTTTCTTCCATTGCATCTGTCAGTACCATTTCCTTCCCTTCGGAAACGAGGATTATTTCTTTATTTTCCTCGTATTCTAACCAGTTCGCTCTGTCAGACATTCCATCATTCTCTTGATGATCCAGTGCTTTGATGCGATGGCTTACTCTTTGTTTTGATATGATGTGTAAAGGATCATATTCAATAGCTACATCCGTTTCGAACTCCATTTCTTTCAATAATTTTTCTATATAGATAATAGCATTTTTGTTCTTTACAGTGAAAGGGCCAACTGTAAATGTATATTTAATGTCTGTAACTTGTTTGAAGTGCAAGAAATTATTGTCTTCCACAATCAATTTCTGCCTGAGAAATTCAAGGGCGAAAACCCTCACAGTAAGAAACGCTGGTAGAATATAAGGTTTGTGTTTGAAACCATATAACCTAATCACTGTACTATCTTTCAACAAGAACCAATCCCCTACAACAAATTCTGCGCTTAACTGCATAGAGGTCTGCATCTCTGGCAATACTCTAGGCATCTTTTCTCCAAAAATCATCTTGTAAACTTCAGAGAGCATATAATTTATATAATTGAACATATTATTTGCTAATGGACACATGAAAATTATCTCTGGAAAATGTAACTCTTCATGGCTGGCCATCATGACCATTTTCATCAAAATTGACTGAAACTTGAAATGTCTGAGGGCAGGGAAATTGGCCATCTACCAGTGGATTTTTTCAGCCAGGAACTCTTCAAAGTTTAGTCGGGGAATTTGACTTTCATCAATTCCCGACGGACTCATACTCATTCTATACAAAAGGCTCAATTGAAATTTGCTCACATACATGTCTGTATCAAACCCTAAAACTAAAGCCAACAATGACAAAACCAGTTGGGTGTTCTCGTCAAATAAAGAAACATCTATAGGGTAAGGGACATCGGAAATGCTCAATTCTGGTTTAAGGCAGGTGGACATAAATTTTTATTTACTCTCTGGAAGGGCTTGATGGTAATAATCGATAATGGAGGTCTCGGAAAAACTTTCAGGTTGAAGGGTTTGAGATAAATTAATGTCTAGGGCTTCCATTACAATCGAGGGTTCTATTTTGTAGACAACTCTAGTTTTCTGACCATTTAAGATAGTCCTCTCGTCTCTGGAGTAATTAACAACACACCACGATACAAACTCTGGAAAAGACGAGGTTTGGTATGGGCAAAAAGACCACAGGGAGGACTGGTGAATTCTATGAACGTCTAAACCTTCTTCAAGTAATTTCGTTAGTTTAAGTTTAATTTCAGCGACCGACAACCTAATTAGGGTATCATAAACATCTACATCCCTATCTTCTAGGGTGTCTTTAGCTTTAAAGGGGTCTACATCATGCACAGTTTCCATTTAAACTCCTTTTAAAAACAAATTTCTTTGAAATATACAAGCCAGGTCACCAGACCCTACCTGTTGTAGACACGTGCTTTATTCTTCTGCCGCGACTGGAAGTTTCCACCGGTCTTCGAAGCTTCTGAGAATAGCGACACATAGATAATATGTCGATTTTGAATGCCCCTTTTTTTTATATAGACTTTTTTTCCTTATATTTCTTGCAACTTTCCAAATGTACCCTATTTTCAGCCGTTGATCGCACGTGTTGAAATTGAGGCCATTAGATCATGTGTCCTTTACCTCTTTGGCGGTATCCGCGACCTTTAACAGTGGTTTTCTTTCCCTTTCACAAGTCCATGCGGATCAACTATCAATTGACACTTGTTAAGGTGGTTTCACCTCCGCGACCACCTTCCCCTTTACCGAGTGTGCACTTTCCAGGATGTGGAGATGATCTCATCCTTTGATCTCCCATATTACATCCCTTTACCGTATGATCATTGTCAAATAAGTGGATTCATTTCCCACCTGCCTCTATATCTACCACGTGCCATGGCCCACGGTGCGGCGCTCCACGATCGCCATTGATTCTTTTGTCTATCATCTCCGCCATTGCAATAGCCATAAAGAAGGGATCGACAGTTCTGGATTCATCCCGCATCGTCTACATGCACTAAAGATAAGGACTATGGGTGGTTGTGGTATGAAACCACTGTCACATGCGTCATTTTTTAATACATCCGCATGTGAAAAAATGGTATTGCAAACCGCTCAAAGCGCAATGCGGAACTGCCTTACATGGTGACCATTACTTTTATAATCAGTATTTTGTAGCTTTGTCGGAAACAAAACAATATGAAGTGCTCCATCGGGCTTCCAATCTCGTCAAAAGCATGTGCATAGCATCCATTTGTAGACCTGTTCATCTATGTGAAAGCTGGCCGATTTATGGTCAGCCCTTAGCCTGCCTTACGAGTGGAGTTGAGGATAATTCTTGCAGTATAGCTTCTATAAAGCATCTATTTATTTAGCTTTAATGAAAACCTCAAAGATCAAACAACACGAATCCAAACTATACTGACAATGGAAATCCATACTATGTCACGAAAGGCTTAAAAACATGATTACATTTCCAATTGCAATGGAGAGAGATACGATAACAAGGAAAGATCAGAAAGCTCTGATTCTTCATCAAAATAAATGCACAGGATGTTCCAACAGTAATGGCGATAGTCCAAGCATTATAAGAATGACAGGGAAGCTTTTCTTGGCACAAATGCCACCGATATTTATGAAGTTGAGGCATTTTCTAAGCGCACAAGCATCTCATGAAGGCTGTCCGAGTGTAAGCCAAATGCCACAAGTTCATAGCGTCCATGAAGACAACCCAGGCATATATCCAAGTGCCAATGTCCAGGACCGCAGACCAAATTCAAACATCAAAGACCGCAGAGACCTGAAGGTGCCCAATTATTATTATTAAAAAAATAAAATATATGTTGTTTTCATATAAATAAATTTATTTTTATTAAAAATTAAAATAATTTTATAAAAAAAATTGTAAATTTATATTATTTATAAAATGAAATAAAAAAAATTTCAACTATATAATTATTAAAATTAATTATAAAAATCAATGATGACTTAATAGTAATGTCAAATTCAATATAAATTTATAAAAAATATTAATATATGTCAATAATAAAATCAATCTAAAGATTGCATAATACATAGATTCTAATACCATTATACGATTCAACAACATATAGATTCTAACACCGTTATACTATTACAATAACACCATTACTTTCATATTAAAATCAATACATATCAAATTGTTAGAGATACCTAAGAGCTATGGATTCTCATATATTACTAAGTTTTATATTACTATGTTATGGATTTAAGTTCCATAAAGAACATATTGTTTAAATAACATTATATTGCAAATTTTATTTTTTATAAATAATTATGTAATATTAATATTAATAATTATGTCTAAATTCTAGATTTGTTGATACTTAAATTGTTTTTAACAAATAAGATATTAATAAGATTATTATTATTATTATTATTATTATTATTATTATTATTATTATTATAACATCATTATTATTAATAAAAATATTAATAATGACATTAAAAAAAAAATAACATCAATATTAATAATGTTATTATAGAGTGTTAACATTATTATTATGAAATCATAATATCAACTTTTAAACATATTATTATAGATCTGTTTTTACAAAGTTAATATTTATTGTATAGTTAAAGAGTAGTGGAATTATAATCAAACAATAGTGGGATTATAGTCAAAGTCAAATATAGTAAAAAAATATCCAAATTATAATCAACCATATGATTTTAAAGTCATAGTGGGATCATCGATTGATGTTAGTTTTCAAAGATGGGTTTTATATACATGACATATATATTTGTGTTAGTTATGAAAGACATGCATTACAAAATAGATATGAGAGGAGGAAATGGTCTTGATTACCACACAATATTGAAATGAGGATAGTTGGTGTTAAGATTGAAAAATGAGGAAGGCCTAGTAAGTGTGTTTAATTTTGTGAAATAGTTATAGTTAAGGATTTTGAATTTTCAAATAAAGAAAATATAAAAGAAGTCTTAATTATCTGGTTAAAGAGGCATAGAAAGAAAAATGTTTTTAACAATGAGGAACATAACTATGTTCAAGAATTGTTGAAGCTGAACCCGCAAATAGATTTTGCATACTATGAATGTTAAAGTAGTCAATGAATTAGTTTGTTTAATGGATTATGATATATATCAATGGTAGAAAGAACTCGGATCATATGTTTATTGATGTTGTAAATTCAAAGAATTTGTTTTATATTCTTATATAAAGCTTTATAATAGGTAATTTTTAAAATTTATGCCATGGAATCTTACTTGTTTTTATAACTAGAAGCTTAATGTTTTATGGTAAAGAACACTAGGGTGGTTTGTAATATTTCTATAATGATTGATCTTATTATTGTCTTATAAAATTGGAAACATTAATATTTTAAATAAAATCTATAGGAGATTGTTAGCCCTTTAGGCATATTAGTGTAAAAGAAAAAGAACATTGTTATTATTTAAGTGATATAGTAATAATATTTGTGGCATTTTTAATACAAACAGTTTCCATTACAACTTAGAAATACATTACACATGAATAGTAAATAGCATTACACATTACACATTAGCATTATTAGCTTCGTTAAACTTAACAGATTACACAATGTCATTATTAAACATTGCACATTTTCATTAAAAATACGACTATTAGTCCAATAATATGGTTAAAGATTATTGTTACAAGGGGTGGTCTAAAAAATGAAACCTTATGCTTAGCCTTAAAACATGTGAATTTACTTCCGAAATTCGCACAATGTTTAATTTTTATTTCTATAACTATATACATTTGTGGTTGTTTTCTAAGTATTATTACATACTTCCTTCTTAAATACACTTTCTTTTCTTTGCCATATACAAATATTTTTCTATTATTAACTCTTTTTTTTTTGCAATGTATAGTACATTCGATATGGATCCTACTATATGGAGTTTCTTGCCAGTTGAGTTTCTTGAATTGATATTTATGTGGTTCCCTCTCTCGGCTTTGTTTCGGTTTCAAACTTTGTCAAAGATGTGGAATCTAATAATACGCAACCATCATCTTATTCAAACACATCACATAAATTGTAGAGAAGAAATTGGTTTCTTTATTGATGAATGGAATCCATATCCGAATCATTCCATATGTTCATACATTAATAGCAAAGGTGTGCTATTGGATCTTTTTATCCCTTTCCTATACCCAATGTATACCATTGAACGTTCCTATGGTTTCCTTATGTTGCTATCTGTCCCTGGTCCAAATCCATCATGTCCAGAATATTATGTCTTGAACCCTTTTACCAAAGTCTGCACATTCATAGGTTGTATTGAAACAGGGTATTTTGGTTTCTTCACCATCTTGAGTAGTATTAGTGAACACAAATATGATTGGATACAACTCAAACACACTTTTGATGAAGATCTTGTGTCAAGATATAGTGTTTGTAGCAGTATTAATACGACATGGACATCTATAGACTTCTATGATGCAAAACCCACAACTCCCAGGGATGTGGTATTCTATAAGGGAAAAATATATCGGTTACATGCTGAGATGTTCTCTGGTGGATACCCAAGAATCAAGCACAGGTTATTTTCTCTTGATATCAAGAATAACAAATGGAGTATCCATTTTGTACATCGTGCATTTAGTAGGGATCTATGTGCCTAACACTTCATGAAAATCTATTGTTATGGATTGTACATAACCGTTATGCAGTTGTTTGGTCTTGTACTATCATACCAGATTTTGATCGTCTTATGTGCCCTCCAAAATGCATAAATGGATATTGGGAAGATGGTACCGGATTGAGTTGGAATCTTGTGGAAGATCTCACATCTGATATTAACAACAAGTGCAGTGGATATCTTCCTTTCCGTGCAATTGGAAACATGATACTTATGTGCAATTTTTCTCAAAGATCTTTGCTATATTATAATTTGACAAATCGGACAACAAAATATGTTGGGGTTGATCCCTTATCACTATCTAGACATATTCATCTTCCCATGGCCAATGACCATACCTGTACTGATTTCATTCTTAGTGGGAATTTTTTCCCTCTATCCCTAGGTCTTGACTCTACATCTCACATTCCCTTCCTTCACATTCCCTTCCTTGCTTCAGCTGAATGATTGTTCAAAGTTTTTTCAACTTTGAACCATGTAAGTAAATAAATATATTTTTAAATTTGATCGAACATCTTTCTCTCTTACTTTCTTCTTTGTGGATTGGTGTTTCAAAATATCGCAAAAAAAATTTACTAATATGTTTTTGATTGAGCTTTTTTCATCTCTTCATTATTTCTCAAATGATATGGTTAAACACTTTTTATTAAGTTGTGAATTGATAATTGAATTTGAAATATTAATATTTTGTTGTTTTCATATGTGTTTACACCTTTTGTTAAGCTATGAATTGCTAATGGAATTTCAAATATTAATATTAACATTTGTTTGTTACTTAGATTACATTAAATTAATTAATTTCATTTTAATTAATCATTTAATTTAATTTAATTTAATTAATTAATTTAATTTAACTTAATTTAATTTAAATTAAATTAAATTTTTAATATGTTTTAATATTTTTATTTAATTTAATTTAATTTTTAATATGTTTCAATATTTTTGATTTAATTTAATTTATTTTATTTTAAATTAATTTAATTTAACTTAATTTATTTAATTTAAATTTAATTTTTAATATCATTTAATTTAATTTAATTTAATTTTTCTTAATATGTTTTAGTATTTTAATTTAATTTAATTTAATTTAACTTAATTTAATTTAATTTAAATTTAATTTTAAATATGGTTTAATATGTTTTTAATTATTTAATTTAATTTTTTAAATTAAATTAAATTAAATTAAGTTAAGTTAAGTTAAGTTAAATTAAATTAAATTAAATAATTAAAACTTATTAAAATTTAAATTAAATAAAACATATTAAAAATTAAATTAAATTAAGTTAAATTAAATTAAAGTAAAGTAATTAAATTAAATTAAATTAAGTTAAGTTAAATTATATTAAATTATTTATTTAATTTAATTTAATATTTAATATGTTTTAATATTTTTTTTTTTAACTTAATATATTTCTTTTATTTTAATTTCCAAATAATATTTTAATTTTTATTATTATTTTAATTTGTTTGTTACTTAGATTACATTAAATTAATTAAATTAAGTAACGATACAAAGACGTCACATAAAACATTTCAAATTAGAAAGACATTAAACATTAAATAAGATTATTAACATAATTAAACATTATTAAACATTAAAGAACATTTTAAATACCATTATTAAAGATGGCATTAGAAAAACATTAAAAGTCATTAGAAATTAAAAATGTCATTATACATTTGAAATACATTAAATAACATAGAAAATTATTCCTAAACATTAATACAACATTAGTAAACCAATTATTAAACATTAATAAACATTGATCAACATTAATAAATATTATTAAACATTAATAAATATTATTAAACATTAATAACCATTGTTAAACATTAAATAAAATTATTACATAAATTAGAAAGAAATTAAATAACATTATTAAACATTAATAAACATGCTTAAACATTATATAACATTAATAACTAAATTACAAATAACTTAAATAACATTAATAAACATTGTTAAACATTGAATAACATTATTAAACATTAAGATTATTAAAAAATAATCTTTACATAAATTAAATGTTTATAAAATCATTAATAAAAAATTGGTAAACATTATAAAACATTAAGTTGCCATTACAACTTAGAAAGACATTATACATCAATAGTTTAGCATTACACATTACACATTAGCATTGTTACCATCATTAAACTTAGCACATTTCACATTGACATTATTAAACATTGCACATTGGCATTAGAAATACATCTATTGGTCCAATAATATGGTTGAACATTACTTACAAAGCTAAGAGGGCGCTCGCACGAAGTTGGTTCCACTTTTCAGTGCCACTATAGAAATAAAAAATGCACCTCCGAAACGGAAATCCATAACGCATATGCGTTATTGTGTCTAGGTTTGGACAAACTTGAGCCGAAAACCGAGGCTAAGCTTAGTTAGCCCATATCGCAAATGCGATAAATCAGACTTGCGTTTTTTAATAGTTACAAATCGCAAGTGCGATATATCCCACTTGCGTTATAACGAAAGTGCGATTTGGATCATGTGGATCATCTTAAATTTTATTTTCTTTCACAATGATCAAAATACAGTCTAAGAATCATGATCTGTAATGGTATATGTACTCCCAATTCCTCTCATTCCTCTAGAAGGATTGAATCCCTCCATATCTCTTCCATATTTCAAAGTTGTAGTCGAACTAGGGTTCGATTCATATGGTCTTCTTATTTCACCATCATTTGTGTTTATTGTTTTTTTTCTCCGTTTGTTTGAATGATTAGAGTTTCATTTATTGTACTAATTTTTTTGTCTCTATGCATATAATTTTACTTGCAAAGGCGTAGTTAGAGAGATTCAATTGATTTATGAGAGAGAGGACCATATACAAACTTTGTTTGTTCTCTAGATGTGAATACTAGAGATGATTTGAAACATTAATTTTCTTGTCTTATATCCCTTTTTATTTGAGATGTTATCCTTCTGTATAAGGCACCGTGGATCTCTTCTACAACTAATGTCACATGTACAATTTGTGCACTAAATTGATTTCTTGTTTCGATATCTTCTCCTCTAATTTTTTTTCTTCCTTTGATGTCTTCTATCATACCCTTTGTTATATCTCTATGTTTCACAGTGTCGCATCTCCGTCACAAAACGAGTTGATGACACTTTCCCTACTGTTTTAAACCACCCAGAAGAGGCAGATGAGGAGTCAACCTTGAAGGTGAATCTACCCTGACAAGTTTTGACCCACCTTAGACTTTATCCACATACACTACCGCGCCTTGCTATTTTGACAAAACGCGGTACTAGACACTACCGCGCTATGAAATTTCCCCAAGATGCGGCAGTGCCGCGTTCTGCAGTCTTTGCAAAACGCGGTACTCTTTTAATAGCCTTTTTCCCTTGACTTGTGGGATTTTGGATTTTCGAAGATAATGGAAGATTGGGGTCCTTGATTCGATCTCAACTCATCTCCTTCGATTAGAAACCCTGATCCACTTATCTCTCCTTAGATCCACCCATCTCTCTTGTTGGTTAACCTCACCATTCACTATAAAAGAGAGGCATTCCATTGGAAAGAGGAGGACTCTTGAGAGTACCAAACTTATGGTCTTACAGCATTGTGGAGATAGCTAGAGGAGAAGACACTTGGAGCTGGAGGATTGGCTTGGGCATCAAGCACCTTTTGTAAGTATTCTTCAAGTTGTAATGGAATAACTTGTCTTGTTTTCCCAAATCATTTGTGTTAATCTTGTTTTAATGATATGATTTGTATCTTTCATAGATTTAGATTCTAACTCATGTTTCAGGTTGCTAGAGAATAGTGCATTCTTGTGTCTTGGTTCCATTTTGACAGGTTCATTTGTGAGGGCTTGGAGACTGGAGCAAATACCAAAAAACAAGCATCCGGATAGAAGGTTAGTTAAACTTCTTCTACTCTTTCTAGCAGTTTAATCTTGAGATGTTTGTTAGATCTAGGGATTCAAGGTAGCATTTGTTTTGACTTGTTTCTTACTTTAAAGTTAGTTTAAAGTCTGCTTTAGAGATAAGAGAGTTTTGGCTTATCCGTAGGACAAAATTCTACATAACAAGAATGGCGACTCCGCTGGTTTTGATTACTGCTTGATTGATTCAATTCACAGTCATTGATCTTTGCATTGTGAGTTTTTGTTGCACTTCAAACCAGTTTGAATCTTGGTCTTTTTTGACCTTTATTCACCCCTCCTCGCAGTATTTATCTCCCTGTTTGATCACTGAGTCCCCTGGGTTAGCAACAACCCTGATTATTTTATTTTTTCTTCTCAAGTTGCACTTTTTCCTTCCCTTGCCACAGTACCGCGCCCTCAGAACTACTTCCAGTGCGGTAGTACCGCACTCTTGGCCTTAGTACCAGAGCGGTACTGTCACAGTGCCGCGCTTCAGCCAGACCATCACCCGCGGTAGTGTCTGCAAGCTTTTAAATTTTTTTTATCTTTGCTTGGTTTCCTGAGTTTCTCTCTGCCTTAGGTAGTCTTTACTGTTGCCTGTTAGCATCCTGGTTAATTTCCAGTCTGTATGGTGTGCTTATTACCCAGTTTGTGAGCTTGATTGTTGATTGAATTAGTGGCACTTTTGACATATGGGTCATTTTTCCAGTTTGATTGCATTGACTTGATTTTTTCACTACAACCAACTCAACACCACTGTTCTCTGTTACTGAATACTATAGTTTTTACAGTCATATTATCATTATCATTTTCAGTAAATTAAAAAGATCATTAGTTGAGAGCAATTTTGTTGTTTAAATTGAAAAAGTCTAGTGGTATTTTGCATAGGGAAATGAACCATTGATTTTTCCACATAAATTCTCATTGTAGAAGAATTGTAGATTGTAAAATCAGTGCATTGAAAAGAGTGTTTACTTCAATTTGGCTTTGTTTATAAATCGAAAAGAAAAGAAAAATCTTTTACTTTGATTGCTTGTGAAAATTTTCATGCATATTTGATCGAAGAACCTCTATCTTTACCTTAGCTAGATTTCATCGAAGACAAAGGCTTATTTGTGATTCATTCTCATTTGCATGGTTTGAGTCGTCATAACACCATCAAGTTTCACGTCCACTACCCGATTGAGTAAGACAACCACTAAAATTAACCACCCTAATTAAACCAACTTTAACCTCACTTGAGGAAATCAAAAGAATTTGGTAGTTAGGTAGGACACCGGGGATAGGCATCAAAATAATTCCCCCTTGTCGCTTTCATCTGAGACATAGTCGTTGTCTTTAGGGAACTAAAATCCTCTAGTACTTATTGACACGGTCACAGCTAGTTTGTGGAGGGGCCTCCTGACTGTTTCCAACTTTCAGGGGTTAAACGACCGCGAGATTGAGAACCGGACGGACTCTGTGGAATGCCGCACTCCACTTAGCCCTAAGGCAACATCGATCGCTATCTTCTTCGGAAGGCTGAAGTGCCCAAAACCTTTTCCGACGTGTCATGAATGAGGTGGCTTAGTATCTATTCTACTAGGGCTCTTTTACCCAGGATCCCTTTCGGTAGAGGGATATCCTTCTTATATCGGTCTCTCATGTTGTATTGTTCGACTTGGATTTCATCACCTTGCGAAGGATACAGCCTGTTGAGGTCTCCAGCTCTTAGTTAGGAGTTTGCTTGGCGTCTCATCTTTGTAGAGGGTCATTTTTTCTTTATAGGGACTGCTTGTTGGCATTCTGGCCATTTTTGTTGATCAGGTCGCTTATTGAGACACCGGTCTCAGTATAGATTTTAGAGCTTGCTTTTTTGGCATGTGAGCCTTGCTTTTTCTAGATCCTCTTCTGCACATTCGGTTGCATTAGAGTTTTTGAGTTCTTTGTTTACGATACTGTCCCTGATTTTCATTTTCCTGTCATCATGTCAGATCTACCACGAAGATCACGAAGACAACAGGGCCAAAGCCCTCCACCACCACCACCTCCATGGACTACTGGTCCGCCTGCATCACGCATTCCTGCTCCTCCTGGCCGCGGTGCTGGTCGATGCAACATTCCACCGCCGATACGTACAACACCTTCAGTTACGCCCGTAACTGTCACACACAACACAGTCTCAGAATCTATTGCAGCTTCTGCAACCACTAGTATGTCTGAGACTTCCACTGTCACCTCACCCACTGTCATTCCAGATTCATCTCTTACAGTGGACACAGTTACAGCAGCTGAACCTAGCACAACCCAGAGTAATAGACCAGAGGTCATCCTTCTACCGGATGCCAACACTTCTCGTCCATCAGACACTTTTCACGATGATATAGACGGATCTATTGGCACCACAGAAGTGTCCGACCAGGACATACCTGGCTTAATTTCAGTCCCAGGCGGATACGTTGAAATCATTGAAGATACTCGTCTACCTGACACACCTTTTGAACCTGATTATGGCTTCATTACTTCCCAGGTGGAACTTCCGCCTGTTACTACTACGTCACCCAGTGTTCATCCTCAGGAGACAAGTTCTTCTAGCAACGTACCTCGTACTATAGCTCTACCCAACCTCCCTCCGAGACACGAAATCATGGCTTCCATCCAGTCTAGTATGGTTAGCTTAGCGAACTCTCCGTTAGCATCGGCACAACTTAGACGCAGCACAGAGCAAATACTTTCGACAGCATCTAGATACCCCCCCGTTTCTCGTCCTTCTGACTATAGGGTTCCCAACGTCCCGTCTAGCACAATATTTCCTTACTCCTTTGCAGACGGCTCAGGACCTTCGGACTTTACTATACCTAGGTTCCCACCGGATCCCCAAAATCTTTGTCAGGATATGAACTCGGACCCAGTTCTCGTTGGTCCTCCAATCATTGAACATGTTATGGACGACGCCGATACCCCTGGGTTAAATTCCCCACATTTGCTGTCATCACCTATGTTTGGTGCACATTCTATGAGGGATAACCCAGTTTTTTCTCCGTCCTCACCTGTCCAATATGGATGACCTCCTCCGCAAATGGTACTTTTGGCGCCGCTGGCCAATCCATGCTATCATATCTGGCTAGCGGCGGAAGAACACCTAGTCACACTGCTGGATCTTCCGTTTCGACCGAAGGTTCACCTTCAGCCACCATTTATACTATTTCAGGAGGTGGACAACCGACTGCAATGGTCCCTAACTCCAACATACAAACCCTCCCTGGTGGGCCATCAACCCAACCAGCTGGGGGGCAACCTTTTGTTGGGAACCCCATTGTTGGTCAACAAACTCCTCCCATAGGGTCATCAACCCAACCAGTTGGAGGACAACCTTTTGCTGGGAACTCAGTTCCCAGTCAACAACCTCCTCATATAGGGCCATCCAACCTAACTGCTGGCGGACAACCTATTGGCTCGATCCAACAAGCTTCCCAACCAGCAGCGTCTACTCAGTACGGTATGTACAATCCACCTGGCAGTGGGAAACCCTATTCCGGTGTTCCAACCGAGCCTTACTCTCAACAACCCCTGTTAGGCATACTTCCTTCTTGGGATACTCAAATCCCACAGAGTGGGGGGTACTCACTTTTTGGAAACTGGAACCAAGCTGGGGGGCAATCTCAGATTTCCCCCAACTTGATTTCTGGCTTCCCTTACCCTTCAGCTGCTACAACTCCATGGAACCCATCACTGCAATTTTCACTCGCTCCTCAGGCAGGAACGAGCCTTCCATGGACACCACCGCCGCAGCCACCCCCCAACTCTGCTATGGGCAATCTTCCACTTACACAATATAGTGGTAACATCCCTGGAACACAACAATTCCAAGGAACTTTTTCCCAACAAGGAACAACAACCATTCCTGGGTATCAACAACCTCAGGGTACCATACCCACTCAGCAGAAC
The DNA here is from genome assembly GCA_027924585.1 of Larix kaempferi. NCBI lineage: Eukaryota > Viridiplantae > Streptophyta > Pinopsida > Pinales > Pinaceae > Larix > Larix kaempferi. The sequence continues at coordinate 931,772 of BSBM01001703.1, read as the reverse complement.
ACTTACCAACCGGCTGCTTACAATCAACCGGTTAAACAGATGGCTTACTATCCGCAGAACTCCCAGCAGTATCCCGCGGGAAACACATATGGGTATAACACACAGCAGCATGCTATGCAGGGCCCTCCAGGGTTCTTTGCACCACATGGTTATTACTCGCTCCCGCAGACCAACCGTCAACTTCCCTTTTTGGCCACACTTGACTTACCTGATTTGTCGAGGCTTATCAACGATCCTATATGGCATGAACCTCACTGGCCACCTATCCCAGCCAAACTACCATCGGACATTCCTAAGTTCGATGCCAAGCCCGGGGAAGACCCCAAGAACCACGTGATGACCTTCCATCTTTGGTGTTCATCCAACTCCTTGATGGATGATTCCATCGAACTTCGGCTCTTCCAACGCACGCTCACCGGAACGGCAGCAAAATGGTATATCGAGCTGCCACAACACTCTTTTCGTGATTTCAACACTTTGGCTATGCAGTTTCTGACACATTTCCAGCTCCCCATCCGGTATGAGACTGGAACAGAACTGCTAACTTCGCTGCGTCAAACCACTTCTACACATATTTCGGATCACATCCACGAGTGGCGAAGACGCCGTAGGCTAATAAAGGCACCTATTCCGGATCAGCTACTTGCTGATTGGTTTACAAAATCCTTTTTGCCTCCCATAGCCAGAGATATTGCTATGTGCGGACCGGTTACAGAAGAACAAGCCATCTCGGCAGCACAATACATGGATTTGGTATATACTCAATCCGGTACTTTACATGAACTTCTTCCACATGCCTCCCGCGTTCACACCGATCCTACAAAGCCTACCACTGAACCACCCATTGATGGTATTGTTGGTTCAGTCAAGGCTCAGCCTGCTACCAACTCGACGGGACAACAAGCTTCTGCTTCCCCCGCTTTTACCCAGGCCGCTTCAAAAGCTTCCACCTCTCCTGCTGTCTCCTCCAAAGTGAATGCAGTTCAATCTACGTCACAACCATCCGGAGGAAAGAAGAAAAACAATCATGGCAAAACCAAAAAGAACCAGCAGGAGAACCCCAAGCCACAACCTACCCAGAATGACCAGAAACCACGTCGGAAAGCTAAGTTTCCCTGCTTGATTTGTCAAGATGATCATTATACGCGTGACTGTCCCTACAAGGACGAGGTCAACAAGTTCGTTAAAGGATCCTCTCATCCAGCAGTGCTAACTGACCCTTTCCCCCAACAGCAACAGCAAATGGTTGCCCAAGAATCCCCACAAGGGGGCAACCCGACCAATCCTTCCCGTGGAGAGACGTCCACAAACCGCGAAATCCTAATGACAAGTAATGAGGAGATTAATATCACCACTCGTTCAAAGACGTATGACAATCCTCCAAGTTCAAACAAACAATCGGAGATAGCCAAAGGCAAATCTCCCGTTGAAGATCCGATTCCTATTCCCCCTCCTAACGGTCATCTCCATATCGAGAGACCGCTAATGGACACAGTGCTACGCCCACCCAAGGGCACCATACGAAAGGCAACATTTAATCCGAATGCGCGAGCTGCTCAAAACTACAACATCGTTGAAGATTTGGCTCAAGCACCTTGCGCTATGTCGACTCTCGAGGTTCTCCAACACTGCCCCACGCAGCGCAGAACCCTACTTTCAGCACTGGGGGCACTGGACCCAGACACTTCAAACTCCATCATGTTTAACTTGGAGCACGCTAAACCTAGGATTTCTCACCAGTTAGCCTTCCAGGTACATACAAAAATCCATGGAAATGTCATCCACCGCACTGTGTTAGATGAGGGTGCTTCCACGTCGATTATGTCTTTGAACTGCTGGAGAGCCTTAGGCTCACCCAAGGTCACAACTTCTCCCACTACTCTCAGGGCGTTTGATGGACATGGTTTTCAACCATATGGACTCATTCCCTCAATCGGTGTTGAACTAGGGGGCAAAACAGTATCCGTACACATCGAAGTCGTAGATGCACCTTTGGATTATAATCTCCTACTTGGTTGGAACTGGTTTTATGCCATGACCGCCATAGCATCTACAGTCTTCCGGATTGTACAATTTCCTTATGAAGGGAAAATTTTCACTATTGATCAACTGGATTACTGTATCCCAGACTCCCATCCGAACTCCACCAATACCGTCCCGTTATTGGATCAACCTCGGTACCGGTTCCAAGACATAGGTGTTGGTCTCATGAAGGATTCTTCCCTCATTGGAGTTTTTCCGGAGCTGGGAACCCATCTTCAACCAGTCAACATGATTTCATTGCATGTCACCCCTTCCGATGATTCATGGGTGATTCTGAGTCCTACTCAGATCCAAGGCTATGGCAATTCCATGCCTTTGAACAGAAACCTTGCAGCATATGACGCGATCCAATCAGCCACAGATTGGGTCGACTGTTCTACTGATCACACCGTGGCATAGCTCTCGACTGAAACTCACCCACACCCACCATTTTTTGATCCTCTCAACTTGATTTTTCCTACTGACGAATCAATCATGGAGGTTATGTGCGGTGATGAGCCACCATGGGGAGATTTTCATCATCGATCTTCATTCCCCACCATTCAGTCACTTGAGCCTGATACTAAACCCAGCGCTTCACTTGGGATGGTTCAAACCAAGTTCCCCACTTCCCTCGACGAAGTATTCTCCGAAGGAAACTTGGCCAATCTTATGGCAACCACTCCCATCGATATTTCAGTGAAGCCTGGTATCGTGGAAAACGTACACATTGGCAAAACATGTACTCCCCTCGAAACGGAGTTCTATAACGCCTACTTTAAAACTTTCCACGATGTTTTTGCTTGGAGTTATGAAGAGATGCCAGGAATTGACCCCTCGATTGTGGTCCACGAAATTCCAACTTTCCCTGGCACCCGACCTGTTCGGCAAAAGCTTCGACCCGTTCATCCTCGTAAGGCAGCCGCCATTAAAGTAGAAGTTGAAAAACTTTTGCGTGCTGGTTTTATCTATCCTGTCCCATTGACAGAATGGGTATCCAACATCGTTCCCGTAGCCAAGAAACAAGGAACGATTAGAGTCTGTGTTGATTACCGTGATTTGAACAAAGCCTGTCCCAAGGACAACTACCCAACTCCGTTTATCGACCAGATCATCGATAACTGTGCCGAAAGTGTTATCTTTTCATTTATGGATGGCTTCTCTGGCTATAATCAGATCGATATCCTCCCAGCCGACCAGCACAAAACGGCCTTTATCTGCCCTTGGGGGATCTTTGCATATCGAAAGTTACCTTTTGGCCTGAAAAATGCCGGGTCAACTTTCCAACGGGCGATGTCCTACGCATTCCATGACATCAAACATATCGTAGAGCCATATCTTGATGACCTTCCCGCTCATTCTCGAACTCGGGAAGAACATCCAGACCACTTGAGTGCCATTTTCGAAAGGTGCCGGCGCTACAATATACGTTTGAACCCGCATAAGTGCATTTTCTGTGTAGAAGCCAGAAAACTGCTGGGATTCATAGTCTCCAAAGATGGGATACGTCTAGATCCCGCAAAGGTAGCAGCTATCATAGCCCTGCCTTCACCTACCAATATTCCAGAACTTCAATGTTTGCAAGGGCATGCAAACTTTCTACGCCGTTTTATCTGCAATCTGTCCGAGATAACAAAAGGCTACATGTGGCTTCTCAAGAAGAATGTTCCCTTCATATGGGATGACGAAGCTCAACGCTCCTTTGACAATTTAAAGGCAGCCTTAACCAAAGATCCTGTGATTCAACCCCCCAATTACGCACAGGACTACATCCTTTATCTCGCAGCCTCGATTTCCACCATTGGTATGGTGCTGGTCCAGGAAGACCAAAATGGCATAGAACATGTGGTATACTATCTCAGTAAGAGTCTTCTTGACTCTGAAACCCGCTATTCACATGTTGAAAAACTGGCTCTGGCAACAGTATTTGCTGTCCAGAGATTCCGCCACTACATCTTACTCCGCCGAACCACTGTTATAGCCGACTTCAATCCAATGTATTACATCCTCACATGTCAGGTGCTTGGGGGCAAATACTCTCGTTGGATCGTCATCCTTCAGGAGTTTGACTTGGAGTTTGTCAAGGCTAAATCCAAGAAGTCTTTGGTCTTCGCGGAGTTAATTTGTAACCTGCCCCGTGCTACTGAGCAATCCGAGCCCATTGATTCTCTTCCCGATGAATCATTGTTCCTCATTAGCACCTCTGATCCGTGGTATGAGGATATTCTCTTATATCTCCAAACCCAACGCTTCCGTCCCGATCTCACCCGTGATGAACGGCGACGTATCAGACATCACGCAAAATACTACCTTATAGTAAACGATACTCTGTATCGACGTGGTGTCGACACTGTCCTTCGACGCTGTTTGACTTTAGATGAGGCGGAACGCATTCTCAACGACTGCCACGCTGGAGCATGTGGTGGTCACCTCTCTGGGATGGCTACGGCCCAGAAAATACTGCGAGCAGGATACTTCTGGCCCTCAATTTTCAAAGACTGCATTGAAACAGTCAAGAAGTGTCCGCCATGTCAATTCTTTCATAGCAAAGCACGCTCGCATCCTGCTCCACTCCATCCTATCATTGCCGTCGGCCCCTTTTCCAAATGGGGCATCGATTTTATGCACTGTAAGCCCACTTCAGCCGGGGGGCATAGCTATGTCATAGTAGTTGTAGACTATTTTACAAAATGGGCTGAAGCGATGCCTACGTATGCTGAAGACGGCAAACCAGCAGCACAGTTCATATTCAATCATATTATAGCTAGATTCGGTGTCCCACAGTCTATTGTGACCGATCATGGTTCCCATTTCAGGAACCATATGATCGAAGAACTAAGTGCCAAACTGGGTTTTCGCCATGAAAACTCAACCCCGTATTACCCACAAGACAATGGCCAAGTTGAATCCATTAACAAAGTCCTGAAACGAATGATTCAGCGTATAGTGGGTACCCAGAAATCTAACTGGCACTCAGCTCTATTCTCAGCACTATGGGCCTACCGGACCTCAGTGAAAAGTGCTACTGGGTTTACACCATTTCAACTGGTGTACTGCCTAGAAGCCATCCTCCCGATTGAATGTGAAATTCCATCACTCAAGATAGCCATAGAGCTACTTCCACACACTACTTCCAAATAGGAATGGTTTCTATACCTAGCTAAGCTAGATGAAACCCGTCGCGACGCCGCTTTGGCTAATGAAGCTCACAAAAAATGCGTCAAATCTCAATACGACAAATCCGTTCAGCCTCGGATATTCAATGAGGGTGACCTCGTACTTACATATGATCAGATGCATGATAAGCTTGGAAAAGGCAAACTCGAATCTATGTGGTACGGCCCCTTCATTGTAAAACGTGTCTTAGAAAAAGGAGCCTATGAACTAATCGATTGTGATGGTACGCCATTGGCACGGCCCCGCAACGGGTTATACCTCAAACGTTTCTACGCGTGAGGTTACCCTACGCGGGTTACTTGTTGTACATAATGTACTTAGTTTGCTTTTGCTTTCTTTTTTGGTGTGCACATGGACCTCATGTATCCACTCTTACTTTGACTCGTGACTTTATGCGCAGATGTCTTCCTACTTTGGATTCGCCGACGGTGCAAGCCGACATACCCGGAATCTTGCTTCCGCAGCATGGGTGATCTATTCCCCCACTGGCGAGTTGATTTCTTCAGGAGCCAATTGTTTAGGTCCTGCAACCAACAATATCACAGAGTACCATGCAGTCATTGGTCTCTTGACAGAGGTTGCTTCACTCGGGATTGACTCCTTATCAGTCTTTTTAGACTCCCAACTCGTGGTTTCTCATCTAAATCGTGTTTACACAGTTCGCGATCCTGCGCTACTTCGTTTATTTCGAAGAGTACGCCTCTTGGAACGATCGTTCAATTTTATTACATATTATCACATACCGAGAGAATTCAATTGTATTGCTGATTCATTGGCTAATTACATTTTGGATTGGCATCTTGCCCATACATAAACACATCATAAAAAAATAAAATGCGCAAGTCATTGTAAATATTTAGATCATAAATAGGTCCATATCACTGTATATAAGAGTGTTTTTTCAAAAATACATAAAGTTTGTGTCAAAGACAAAATTGGGGATCAAAACCCATATACAAAAATTGGCCCTCAAAGCCTACATATCGCGTACATGCCGCAAAAAGATCAAAGGACCATCTATGGAGACCTAGGAGATCTATCATGTCCCTCATCGGACTCCTCCCGCTGCTGGTGGTAACACATCACAGCTCGAACTACCCTGCGAAGAAGTCGACTGATACGACCAGGTACACCCACAGTATGCCACTGGAGGTGGTAAGGGACATCAACCATCCGCATAGCAGAGATACCATGGGTCAATCCCTGCAGGTTCCTCTCGATGTCCCGAATGCCTCCTGCCTCGTCTTCATATTCCTCTTCGTCAGGAACAGCTTGACGATCAATGCCACCACGACGTAGTGGAGAGTATCCAGCTGGCCTCTGTGGTCCATGGTCTGCAACATGCATGCGAATATATATTAGGCGTATTTTACACATTCTAAAAAAGCAATAAAAATTAAATATTCAAAAAGGAAAAAATTAATATCCATGAAGGTCATACCAGAGTCATCCCAGTCATCATCCTCCGGCAATGCCAAGTCGATATCCTCACAGAAATCTACCCCTGAATAGGGATAGTCATCAATCATGACTATCTGCTCCTCTAGCCAAGAGAATAAATCCTCGCCAAAGGCTAGCCGCTGAGGTCCCCCGAGGCATCCAGCATAGTCACTCCATCGAGCCATCCATGGCTCAGTAGGTGGACGAGGGCGCATAGATATCTGTGGACGCAGTAGTGGCACCCTCGCCAAAAAGAAAGTGACCAGGATGCTCCCATAGCCAAACTGGGTATATTTCCCAGTCCTACACTTATGCACTTGTTCTTTCAGATTGGACAACACTGCCTCACACCAGTTGAAAACTGTTCCTCCCATGCACTCTGCTGCGAGATTTACTTGTGTGCGGGATGCCTGATGTGGACTCACGCTTCCCGCTGCACGCGTGATAGTGAATAGCACGGTTTTTACAGGAAGATTTATGACCTCCTTTATGGCTATCTTCCCACTTTTCTTACTCGAACCCGCCTGGCAATATCAAGCAATCAAGTCATCTGTGCTTGATTCTGAAGCTGAGTACCCGGTGAAGTTCACCCGGGCCCCTCTTTTCGAGAGGCCCGTGAGGAAATAAATATCCTCGAGTTGGATTTCAAGCACATGCTCTCCCACTCGGAAAGCTCGAATGTCAGGGTCCCACAATTGGATAAGATGAGTAAGGACCTTAGGTTGCTGGCGAATCCCTTTGGTTTTGAAAAACTTTAGCAAACCACATTCTCGCAATGCGGTCACGGTTGGTAAGTCATTTTCGGCTGCAAAATCATCCGCTTCGTGCTCTCTCTCTTTCCAGCTTACCATTTTGCTCCGAATAAGTTGCAAATCCCTGCAAAAGGACAAACAAAACAATTAGTAACTATTTAGCAACTTAGTTCCAGCAGAAAATTGGAGAAAATTTGATTTTTTGAACTCAAAATTCGCCTGTGCCGTGTCTGAGGGAGATCCTACCGCGCGGTAGTTCACACTACCGCGCCTTGGTTTGGGGATACAGCGCGGTACTGTTAGACAGTACCGCGTTTTTCGATAGGGCCCCCACGCGGTAGTGTGAAGGGCGATTCTTGCTCAAAAGGGCTTGCTAAAAAATCAAATTTTTCCTGGTGAAAGCAAAAATTTCTTACATGAAATGAAAGAGGGGCTCAAGCACTCTTACCTGGCGTAGACGGCGGTCGAAATGGTGTCCCGGAACTCCCGGTATGGATCCCTGAAATCTTGCTCCTAAATAGGTGAAAATGTCTCCTTTGGGTAAAAAACACAAATGAATAGTAATTTCTATTTTTACCATTCCTTATATAGCATTTTTTCACATTTTTTTAATTAATTAATTAATTACTATTTTTAGTTGAAATAAACCCTTGTTCACATTGCTAATGTCCAGTTTTTGAGCATTTATTGACAGGATCCTCGGTAAAAATGCGATACATTCACACTGGTGTCTATTCATAATTTGACCTTCATTTCGAGCCTAATTTATCTTTTTCGTGCTCTGGATTTAAAACTTGAAAAAGATTCCAAGCACTTTTACACCCGTGTCGTGCTTGTCAAATTCAAGTAAACGGTGTCGAGTACGGTCAGCTTTACTCATGCTCGTTAAACGATGAGGAAAGTATTATCCTGGTTGCATTTTATTCTTTTTTTGGACCAGAATAATTTAAAATTACGAAAAAGACCATAGGAGTCCATAGTTAATCTCTTTTCAGACTCCTTAAAATTGAAAAGATTGCCAAGTGATCTTGACTCTTTCACACTTGTAAAAGTATTTGAAAGGTCATCTATTCGGTGATAAGTTACCCCTTTTTCGGCCCGTCTAGACTATTTACGAGAAAGGTATACCTTAGTCAATCTCGGCTGGGAGACTTCTCTCGGGAATTGTTTTACACTTTTTCGGGATCGAGGGACTAAATTTTATGAAAAAGTACATTATGGAGCTTCCTTTAAAAGTTTTTTACGGAGCTTCCTTTAAAAGTTTTTCAGGCTCTCTAAATATGAAAAACTACCGAGTTTTCCTTCCTTGGACTCGTTAAAATGTTAACATCGAAGGACCCACTTTGGGACGAACCCCTCCTTTCTCAGGTTCGTAAAATATGTGAGATGGGACTCATCCGTGAGATGAGCTACACCGAGCATCTGTTATCCTCTTCAAGCTCGCAAAACAAGAAAGAGGTACTCGTCCATCATGTCGGGGAAATATGGGGGAATAAGTCAAGTTTATCTATGGCAGCTTGTCAGTCGTTACCTTTGAACATGGCATGTTTCCGTCTCTTGTCTATATTTGGGTATCCATCTTTCACTGAGTTATGGTCATCATCATGAGTCGTCTCCCTGGCCACGAGTCCACTCATCCGGTGTCTATCCTCTATTTATCAAATAATCCCTGCGGCCAAGTCCTGTTACGTGCCATTATATGTTCAAAGGGTTGCATTGTTTCGAGTCATTCATTGTGTCAGGACTCCGCTGTGTCAGTACATACTCCATTGCTTCATCACCATATCATCTGTGTTGATTTCATGTCGATGATGTGGGAATCATCATAACCCACCTTCGACGAGTCTATTCCTGTCGACACCAAATCACTATCTGGGAATGAGACTTAGAGATCAACCATTAGTACCTTGGTACCTGCATGCCTCAATGGTAGGTTTCCTCGTGTTTGACAGTAGGTTCACATCATTGACCTCTGATCAAGCGATCTCTCGGATGCTCGACATCAACTCATTCATTCGCATTTCGTTGAGATGTACTATCGATACCTTGGGAATCATCGTCATCATTGGTGATCTCCCTCGCATTTGTTAACGGTCCACATCATTGACCGGTAATCAAATGGTTTCTACCATGTTCGACTTCAACACCTTGTAATCACATGGTTAGATTCGTATCTTTTGCGATCGGGTAGAAGACCCTGGACGCCCCTCTACATTTTGATTGCATCCAGGTTGCGATGGAGATGTCATTTGTATTGTCACACAGATCCACTTATTGTATTGGTCGTGGCTGTGTCATTATTGTCTCATGGATCTACGATTGTTCATAGTAGCCATGATCTGTCCGCAGTTTACGTTATCTCAGTACTCATGGATCTGCAATGTATTGGTCGGCAGCCATGCTTTGAGTCATCTGTTTCCGAGCATGGGAATGCCCGCCTCGGTGGTATATCTAACACTTTGTTTTTATTTCAGCTCAGTGTCGCTCTCCTCGATGCTATCTCTGCACATTATATTCGTAAAGTCTTTCGGCCATCAGTCCCTTCTGACCTCACACTTTAGGGGGCATCTGTTATATCTCTATGTTTCACAGTGTCGCATCTCCGTCACAAAACGAGTTGATGACACTTTCCCTACTGTTTTAAACCACCCAGAAGAGGCAGATGAGGAGTCAACCTTGAAGGTGAATCTACCCTGACAAGTTTTGACCCACCTTAGACTTTATCCACATACACTACCGCGCCTTGCTATTTTGACAAAACGCGGTACTAGACACTACCGCGCTATGAAATTTCCCCAAGACGCGGCAGTGCCGCGTTCTGCAGTCTTTGCAAAACGCGGTACTCTTTTAATAGCCTTTTTCCCTTGACTTGTGGGATTTTGGATTTTCGAAGATAATGGAAGATTGGGGTCCTTGATTCGATCTCAACTCATCTCCTTTGATTAGAAACCCTGATCCACTTATCTCTCCTTAGATCCACCCATCTCTCTTGTTGGTTAACCTCACCATTCACTATAAAAGAGAGGCATTCCATTGGAAAGAGGAGGACTCTTGAGAGTACCAAACTTATGGTCTTACAGCATTGTGGAGATAGCTAGAGGAGAAGACACTTGGAGCTGGAGGATTGGCTTGGGCATCAAGCACCTTTTGTAAGTATTCTTCAAGTTGTAATGGAATAACTTGTCTTGTTTTCCCAAATCATTTGTGTTAATCTTGTTTTAATGATATGATTTGTATCTTTCATAGATTTAGATTCTAACTCATGTTTCAGGTTGCTAGAGAATAGTGCATTCTTGTGTCTTGGTTCCATTTTGACAGGTTCATTTGTGAGGGCTTGGAGACTGGAGCAAATACCAAAAAATAAGCATCCGGATAGAAGGTTAGTTAAACTTCTTCTACTCTTTCTAGCAGTTTGATCTTGAGATGTTTGTTAGATCTAGGGATTCAAGGTAGCATTTGTTTTGACTTGTTTCTTACTTTAAAGTTAGTTTAAAGTCTGCTTTAGAGATAAGAGAGTTTTGGCTTATCCGTAGGACAAAATTCTACATAACACCCTTCTCCATATAACTCCCTCGTTGCTTATCCAACCACACCATGTCATCCATTCATGCACCCACTATTTCAACTAAAGTTATTAAAATGGAGGCTAAAATCTCTTATTATAGATCATAAAAATAAGCAACCCACTTCCTCTCTTCTACCATTACCTTTTCTCCCTTCAAACCTATTTGCCCCTATCCTACAGAGATATAAAATTAGACATTTGAAAAAAACTATTCTCTATCTTTATCTCATTACTCACGTGATCTCTTTATGAAAATATATTTGATGACTACAAATATGGTAATTCAATTACAAATAAACTCCATGGAGATAAAATAACACATTTTGGTAATGATGTTTTGTAATCAATACTTATAATGAAAATTACTAATTTATAATACATATCATAAGGTATTTTCAGTTCTTTTCTTCGATGAAACTTTATTTTAATTAATTATGTATTCTACACAAGCATACGATAATTAACATGAAGGAGAAGAGCATTCCTCGAATTACTCTATATCTAGTGTAATTTTATATGAGGATGTTGATTGTTTGGTAAACCATTGGAAGATAAAAGGGGCTCCATAAATTTATATAATATAAATACCATTAATAGCAAAGGAGAAATTGTAACACAAAATCCTAAAGGGTTAGCTGAAGTGGTTGAGTGTTGTAATCGCAAGCAAAAGAAATCCCTAGGTGGTTATGCAGGGCCTCACTTGATGTCCAGGCTCAAATGGTGCAAACATGATTATCGCTTCCCTAAGGAAAGACATAGAGTTAAAATGTCGTAATTATCACTCCCTACTAGGCTTGCAAGGAGTGACAAAGTTGTAATTGTCCCTCCCTCGTCAAGGAGAAAGGGGTGAAAATCCTTATACATTGGCAAAAATGAAGGTCCAAATGATGGGATTTCGACATACTAATTAAGGATTTGTAGAATTCAATGTGCCCTTGTCTCCCTTGTCCTTGGTCCAATGAAATCCCCAATCATTTATTCATTCATATTAAAAGGATTAATAGAGTTAAAAAACGTAGCTGCGATATATCGCAAGTGCGATTTGTAAGGCAATATATATATATATATAATAGAGTGAACGTGGCCTCATTTTCTTTTATATATATCTTAAAGGATTAATAGAGTTACAAAACGCACCTGCGATATATCGCAAGTGCGATTTATAATGCAAAAAAAAATATATAAAACAGAGTGGCCGCGGCCTCATTTTCATTCACATATATTTAGAATTAATAGAGTTAAATAACGCACTTGCGATATATCGCAAGTGCGATTTTCAATGCAAAAAAAAAAAAAAAAAACACAGTGCCCGCGCCCTTGGTCCCAAATTCATATATATTTAGGATTAAAAAATGCAATTTCATTTATAGAGTTAAAAAACGCACTTGCGATATATCGCATGTGCGATTTGTAATGCAATATATATATATATATATATATATATATATATATATAAATCACAGTGCCCGCGGCCTCATTTTCCCAATCTACACAGTGAAGGACCGGCGATATCAGGAAGGCAAAAAAACGCACCTGTCGATTTGCATTTGAGAGAAGGAGGAGGCAAGCCATTTCACAATTCAGATAAAATGGAAGGTGGGTGGCAAGATTTACTAGTTTGTTAATTCCTTTTGAATTTTTCGTTAGTGTGTTTGTTAATTTAAACTACTTTTTGTTTTTTTTTAAACCAATTTAATAAAATTTGTTACATGTATTAAAAAACAAACAATGAAATTGAACTATTTTGTTCTTAACAGAGAGCACAAACCCAAACCCAAATGAAAATCAAGACACAAACCCAAACCCAAACCAAAATCTAGACACAAACCCACACATGGAGGAGGAACACGATCGTAATTCTGAGATTTTGGCTTGTTTGGGTTCATTGAGACGCCTTAGCTCACTCTTTAGGGGGGGGGACCACTTAAGAAAATCTTTAGCGGAGGCCTTAGACTCCATAACAAATACAATTTCCAATGCCTAGGGAGCACTGTACAACATTAGCTCGTACAGAGATTCCCAGAGGCAATACTATTCCACTGGGTTGAGCTACAAAGATGTCAAAAAATTAAAGATAACCAAAGACCAATTGTTTTCCTTATTCCGGGACCCAGCACCAGATTGGTTCCACCCACCAGTCGACCACACATTTCCATAGACTGGTGCGTGGAACCAAATATTAAAGCCAATTGGATGGATCGCTGGTACATGGTCTTCGATGAAGACCCTCATGGGAATAGAGACATCCCGTTTTATTTCCTTAGGAAGCTGTATGCATAATTTATCCTGGGGAAACATGTTAACTATTTTGACATTTTAGAGTTCCAGGGTGTAGGTCATGGGATGCCCCAAGAGAGGGAAGCGGCTAGGACCGATCCTAACTGTGTGTGACGCCCACCACGCGCACCAAACCCCCCTCGTTTATATCCTCTAGCGGGTCCAGTTCTTGATGATACGCAGGAGTCCTTATTAGATTTGGCTGATACATTGCTTCGACATGGGATTGTCGTCCAAGGCAATGTAGGCCAAGGGGTTGTCACTTCCGAGGCTGGCCCATCTGGGGTTGGACCATCTCACAGTCAGGATCCACCTTTTAGGTCCCCAGACCAAACCAGAGCTACACATCGCACCGGTGACACAGAATCTTCAGAGCATCGGGTTATTCCACACCCTTACACATCGTGTCGAAGCATATGCTATGGGCCTGCTTCAGATTTTTGGGGCGATGGATTACTCCGATATGTAAGTAACATTCATCCTTTACATAGTATATATATTTTGTTTTATATTACAGTTTTCAATTGTTTCGTAATTTATTTCTATTTAAATAATTATTTGACAATTTACGTGAACAAATATACAGCTGGTGTCCAATGACACCCCAGATTCACGTAATCCAGCCGCTGATACTAATGCCATTGATGTAGCGGTCAATGCTGCATATGATTTTGGTGCTTCACCATTAGCTGTAAGAACTTTATTTTTAATTTGTCATCGAGTAATTTACATATTTATAATTTAGAGACTGCAACATTAAATACGTCTTAAACTTGATACAATATGTTTTATGCAGGGTGGGCACGATGAGTTTGTGGAATCCCAGGTTAGTCCCTCCCATGTAGAGGAAGATTCCCAGACTCAGGTATTCTTTTCATTACATGCTTTTAATTATATGATTTTAATGATTTGAAACATGTATATGCGTTTAATTTTATTTAAAGAAAATTGGATCTACATACAATTGATTCAGCCAATATGCGGCGAGCCACATTATAGTATTTTGAACGAGTTTTTTTACCAATTGATGTGAATGCAGCAGCAAGAGATTTAACAATGTGATTACTTGATTCGGTATTCTTCAATGTTCTTATGCCTAACGTTTTTCTAACATTTGCCATACTTCTAGATTTAATCAAAGCTAAAAACAATTGACATTTACTGGCTTCAGATTTTGGTTCAAAATATTGTTTCATTATTTGAGAACAATGACGAATGATTGTGCATTTAGCCACCTTACCTTCCATGGAAGTCAATTCGCTCTCGTCCTCTTATATGCGTTTAGGAGTTATCTTTCGTTTTGATGCGAGATTTCTTGTCGTTTGAAATGCTGGAGAGATGTTTACATCCACTGCAGGCTGACAACTTCGATTAGGAGATTGAACCACCTGGAATGGTTGTTGTAGAGTCTCGTCAGGAACATAATGATTGAGCTCTACAAAGGGTTGTCCGGTTAATAATGGACCAAAATTTTCATCTTGGTTATAACCAGCTTGCATTAAAGTTGCAATATCCTCCTCAGCCTCTTCGCCAGGTATCTGTTGAGCGAGAATGGGAAGTATTTGCTCATCCAATGAATGCCGACGATTTCTTGAATGTTCCCTCTTCTTTTCTTTTTTAATTGCATCTTCTTCAGGTGTAAGCATCTTCCTCGCTGACTTCTGAACTCTATTACGTGGATTCACCATTGAAATCCACCCAAAATTATACAAAACCTATGGATTTGTGTAATAAATGATTAAATTGCAGGTTGAATAGTATGCTCTGCACGGGTTTCAGAAGAATTATGTCTTTTCCTGTACAGTAAAAATTGCCCACGACACGCAACCCAAGATTATTTATTAAACAAATATCGCATATGCGATATAACGCATCTCTGTTTTAACGCATATGCGATATGAAATATATGCTTTTTACGCTTTTACAAATGGCTAGTTTGTTAAAAACGTGATCACTAAATCGCATATGCGATTTAGTGCATATCAACTATTGAAACCTCATTTAACCATGAACCATGAAAACATCATTTAATCCCTAGAAGATTGGATTTATCCTTGGACCATGGTATAGTGTCTTCAGAACTATGTTTTATCTGGAAATATTTGTAATGGTTCCTATATGACCATGGTCAATGCCTCGAGAACAATCTTCAATGCATAAAATAGTCTAATGGCACATATATCCCATATTAAGGTTAAATATCCCCTTTAAAGGGCATGTGTAGTGCTTTAAGACTTGTTTCTATTACACTTTTGTCCCATTACCATGGTTAAGACCCTGAGACCCATCCTTAGTGCATAAAACCTCATAATGACACCCATATCCCACTAAAGGCCAAATATTCCATCTATAGTGCATGTGTGTTGATTTAGAGACTCATTGGACCATCTTTTCTTCCATGACTATGGTCAATGTCCAGAGACCCATCCCGACCATCCAAAACCCTATAATGCCACCCTTATCCCCTTATAATACAATTTAGACTCCCAAGCTTCCATCCAGACAATCTATGGGGTGGCTCATGCCCCAACATTACATTGATTAAAAGCTAAAAGAGGTGTGGGGGGAGTCAAAGGAGGGAGAGGAATTTGTAGAGGGAATCATGGGATGGAGGGGGAGAGTCAAAGAGAGAGAGAGGGGGGGAGAGTCAGAGAGAGAGAGAGAGAGAGAGAGAGAGAGAGAGAGAATGATGGATGGAGGGATGGTTAGAGGGTGAGAGAGTGGGATAATAACAATGAGAGAGTAGGGATTTAGGGAAATGAAGGATGGTCAAGGATGGTTACACCGAGGGATAGAGATGAGATATTGTGTGTGTGTGTGAGAGAGAGAGAGAGAGAGAGGGAGAGATCATGGATATTAAGAAAAGGAGAGAAAGATGGAGAGATGAAGGAGGGATGAAGGCTTGAAGGTGGAGAGAGGAGGTAGGGGGAGAAAGTGAGGGATGGAGTGAGTGATAGAATGGAACACATGGAGGGAGGGAGGGAGGGAGGGGCAACAAAGGAATTGTTTTAGAGGGTGTGTGGATGTGTGTGAGAGAGAAGGGGGTGGAGTAAGCGAGAAGGAATTATGGGGGGAGAGAGAAGGGGGTGGAGAGAGGAGGCAGGGGGAGAAAGTGAGGTATGGAGTGAGTGAGAGGATCAATCATCAAGATTTCTAGTTAAATTATTTGTTGAAAAATTTCTAGTTAAATGATTTGTTGTTTTTGAATCAATAGTGTAATGTGATTAAACTATTAAAGATCATATAGAAACAAATAACATTAAAATGCCATGTGTACACCCACATTTCATCCCAAATTCAAAATATTTGTTACAATACCAACCTTCCTAACATTTTAACTCATAAAAACTATGGTGATTTATGAATGTTTCTCTTAAAAGTTTCGAGCACATAAATATAATTCTAAAGAAAACCAAGTGACTCCTTACCTTTTTAAAGGTTTGATAGATCAAAATTGGTCTCAATGGACGTTAAAAACAACCATAATCATCATCAACTCAAGTAGAGCATTATTAAGTTATATAATAAATTTCTCATTAAATAAAAAACCCTACTTGAAGTCATTTAACTACACTAATATCAAAGAAAGTTTGATTAACAAAATAAGTGCAAAGATATGTTGGTTCTCATCAATAACATCAATCAATAGATGCATAGTGAACTATAGGTCAAAACCACAAACTTCAACTATCTTAGTGTAGTAAGGTGAAGTTCTATACCAGGAGACTACACAATAGTGAAGATGGAATTCTTGAGATATATTTGAATCGATTTTTCTTTGGTGCCTATTAAATTTCATACCTAGGATAGGATACAAGGAAAATTATTAAAACGGAGAGGATGAAATCCCTAACCCTTGAAAATGGATTGAAAACCAAACTATACTCACCACGATATCCCAATTACTTCATCAATAACAACCCACCATTTGGCTTCTTAGATGTCCCATTCACTTTGATGTGAGTTTATACTTTATACCATACTACTCCATACTACCTGATATATCAAATATAACTTAGTTGAAAATAGAGATGTATTGTTTCCGAACCCATTTGTCATGTTAAACAATGTTATATTAACCATGATGGGATGCTATCTTACATTTCAAAAGAATAATCTTTATGCCACTCTTTTATCTAATAATATTTATTCTCTATTTACTCTTTTTTACTAAACCAAAACACATATCCGTTATATCGCATATGCGATATGAATCGCATATGCGATATGAAAAACTCTAAACCGCATATCCGTTATAACGCATATGCATTAATTCAAAATTTAAAAACTCGGCGGGAACAAGGCTTGGGATGATGTTCGAAAATAGCTTCGGACTGCTGAACCTATTGGATAGAACAAAAAAACCAGGGCCATTGCCTGTATTTTTTAACTCTATCAATATGCTCAGTTTCAATGGCGTGTTTTGCTATGAAAAACTCAATATTTTTTTATGAAAATATAGAAAATTGTAGAGTATGATCTGATGATTCTGAATATGTAATTTTTTCATAAAATGTATGTTTTATTTATTTATTATTAATTTTCTAAATGACACACGTCAGTTTTCGAAAATACATACATCCATTCATTTTTATATAACTTTTTATTGCCTTCACCATTTCCCAAGAAAACTATATGGTGCACTAGAGGAGACTGAGCTCTATAATCTCATATATAGAAAACAATGATTTCATTAAATTTTGCCCCTAAAGTGTTGCACCCGCACATAACGTTTTAATTTCAAGGTTTTCTGACTTCTAAAATTAATAATAATAAAAATAATTCATGATTTTTTTTGAAAAAATAGTGTTGCACTAGGCCCATATGTCCTTTATATGTCTACAAGATTTTATTCAAAATCGACATCATTTACCTCAATAAGTGCTACACCCGAACAAACATATATGTTATGATGTGTTGAAAATTTGAAAACCCAATTTAACGGAAACTAATTTTATAATCATTTACACAATTTTTTTATAGATAAATGTTATATATTATGAAAGCTGATTCAATTAACTATCTTTTATCTTTTTACTTTATCTTAAAATCCGTTATGGAAGTACCCCTAATTATCACCTAAAGTCAGAGGTTCCAAGTTTTTTCAGTATTATGTGGAATCTAAAGTGTCTTTAAAGGAGTGCATGATTGTGCATCAGCCCACCAATAAATGATCCACTTATTATTTTTTACTAATTGCATATTGCACTTATTACTGCTATTTGCATATTTTAATTCATGTTCACAATTTAACCATATTTAACTTTAGTCATTTGATTATTCTACCATTATACATTAACACATTTTTTTTAAAATTACCACATTAAATGAGTTTAAACATTATTAAATCAACATTCATAAAATACTTTTCACATTTTTATTTGTCCAATAGATTTCATTGTCCGCATTTAAGTTATTTTCTTCTACATCCCCAGTTTTCTTTGTTTCTGTCGTCAATTGCATTGCTTCACATTGTTTTTACCTTCCGTTTAACACACTTTCTTTTACACTTACTAAAAATGTCTTTCAACTTTCCATAGCTGTTGCTAATGGAATCTGATAGATTATTTAAAGCGACAAACAAACGACGTGGTTCTCCATTTTCACATGGGCAATTTACTAGACTTGAGCAGTCAAAATTTGGAGATACGAGTTATGAAAATATTGCACAAGACATGGAATTGGCCCCTTCACGAACGAAGTATCGAAAGCATAAGAGTTTGGCCGATATCACGCGAATCACACTTCCCTTCGAACACCACCATGGTAGAGGGGAAGGAGGGCCTTCAAATACCAATAATCATCTACATCAAACAATGCAAATGGATATGCAACGACAAGTGAATACATATTCAAATAATGTTGAGGTAAAGAATAGCCATGGTGCTGAACATGGTTCTCGAGATAATCCTACTATGAACCAACCCAATTTGCATACATTGCCTCTTTCTCCAACTATGCAGCATGGGGAAAACTTACAGATACCTACTGTTAGAAAATCTCATTTACAAAGAGAAATACAACAATCTCCTATCTGATCTCCTAGCAATGTGCTTCATCAATTTTTGGATGAAGTTAAGCATTTGGAGGAGAACACCGGAATTGTTCACCGTAGAGAATACAAACATGGTCTTCATAAAAACCCTTTGTTGGTTCATAAACCGGAACGTTCAATTTCTGTAGCATTACGAATGAAAAGAAATGCAGCTGCTCGATTAAGGTATGCTGAAACTAAGGAAGTGCGCAATGCATGACATCGAGAGTTGTATCGTTTAAGAAGTTCAACAACTTCAGTCCCCTCTAATATTTCTTTCAATGGTATGTATAAAAACGTACACTATTCTTATGCAGACATTCTTTCACTCCCTTGTCCTTTTCCCATATTTTGTTTAAGAAGATATTAGTAAAGACTTTCTCTTTTGCTTTTCCTTGATGTTTTTTTGTTCATAAGGTCCTGCAACTGGAAATGTTGTTATCAACGAAAAACATTGAATCATCTCCGCACCTTTCTCAAACATTGCAACATGGGGAAAATGTGCACACACCTGATCTCAATCCACGTTGTTTGCAAAGAGAACAAAAACAATCTTCTCTTCTGTCTGGATCGAATGTGGTTCGTCAAATGTTTCATGAAGTTAACCAAACAGAAGACAACAATGCAAGTATTCGCCATAATGTAGTTGAACCATGTCAACACAATATTCCAACACCAGTTGAGTCTGTTGTGCCACATACTATTTCCCTTGGCACAACGAAGGTATTGAACAACTCCATTTTACCCATTTGTCTAATTATTTCTCTTCTACATATGCTTTTGCTTTTCCTTGTCACCTTCGTTCCTTTTTGCTTCTTTCTGTAATCACAGGACACTCCTCGATCTAAAGAACTGCTTCATGGAAATGTTGCTGAAATACATTCTGATGCCATTTGTATGGAATCACATGTTAGACATAAATCAACTGCATCAAATAATATCCATGTTGTGAGTCGCCCATATATGAATATCTATTCTCTTCTTCTGACTTGCAAACATCCTTTCTTTTATCTACTTCTTTGACAAGTGTCGCTATGTTGTACTTTTATGCTTCTATTGCACAGGACAATATTGAGATGATTCAATTTGCTCAGACGCAGGGTACAGATGATTTTGAAGCAGAACCTTCACATTTTAAAGATTCTGTAAGTGTTTTTGATGATTTCCCATTCTGTTGGCCTCTTTCTCTACCAGTAAGAGATCCATCTCTAAGATTTATTTTCAGTAATAGATGTAGGAGTTCGTCTTTTCTTACATGCCTGCAACAATAGTAAAATATCTCCATTCCTGATATTTTATTCACTTCACATGCCCATGCAGCACACTATCCAATGCAATCAGTTGGGCGTCCATAAAGAAACCGTCTTTGAAAGCACTCCTCTTGAAGGACCTGTAGAAAATTTGTTTGTCCCTGCTACATATGTCGATGGTATCAACGTTGGGATACGTTTTGTAAATCATGTAGTTCACCAGTGACAGCGTGCACCAACTTCCCATAATGTTGGTCACTATAATCGTTTTTATCCCCATTTTGATGATGCAATGCTGGCATGCCATCAAAAGTTTCGTTCTAGGATTGAAAACCTCTCAATTGAACAAATGTGTCATGTCTGCCATGAATCCTATGTTGGGATGAAAGTGAAAAGAATGTCGGATGGACCTACTTGTGCACGATGTAAGAATGAGCGAGGGTTGCATCGATTTTCTCGTTGGAATGAAATGGATCCTGTTGAACAACCTGATGTTTTGAGGGTCCTTACACAAGTGGAGGGGATGTTGATAGCCCGTGTAAACCCTATATTGCAAGTATCACATGCTCGTGGTGGCCAATATAAATATAGTGGCCATACTATTTGATTTCCACAGGATGTATCTATGGTTGTGAAATCCCTTCCACGTCGCGTAGAATACCTTGACATCATCACTGTTCGGAGACAAGGCCCACAAGATAGATCTTATGATTGTTATGTTAAGAGATCACGAGTGTTAAATGCATTGCACTACAAGCTCCAAATGGATAAATATTATAGGGATGTTGAAATTGACCTTGACTCTCTAGCTTCTTTGCCTGAAGTTGCGATAGATGTTTCAAATAGGCTAAAGTTCGTTGATTCTGATATTCAAGAACAACGTGCTGACACTGCAGATGGGGAAGAGGAAGGCTGATACAAAGTGGCTCGACTTGCATTCGTTGATGTCGTACAAGCGACCTCATAAATATTTTAATGAACATGTTACAAAGATTCAACATGTTACAGATTACCCACATATTGTTGCATTGTATATGCACCACATGTTTACAATTTTCCGTGAGGAAATACTCGAAAAGTATCTTGGAGCAAAAGACATGTGGTACAGGTTTGCAATCTTCTATGTGCCTACTTCTATTAGAAAGTTTTTTTCTTCCTTTTGTCTTCATATATAGTTATATTCTTATAGTATGTGGGTTTGTTGTAGGTATGAGTGGCAACATCGAGGATCTGCACATATACATGGATTTTTGTGGCTTGAAGATGCTCCTAACATGGACATGTTGGATTGGTCTAATGCATCTGCCATGTGAATGCAAAACATTATTTTTATAGATATGTGAATGCTTGGAACCCTCATGATTTTCACAGAAGAAATACCATTATCCCTCGATCTTTGAATGATGATCCTTGTCTCTTGAGCACTAGACAGATCTTTGAATGCAACCCACTTGAATATTATGAGCATTTAGTGAATCGTGTTAAGAGACATTCAAAGTGCAGTCCCTATTCTTGTTTATGAAAAAAGGGGTCTGTGCTTAAATGTCATTACAACACTGCATGGGAGGTTCGCAATGAATCTATCCTAACAATAAATGATAAAGGGGAGAAAAAATATGAGCCTGGAAGGAATGATGATAGGATCAATGTTCATAATGCTTCTATTCTTGCAATATGGCATGCAAATGTGGATTTCCATCCAGTTGTCTCGACCCATGTTGTCTCGCTGTATATCGGAAAGTATGCAGCTAAAACAGAAAAAAGGTCTGAAAGTTATTATGATATGCTAACAAGAATTGCAGACACTTCCGACTGTATAGATCCTTGTATGTTGGCTTATAAACATTTTTTTGCTGAAACTATAGTTGATCAAGACATTGGAGCACAGGAAACATGCCATATGCTATTGAAACTTCCACTTGTGATTTGTAGTCGACAAATATTCTCATTGAATGTCGGTAGGAAGATATTACGAAAAGTGTCTACCGACCCGAATGATATTTTTGAGTCCTCTAATTTCATAGATTTATATCAAATGCGTCCTGCATTCTTGGCCCATTTGTGCATGTTTGACACTGCACAATCTTGGACCTATAATGCGAAGCATAAGAAGGAGCCTTGGAAAGCTAGAAAATCCTTTGTTGTTGTTCGTGTATGGCCATGTTTTTTGTCCATTCCTCCAGAGGATTCTAACGATTTTGAGACTTTTTGTTGGAGTGCATTACTTTTGTACAAACCTTTCAAATACATAGAGCAAGATATAGGACTTTCGAGGGAAACAATTATTGAAAATTGGAGGCATCTTCATTACCGTCCTTGGCATGTCAATCGTGCACCAATGGTGGAGGATGCTATTGATGAAAATATGGATGTAGATGATGAAGGTGTCCATGTGGATGAAGATTTGGATGAATGGGAGTTGGATGAATGGGATTTGTTGTCTCGTTTGGTTCCTCCACATAATATTAATATTTCAGATCTTTGCACTCTTGGACGAAGAGACTTTGATTTAAGTTTCAATTGGGAGGACCTAACGATAGATGTTGTTGTTGCGGAAAAGGAAACCACTTTTATAACAAGTGCTTGTTCACGTGGTGAACTAATACCAGTTGCAGACGATAATATTCCAAATCCATCTTTGTTGTCTTCTAAGCAACGGATTACTTTTGTCATGGTTCTGCGTCATTCTATGGAGGTTGAACAGAAAGAACCATTCAAAATGATTATTCAAGGTATAGATGGAACTGGAAAGTCCTATCTAATTAATTGTATTTATAATGCGCTTGGTGCTTCAAGTGGAGATGGAAAAAATCCTTTGCTTTTACTTGCTCCAACAGGGATAACTGCATTTAAGATACATGGCCGCACAATCCATTCAGCTCTGAGAATTCCTATTCGAGACATGCAACCCCTGCAAGGTCGAGCTCTTTCTGTGTTTCAAGAGGAAATGAAACATATAGATTATGTATTGATTGATGAGATGGGTTTTATAGGGCCAAGGTCATTGATGCAGCTTGATTCTCAATTGCGGGAAGCATTTCTAGATAAAAGAAATTCTCTTTTCGGTGGTAGGTCTGTAATTCTTGTTGGTGACTTGGATCAATTGCCACCTGTCAAAGATAAGCCAATGTATGCAGGAAAAACAACAGCACAAGTGTTATGGCACAGCTTCGGCATTGTTGTCACCCTTGAAACAGTATTTCGTCAACAAGGTGATAATCCCCGTCAAGCTTCCTTTCGACGATTATTGGGTAACATACGTAATGCAAAACCTTCCATAGATGATTGGGATGTTCTGATGTCTTGATCCGACAATTGTTTGCCTTTGCCAGAAAGGAAATTGTTTGATGCAGCTGTGCATCTTTTCCCTTCAAACAATCTTGTCTCCTTGCATAATAGGAAGATGTTGAAATCTTTGAATTCTCCTATTGCAAGGTGTATTGCAAAGTGTGGCCGTTGTATAGAATTTCTTGGATCTGATGATGACCAACTTGATCATGAGGTTCTGCTATGCCCTCAACAACGTGTTATGTTGACTTGCAACTTGTGGGTTGAGGCAGGTTTGGTAAATGGTGCATTGGGTTACATTCAAAATGTTTGTTATATGCCTGGAACAAAACCTCCTCAACTCCCAATGTACACAAATGTTCTCTTTGACAAGTACGTTGGTGTTCCATTTGACATAAGAAACCCTAATATTGTGCCTATACCTCCCGTTGTTAGAGGCAACCGAAAATAGATTCCTCTAAAGATGGCGCGGGCTTTAGCTATCCACAAGTCATAGGGCCTCACATTAGACCGAGCAACTATTGATATCGACAAACCAAATGACAAGGAATGAATTTCACTGCCATTTCACGTGTTAAATCCATTAATGGATTGCGCATATCTCACCTTTTTCTTTTGAACGATATCTGAAGATGGAAAAATCTGCTTATGTGACATTGTGCAAACAAGAAGAAAAACGTTTGAAAGGGATAACATTGTAACTAAGGACAACCATTTCTCATTTCATGTGGTTTTCCATGACGTTCATTTATTTTCATTGTTTTCTATAAACTTGTGATATCGTTCTCACATTTTTTATTCAATATGTTGTATTTCATTTCCATTCTTTCTACAACATCTCTTCCACAACATGTTTTACATGACTTAAATTCCAATTTATGTTTTTTACACAAATCAAATTTATCAAAAAACCATTCCCAAGAAAATACCATTCCAATATATTTATCAAAAACCATTAACAACCCCTCATATTATGCAACTACACTACATTCAGATCCGTATAAATCTATATGACATAAAGATTCACATTCAAGTAAAGCTATATAACATACACATTTTCATGCAAATAAATCAATGATGAAGATCTATGAAGAATATGCATATACCGAGTATTTCCATTATAAAATACAACAACTATTTGCTCATAACTATGGCAACATTTTATATAAGGCATTCCATCTTCATGTACATAGCATCGACAATCTTGAACATTTTGCAACTTAACAAAATTTTGTTCCAAATAAACCTATACGACATAAAAATTCACACCATGCACAACCATGATCATTATGAACATACTTCATTCCTCTTGAAAACAAACATCTCATTGCTATGTATCTCAACTTTTCATATTTTTAGTTGCATATTCATCTACATACTTATGCGTTGCTTTCATTTGATTGAATGAAATGGAGTTTCGATTTTATGTTTTCTACCCGCTGGAATTATTGCAATGTAAAGCTATATAACATACACATTTTCATGTAAATAAATCAATGATGAAGATCTATGAAGAATATGTATATACTGAGTATTTCCATTATAAAATATGACAACTATTTGTTCATAACTATGGCAACATTTTATATAAGGCATTCCATCTTCATGTACATAGCATCGACAATCCTGAACATTTTGCAACTTAACAAAATTTTGTTCCGAATAAACCTCTACGACATAAAAATTCACACCATGCACAACCATGATCATTATGTACATACTTCATTCCTCTTGAAAAAAAACATCTCATTTCTATGTATCGCAACTTTTCATATTTTTAGTTGCATATTCATCTACATACTCATGCGTTGCTTTCATTTGATTGAATGAAATGGAGTTTCGATTTTACGTTTTCTACCCGCTGGAATTATTGCAATGTAATGCTATCTAACATACACATTTTCATGAAAATAAATCAATGATGAATATCTATGAAGAATATGCATATACTGAGTATTTCCATTATAAAATATGACAACTATTTGTTCATAACTATTGCAACATTTTATATAAGGCATTCCATCTCCATGTACATAGCATTGACAATCCTGAACATTTTGCAACTTAACAAAATTTTGTTCCAAATAAACCTATACGACATAAAAATTCACACCATGCACAACCATGATCATTATGTACATACTTCATTCCTCTTGAAAAAAAACATCTCATTTCTATGTATCCCAACTTTTCATATTTTTAGTTGCATATTCATCTACATACTTATGCATTGCTTTCATTCGATTGAATGAAATCGAGTTTCGATTTTACGTTTTCTATCCGCTGGAATTATTGCAATTTACATTTTCTTACATTGTTTCGGTTAAACATTATTTTTACTTTCATAATTCCCCACAACTTTTTTTTACATTTTATTGAAATTTACTTTATTTTAGATTTTCTTTCATAATTTCACATAACTTTTTTATTTTATTTTATTACAGAACATATTGTTTGTTTTGTTCTCCATAGTTATGGACAATGATCTTCTTTCTAGATTTGTCTTCACGATCCATGAGACAACTTTGCAAGAGGATTTTCTTTCCTATTTCCGAAATAAGATCAGTATCAAAAATGGTTCTCCATGCAACTTGTTCAATGATACCCTTTACATTTTATCTAAGATTAAATCAATACTTCAACAATTTAAACATATATGTCAAAGAGAGGCTACCAGAAAGGTTAGAAAATAATGGTTGTATAGGCAACGGGGTCGAGATATCAAAGTCAATCTGTATTGGTGTTGCATATGTCGTGAATCTGGTTGTAGATTCGAAAATGGCGAGATATTAACAAATTTTTCTTATAGAAGCACTATTTCTTCTTCTAGGTATGTATTTTACTTTTTATTATATTTTTAATATTTCTTTTTTTCCTCTATTATTTATATAACAACAACTATATTTATTTCTTGTCTTTCTCTTGATGCAAAGTTCCTGAAAACAGAGAATTTTCTAAATTTACTTGGATTTCTTCAGAGATTTCCAAACAAGAACAATTTTTCAATCATATACACAATACAATCTCTAGCGTGCTTGCTACTCCGGCACATCTTTTTGACTATACACTTTATTTTTTTTCTAGGCTTAAGTCATTGATCGTCCATCTTGAACATACATGTCTAAGTCTTGGTGTTAACATCTATTGGTCGTGCATTTGTCATGGATATAGTTTTTAAATATTTCTTTCATTTTTGCGTTCAAATAATTTTTGTATGATTTTTGAAAGTTTTATAGTACTTTTTAATATACACTTTTATAGATTTAAAGCCTTCATATATTCATATTTTTAATGTGCATAACACATTCTACTTTTTCCAATATATTTATGTTCTACATAGTTTTATTTTACACTAGATTGTATTTCTTTTTCTCGTAGTGATTTTTTCACCTATGTTGGTTCGATATTGATTTTGAAATAAACATCTTATGTTTGAATATATATGAGATAGTAGATTTTTCCCTTTAATAAATAATAATATTAATCAATATTGTGATCTACTTTTGTATACCATTTCATCATACATTTTTTATAGCACAAATTTATATATCATGTTTTTTTTTCATTCCCTCATTTACAAAAGTTCTTCCGATATCTAAAGCAAATTGTTTTCTATGTTATCGTCTATACTAATGTATTTTCTTATGTTATGTTATAGAAATGGATTTGTTGCCAGCCATATGGAGCTCCTTACCAACAGAAATACTCGAAATGATATTTTTATGGTTGCCTTTATCGGCTATTTTCCGTTTTAAAAGCGTTTGCAAGGATTGGAATCAAAGATTATCATATGACAATTTTAGGTCGTCGTGGAAACAATGTGGACGAAAAGAACTTGGAGTTTTGGTTCACTTTCCTTCTGAATATGATAGTCATTTCCAAGGAGATTACATAAATGAAGTGGGAAAGTTTTCAACCGTATCTATGCCTTTTTTTAGTAATAGATATAAAGTTGAATCTACATGTGGTTCACTTGTTTTGGTTTCCTTACCCACAACCTCATATAGAAGAAGGAAGTACTACATAATTAATCCTTTCATAATGACTTCTGCTTATATAGGGTGCCAAGATCTTGGTGATTTCGGTTTTTTTTATACTGCTGAAAAATGTGGAAGGAAATGCGCAGCAGCCAAAATATGATTGGGTGGCTCTCAAACATGTTTATAGCACATTTCAATCCAAATATTTCATTTTCAGCAGCCTCCACATGCATTGGAGACTGACAATTCCTCCAGATGGTGATGTTTTTCCTCCAAAAAAATCCCATTATGTATAATGGAAAAATGTATTGGGTGCATACTCATGTTGTTTCTTTAGTCGGCCCCATATGTTCACACAAGATATATTGGATAGATGTTGCCAACAACAAATGGGACTTCAATTTTATTCAACAATCATCTGGTACATGGTCTATTTGCTTAGCGACTCATTCCAATCAACTGCTTTGTTTCATGAATCAAGGCTCGACTACAGTATGGATATTCACAGATCGGCTTATATCAACCCGTTTTTAAATGTGTGTCCATGGTTGATATAAGCGGATCCGCGAATATCAACTAGGTTGAAAATTTAAATGTGGTTGTTGCTAGTGATATGGAAATTGAAGAGTAAGCGTATTGCTGTCATCGAAGTTGGGTATGTTCAAAAAGCTTGACCGAAGCTTGTGAATACAAATGTTTGTGCCGGTCACCATCGATGCTGCTTGAATCTCCATATGCCCAGCCAATGTTCCGATTTCTTTCATACTTTTACAGTATTCGTCAAAATTGGCATCATCTTCCACAAAAGGTTCAAATTGTTCGCGGTGCTCCAACAACCAAATTCGACGTATCTGTATATACACAACGTATATGTAATTAGGTTGAAACACGATAAAGATCGATGAGAATTCGTAGACAGACTCAGAAATCACAATGCAAATTCGACATATCTGTATATACACAAAGTATATGTAATTAGGTTGAGAGACGATAAAGATCGATAAGAATTTGTAGACAGACTCATAAATTTATAGTTGAGCAATTGACGATCGCGACTCTTCACAAGGGACTTGAGTGCCTTTTTATGTATGAAAACTACCATCGCTCACGACTCTTCATGAGGGACTTGAGTACACACTCTAACACGCCGACACAAGTAGAAGTTCTGATTAAAAGTATTTCCTTTGCATGTGCTTAAAACTCCGATAAGCAGAGATCAGTTCTGTTCTGAGTGATCCTTACCATGAGTTTACTGGCGGCCCAACCAGATGAGCATAACTATAGGTTCCGCTTGTAATTACTCCATAACGCATGACGTCGTGAGTAAGCTGACCTGATCGAAAATCTACACGTTGGGCAAAGTAATGGTAACGAGGCTCAGACTCTGCACGAAACTACAGTAGTTAACTGGTGGAGTGGCAGTACCTACAAGATGTCCTGATGGGATTGGATACCCAATTCTACGCTGAGAAATCGTTTTGACCTGATTTTATGTGGGGGAATCCACCAACGAGATCCTATTGAACTAAAATATTTTGAGCAGAGCGCATGAAGAGTATGGTGGAATATCTCAGGGTAGAGAGCGTGATCACGGTCACGCATAGCTATGGTGATGACATGGATGTGTTTAATAATTATCATGAATATTTTTATGTGACCATCACCCAAAATTGCGGAATGAATGAAACCGGTAGGTTGTCTAATTTAGCCACATGTTGACTAATGATATTTAAACTTGTTAAAACAATAATTAAATTTATAATGTTTATTAAATAATTTCTGTAGAGACTTCTAGATAATGTCCGCAGAGAGACTTCCAATGACAATAATAAATGAGACAGCTGAAACAGTGAAGACGGCAAGGTTGGTGGAGAAAGGCGATGTCGGTGCAGGCTTCATGTGGAAGAGTCTCGAGAGATCATTCTAGATATGAAATGTAATTCTATAAATTGAGTTGAATGTAGAGTAATAGAGCAAGGCCTTTAGCTTCAGTTTGTGTTAGTTGTGTTATTTGTCTACCTGTTTATTTTCTGTAGTGTATTTTTCTCAATAAAACTCTCACCTTTACACTTGTCTACTAAGGAGTTGAAGCAAGCGGAGAGTTAAGAAAAAAAACAAGGAGTCCATTTGTATCATTTAAATCACACTCTATGTGAATGATATAATAGGATACGGGCGGTTTACATAGTATTAAACCACCAGTATCAGAAGGATAGTTTCACTTTGCGTCCGTGTTGTGGCCTCTATAGTGGAGGAGGAGTTTCTCCTCAATGCACCTCCCATGCCACATGGAACACAACTACGACCCACCGCATGATATGCCACCAAGCTATCCCACGCTCAATTGGTAGGTGAAGTGTGTAGTGCCCTGGTTTTTTAGCAGAGCACTCGGTAGAATTTCTGAGTTAATTTTCTATGTATTAGACTTTACTCAGGTGTAAGGAAGTAAATTTCCAATCTAATCTCTATTTCTGTTAAATGAGATTTAGTTTACTATTTTGTACTTAAAATTTCTGTATATAAAAAAAAAATGAACTAACATATCATTATTTCTTGCAACAATTGTTTTTAGCATAAGATTATGGTTCACCGTAATAAATCAGTAAATACAAGTTATATCCAGGTTTTAAGTATGTTAAGCATAATAATCAAATAACATGAATAACAAGGAAATTACCTGATGCTGATGCTAGTCGACCGTAGGTTGTAGCAGGTTATGATTTTGTTCTCATAGACAGCTAAAACGATGTGTCCACCCTACCGACCAGCTATTATCTTGCTGGCCCTTGGAAATTCAAGGATTTCCAAGCCCCCGAGCTCACAAACTGATAATCCTGAGAGCCGAATTCCTTTGGTTCTCCAAACCTTTCTCTGCACTTCCAGCTCTGCCTTACCTTCAACTTCATCCCCTCTATATACATTTTTCCCTACTCGAGAAGGCCTTGGGCTTACTCCACCGCCCCCAAACTCCTCTCTCGAGCCCCTCAAACATTAACTCCCTTTCTTTTGTATTTAATGTTATTAATGTCATTAATAAAATATTATATAATTAGTTGACCCTTTTATGTCTAACTAGAAATGGAAATAATCGTACTTTACTCATTTATTAATCAATATTTACATTTTTTACCTATATTGCAATTGTTATGACATGGGTATTTATTCAAATAACATTAATTAAGTCATAATATTAATTAAATCTCCACAAGGTAATAATAAATGGTGAATTTAATAAAATGTCTTTTAAATCAATTGTTTAGCACATGAGTACCCTAACATCTACATAGTATCGTCGTTCTACTAAACAAAGCACCCTTAAGTGCTTAAACAATCTTACTAATTAATTAGATAGTACCATTACCTTGTTTACAAAAATTCTCAGATGACAATGTGAACTGACGACACTTGTCTCAATGGTTTATCACAATGTTTACCAACAAGTAGTACATAGCTTAATTGACTTGGTTTACACATCTTAAATAACTTTATATTCATTATCTGAATTCGATCAATGCATGATTAACATAATTACTTATAACGACTTCGACATTTATTCAATAGGTTAAGTGTTTGTAATATCGATACTAGTGTACATGTGCAAGGTGTGCATGCGTGGCCAGCATATGCACAGATCATAAATGTACTATAGACAATCCCCATCCCACCTATGCATACTTGCTAACTAATAGTAGTATTTACCCTCATGTAGAAGAACAAGCATCATATATATAGTATAATTACTTTAACATCCTCAGTTATTTAACAGTTAATTCTTTACGATTTCACATCATTATCTTTATCTTTACATTAGTTTAATCAATCAGGTACAAGGAAGGGTACCTACTACCACTAACTCAGAATCAAGGAATACCCAACCATCAACAGTACTAACTAACACATCCTCCCATCATAACCTATGTCCAACATCCTCCCTATCCTTCCTCTGCTAGTACAAAAGTGGATGTCGGACTCACCGATCTGACCACATAAAACTTGAGAGCGATAGCGTCGGCTAAACAGCGGACCTATCCTCCCCTAGCAGGCATCCGACCATCGTCATCACAACTACATGGGGAGCGTGTCTCAGCACGGCCCTCCCACGACCTCGGGTATCATAGGAACATAGGGTGGGAAACACATCCATCCCTCTCAACATACTGGGCCTACGCCCTTTTCAACTCGTACTTTGCTACTATCGGGATTATCAGTTTGTGTTATCGTATCATCATTTTTGGCTGCTGAGGTTTACTGTATGAACATGTTTTTCTTTTCCAATATATCAGATTAAGTAACTGGCTATCCCATAGCCCTTGTGTCCTGTAGGTTAGTATTTCGCAACAATACAATTTATAGAAAGCATTTCCCATTGATCGCCAATGGATCCATGTTATCAAAATCATTTTATTTCATGTAACCTTTTTAGTTCATCATAGATGCGTATGACATATAATACTTCAATAATTCATATAAGAAGATGGTATCCACGTACCGATTCCTATATTTCACATCTTATTAATGAAAACATATAAACATATACTGTAATCGTAAGATAAAGAAATCACATGATAATCATGAGATCGTAACTGCATGACATAGTAACATCATAATCATAGTGAAATCATAAAACAAGGTAACATTATATAATGAGGTCCGTCATGTCGTAATATAGTTTACTCAGTCGAGTTGAGTTCAATAGATAGTAAGAAAATAAAGTATAGTGTGTCTTAATTGATAAATGCATGTAATAAAAATATGGGGTGTTACATACACCCACCCTTCGAGAAACTTCGTCCCGAAGTTATGATCATAATAATGCAGGAAAATCTTGACTCATAGTCTATGCAATTCCGCAAATGGCGGGTCCTGGCCATACATGTCCTACTTAGCTTTGACTTGACCAAATATGCCGATATTATCTTTTAATTTTACTTCTCTTCTCTCATGATATGTGTTCTAATAATTTAAAGAACATTTAGATTAATCCTTTTGTTGGATCTCAATATTATGCCTAAAATGCCTAAATGTTATAATCATGTTCTATCCACCTTAGTATCCTATTTCATACCCTTTTACAACATTCTTTAAGTTACATCATCCAGGTAAGTTTATCCACCACACAACGGAGTTTACCGAAGCTTTTATTGATCCAACCTGGCGTGGAATAGTCAACAATTTAAATTGGAGGTCTTTAGAACTCATAATTTGCATTCACTCCATGCGCAACTATCGAGGACCCTTACGGTTGGTATACTTTTAGGGGAAGGAGGTTCATGCCCTCTAAATCCTAAGTTCTTACCTTGTTATTTCATTATTGGTAATATGCAATAACATTTAAGTATCATAACATTCATTAAACTAGGAGAACTATTATTGTTTTACAAAGTTTTCATGGCTATTTCTTATCAAAACACAATTGTTATCATGTTTATTTATTATTCTCTCCTTTTAAACTAATATAATCTATTGGGAAACCATTACTTCTTCAATTCCTTAAGAATTTCATAGCTAGTTTTGTTCCCATCCTTACCATCACAAAGGTAATTACTAGCAATTATCCTGGTATTCCATTGTATTGGTACAGCACCACTCTTCCTACCTACACAAGCAACTTTTATTTACTTCGTAAAGGCCTTAATCTAATCCTATAAGTTGAACGAAACATCATTACTTAATATGTTTAATCATATTAGAACTTCATAACAACCGCTTTAATTGAGTTAAGTTGAGGATTAGGTGGAGATTCTTATGAATCTCTTATTATTACCCAAGATCATCACTATATTAGGTATGATTAATCCAAAATTTTCTCAATACCTTATTGCACCATTACCCCAATATTTAACTTATTCATTCTAAAGTCATGTACCCCCTTAAGAGAATAGTCTTTTAATAAGCTTTATATGCAATCTCCTTGTTTAAGTGCATGGTGTTTTTCCCTAATGTGATTCAAAAGGATACCTAGTCCTTGTATCGAGCAAATTTATTTCCATCCTTTATCTTATCTAAATAATATATAATGTATTTTCTAAGTCTCTCTATCTCTGAGCTACATAACATTTCATATCTTGACGTTTCCCAACTAAAATACTTGTATATTATTACATTTATTTATATTTTCAAATGAAAATTTTATTTGTAAATATGATTATGAGGTGTTTATGAATTTTCACTTTAATTTGTATTTTGTACCAAGTTATCTATATACACACATCGATGTTTGCGTAATTTGGTGTGGAGACCTAGGAACTCAAAACTCAAACACCACTCCATGTTTATTTTACCATATCCTCTTTTGTTCCTACTTTACATGTTTTTCGACTTTAAGCACTTTTTACAAAATTATATGGTGTAGTAAAACACACTAAGAGCTATGAATTTTAAAAAAATATATATAATTGTTTGATCATGTTAAAACACATCTACTTTGAACTAACCTAAGACGTTGTCATTTCAATGATATAGCAAATTTCACAATAACAAAGGCGTTGTCATGTTAGATGTGTTCTCTACATCTCTACAATATTTTGTAGTGATATTCGATCAATTTACCTAGTTATAAACAATTTCTATAAATAAAAATAAAAATTATATATTTAGAAAGATAATTCATTTCCCTACATTTCATCTTTTTTTTTTTCCATAATCGAATTCATTGTGTAAGTATCTCGAATAATCCCTCCAAGTTAACATATTGTTGTTTTTCTAGGTTCGCATTACCACTAACATGTCATGAGAGACGAGCATTAGCTTGCACCAGTATATCTGTATATATATATGAGTGCATTCTCCAATTCCCTTTTACCACATTTTGGACCATGAAATGCATCCAAATACCCTAGTCTCTATTTTCACATAAATTTGGAAGTTAAAATGACCAAATTGTGATCAAACTTTTAATATGAAGAAAAACAAAAAAATAAACACGATTGAGTCATAAGATGGACATTAACATAAATGTGATTGCGGTCTCTACTTTCGTTGTGACTAATTAGGATGATAAGTTGTGAGACATTTAATCTTCTTGTTAGATGTATTTGTTAAATCAATTGTGACCAATATTGATGTTTAAGCATTGCATCAATATTATTGACTTTAATGCCGATGTAACAAAGTTGTTCTCAAATAATGGGAATAACATCCTTAATATAAGAATTTATAAATTAAATGTGTTGTGTTCATCTCATTTGAAAAGATTCTCTTTTACTTTTAGCTTTACCATTTGTATAATAAATAATTGTGAAATATTTAAATCTTTTTTTTGTTATTAACGTTTATTATAAATTTATGATTATGAGTATAATAATTTATAAATTAAATGTGAAACTAATTTATGATTATGCCCATAATAATTTATATATTACCGGTGTTGTGTTGATCTTAATTAAAAAGTATCACGTTTGCTTTTAACTTAACCATTTGATAAATATGTGTATAAAAAATGAGCACAACTTTTGCATTAAATATATAAAATGAGTTTATAATGATTTTTGTAATTTTAATATACACAATGTTATGTTTATTTAAAATTATTTCGTATTAATTTTGAGTATAGAGTAAGGTTCTTAATATTCACATAGATAATTGAAGTTGGGGTTATATATGGTTCAATTACTTATACTAATTTATTTCGTATTTCTATTTTGAAAATGTTTTTGTGGTTTTCCCATACAAATATATTATTTTAAAATATTAAAATAAAATGAAGACTTAGTACCAACACGCAACTACAAAAGTAATAAAATTAAAATTTTTATTAAGTCAAAATTTGCAATGAATGTGTCACGTTGAAAATATTAAAGTCTGGTTATGACGAAATTTCATTAATAGATTAAAACACCAACTTTCCTTTCTTAGTTGGTATGTAAAAATTTCCGCTCTTAGTAATACTCAATTGAATCATTCTAGATGGTTGTAAAGGGTTAATTTTTTTTTTGAGTGAATGTCTTACTTTTGGCATGTATTTCTTTTATCATAATATTGTCAACCTAGTCTAAGGTAAACTTAAAATTCATAATTAAATAAGATTTGTATGTGAAACACTAACTCTCCTTCTTTTGACTATTTTAATAAAATGATGCAAACGAGTGTATCATAAGTACCCGATCCTAGTTTGCATCGAAACTAGAGAAGAATATATAAGAGAATAATGGACTTCATTTCTACCTTGCCATTTTACATCACTGTAAAAACTCCATATAGTTATCGAGGAATTTTATTTATTTATATATATGTATATATATATATATATTCAACTTCACCATGCCACTTCAACCTATATATATATATATATATAAATATATTTATTTATTTATTTATTTTCCAAAATTTATATATATATATTTTTAAATTTAAAAGGAACAAAAGAAAGGTAACACCCTTGTGCTTAATTTTTTTTTTTTTAAATTTCTCCCTTAAATATAAATTATGATTTAAATTTTATATATGAAACTTTAAATATAACTTCACTAAGCCACTTCAACCTTACTATAATTAACCTTAAAATTTTAAATCTATGCTGGACCCCCTCCTTTTTTTTTTAAAGTCGGTGAGTGGCTTTATATATATATATATATATTTATTAACTTTTAATTCTTATCAACAATTAAATTAAATTAAATTAAATAATAAATAAATAAATTAAATTAAATTGAATTAATTAAATCAAATTAATTAATTAAATTAATTAAATTAAATTAATATTAAAGACATTAGTTTAAATTAATAAAATAAAAAAAAATTGAATATCACGTCTTTAAGGTTTTTACGTGAACTTGGGCGAAATGCCAAACAAGCTTTTGTTGCTGGTTTAATTATTCCCACATAATTTGTAAAGGAATGAAAAAGGCTGGGCACGAGCTGGACACTTGTGCTATTTGTTGGCAGGGTAAATATATGTGTGGGTCCATACGACCACCAGTTCTTGGTGTCCAATGGCCCTGTGCCAAATTCCCTTTTGAGTCCGAGTGTGGGCGGCAACCATAAATGGCTACTTTCGCGAAATTCGATGTAGCAAACTGGGGATATTGCAGTTGTGTTGACGTGGTAAAGTTCTTTTTTTTTTTCGAAGGGTTGCGAGAACCGTAGAGAGAGATCGACGAATCTCTTTTATTCCGCGTCGACAACTTGCATGCCCGATACGGGTGGTTGGTGGTTGCGGTAAGAATACCACCATCACACGTGTCCAATTCTTACATGTCCGCGTCCAGAAAAACGGTATGGTAAACCACTTAAAGGGCCATGCGAAAACCGCCTTACATGGCATCTATTATTCCCTATTTATGGAAGAGGATTAGGTTTCATTGGCATTAGGTAGACTGCGTCGACACCTTTGGGCTCGGCAGCTGGTCGCGCGATTTTCTCTTGACAGAAAGGAATTCTCTTGGGCGTACTCTGCGCTTGGGTACATGTGTTAGCATGTGTCCCTTTGGATTTGACAGATGTTCGTATGAAAGGCTCGCGGTGGGGAGGGTTAGGGCTTGGCCCAATATACATTTTTATGCAGTGTAGTCTACCTGTGGACTCTCCCTTGGTATTCCAGCGAGCGCTTGAATCCATGCTTGGACTGATCTATTGGCCTGCGGTTAGATGCTGACTTGAAAGTTTGGGTTTGAAGCCCAACGTACCTTTTGGCGCTAGGAAAGGAAGCTATTGTGCTCGGCACTTGGGCTGTAGCTTCATGTGTGGTGGTCACCATTTGACCTTCGATCTGGCGGATGGCTTTGCAGGGATGAGCTCGGGCTGTGAGGTAATATGCTTGGCGCTTGGACTGTTTGGGCGTTCCACGGCTATGGTGGGAAGTTAGGGGATGCTCTTTGGG
Source organism: Larix kaempferi (assembly GCA_027924585.1). NCBI lineage: Eukaryota > Viridiplantae > Streptophyta > Pinopsida > Pinales > Pinaceae > Larix > Larix kaempferi. Next base: position 894,170 of record BSBM01001703.1, on the reverse strand, counting down.
GCCCGAACAAACCCCCTTTATTATTTTTTTTCTTCCAAGGGCGGCCGCCATAAACTGCACAAATTGGGAGTCGGTGCTGAATTCCACCGTTAGCACATTCCAGGGATTGCTCCGTGGATTCCCCAGACTTGCAGATGGTTGCGTGATTATGGGGCTCGTTTCATATGTGAACTTGCTGCTCCTGAGGATGCCAATGAATATTAGACTGTGAGTGACTGTATGCCCTCTTCGATGGCTATTGTATAGATTGTTCCATACCTATATTTTGACAGTATTTTGTCAAGAATAGAAGCTTTAATCTGTGTTTTATGGTTATTTCTTGTACAGCAATTGATTGAATTGGGTTTGGTCTAATGGTTCAGGGCGATGAAATTTTGGGGCTAGATTTCCCCTAGTTTCAAAGGCGAATTTGATACATATTCAGGTCTTCATTTCTATTATTTTTTTTATTTTTTTGTGTTTTCCAAATCCCCACTCGTGCTTTTGGTCGAAATTGAAGGTTGGACATTATTCAGGGTTTTATTAGAATTCGAGCAAAGGTTTTGTTCTTCGTAGAAAACTTCTCCAGAATTGATTTTCACGATAGAGCTCGTAGTGTAAATTGTAGATTTGTTTCAATTTGATGGCGCGATTTTCGTTGCCTCCCGGCTCTGGTTTCCACCCCACAGATGAAGAACTTGCTGCTTATTACTTGAAGAGGAAAGTACATGGCCATAATATTGAGCTTGACATTATTCCTGAGGTCGACCTTTACAAGTGCGAACTGTGGGATCTTCCTGACAAAATTTGCATTCCAAGCAAAGATCTACAGTGGCATTTCTTTTGTGCACGTGATAGGAAGTATCCAAATGGCTCACGTACTAACAGGGCCACTGAGGCTGGTTACTGGGAAGCAACTGGTAAGGACCGTAAAGTTAACTCCCAGCGAGGCAAAATCGGAACAAAAGAAACCGGTATCCTACAGGGGTCGTGCTCCATTTGGAGAAAGGACAGATTGGGTTATGCATGAGTATCGGTTGGATGAATGTCAAGTTGCAGCAGGTTTACAGGATTCTTTTGTCTTATGCTGCGTTGTCACGAAAAATGGATTAGAAACAAAAGTGGTGACCAGCCTATTGCCCAAACTTAGAACAATGATTCATCTTGTGCAAAGAACAACACCTTTCCTGGCAATCTGGCTCTAACATCCTATGCAGAAAATCAGTCACAGGAAAGGTCCTCGCCTATTTTGCAAGAAGACGAAAATAAAACAAAATTAAGTTTTTTTTTTTTTTTCAAAAACTGAAATGCCATCTGCGACTTTCAATGATATGACTGAAGGCAGTGACGCCATTGAGAGATGGTTAGATGTGCTTCCTTATTAATGCTTCGAGGAAAACTCAGTAAAATAAAATATTAATTTAAACATTCATATTATATATAATAAAATAGAATATTTTGATTTAGCTTTGAAATGGTTGGGTGGAATTCACAAGGATTAAGTCAAGGGGAAAACGGTAATAATATTACTTCTGAAAGACATAATCGAAACCCTGTTGTCACAGAGAGATATCCCATATCTTATTTTGAAATAGCATTTTTTTTTTGTATATTTGCACAAATTTTAAATCCTTTGTTTTGCAAGTTACTTACCCTATCTTTTGTTATATTATGCAGGTAAATTAATGTTACAAAAATTTAGGGAAGAAGGTTTGGAAAATCTTGAACATTAATTTCGGATTTCTACATGGAGTTCTACCTAAATTTACAGATATTTTGCTTAGGGATGCTTAGTTTCTATTTCTGGTAGGCCATTAGGTTCGAGAGTTCGAACCAGGCTCTGATACCATCTGTAGTGCCCTGGTTTTTCAGCAGAGCACTGGGTAGAATTTCTGAGTTAATTTTCTATGTATTAGACTTTACTCAGGTGTAAGGAAGTAAATTTCCAATCTAATCTCTATTTCTGTTAAATGAGATTTAGTTTACTGTTTTGTACTTAAAATTTCTGTATATAAAAAAAAAAATGAACTAACATATCATTATTTCTTGCAACAATTGTTTTCAGCATAAGATTATGGTTCACCGTAATAAATCAGTAAATACAACTTATATCCAGGTTTTAAGTACGTTAAGCATAATAATCAAATAACATGAATAACAAGGAAATTACCTGATGCTGATGCTAGTCGACCGTAGGTTGTAGCAGGTTATGATTTTGTTCTCATAGACAGCCAAAACGATGTGTCCACCCTACCGACCAGCTATTATCTTGCTGGCCCTTGGAAATTCAAGGATTTCCAAGCCCCCGAGCTCACAAACTGATAATCCTGAGAGCAAAATTCCTTTGGTTCTCCAAACCTTTCTCTACACTTCCAGCTCTACCTTACCTTCAACTTCATCCCCTCTATATACATTTTTCCCTACTCGAGAAGGCCTTGGGCTTACTCCACCGCCCCCAAACTCCCCTCTCGAGCCCCTCAAACATTAACTCCCTTTCTTTTGTATTTAATGTTATTAATGTCATTAATAAAATATTATATAATTAGTTGACCCTTTTATGTCTAACTAGAAATGGAAATAATCGTACTTTACTCATTTATTAATCAATATTTACATTTTTTACCTATATTGCAATTGTTATGACATGGGTATTTATTCAAATAACATTAATTAAATCTCCAAAAGGTAATAATAAATGGTGAATTTAATAAAATGTCTTTTAAATCAATTGTTTAGCACATGAGTACCCTAACATCTACATAGTATCGTCATTCTACTAAACAAAGCACCCTTAAGTGCTTAAATAATCTTACTAATTAATTAGACAGTACCATTACCTTGTTTACAACAATTCTCAGATGACAATGTGAACTGACGACACTTGTCTCAATGGTTTATCACAATGTTTACCAACAAGTAGTACATAGCTTAATTGACTTGGTTTACACATCTTAAATAACTTTATATTCATTATCTGAATTCGATCCATGCATGATTAACATAATTACTTATAACGAATTCTACATTTATTCAATACGTTAAGTGTTTGTAATATCGATACTAGTGTACATGCGTGGCCAGCGTATGCATAGATCATAAATGTACTATAGAAAATCCCCATCCCGCCTATGCATACTTGCTAACTAATAGTAGTATTTACCCTCATGTAGAAGAACAAGCATAATATATATAGTATAATTACTTTAACATCCTCAGTTATTTAACAGTTAATTCTTTACGATTTCACATCATTATCTTTATCTTTACATTAGTTTAATCAATCAGGTACAAGGAAGGGTACCTACTACCACTAACTCAGAATCAAGGAATACCCAACCCTCAACAGTACTAACTAACACATCCTCCCATCATAACCTACGTCCAGCATCCTCCCTATCCTTCCTCTGCTAGTACAAAAGTGGATGTCGGACTCACCGATCTGACCACATAAAACTTGAGAGTGATAGCGTCGGCTAAACAACGGACCTATCCTCCCCTAGCAGGCATCCGACCATCGTCATCACAACTACATGGGGAGCGTGTCTCAGCACGGCCCTCCCACAACCTCGGGTATCATAGGAACATAGGGTGGGAAACACATCCATCCCTCTCAACATACTGGGCCTATGCCCTTTTCAACTCATACTTTGTTGCTATCGGGATTATCAGTTTGTGTTATCGTATCATCATTTTTGGCTGCTGAGGTTTACTGTATGAACATGTTTTTCTTTTCCAATATATCAGATTAAGTAACTGGCTATCCCGTAGCCCTTGTGTCCTGTAGGTTAGTATTTCGCAACAATACAATTTATAGAAAGCATTTCCCATTGATCGCCAATGGATCCATGTTATCAAAATCATTTTATTTCATGTAACCTTTTTAGTTCATCATAGATGCGTATGAAATATAATACTTCAATAATTCATATAAGAAGATGGTATCCACGTACTGATTCCTATATTTCACATCTTATTAATGAAAACATATAAACATATACTGTAATCGTAAGATAAAGAAATCACACAATAATCATGACATCGTAACCGCATGACATAGTAACATCATAATCATAGTGAAATCATAAAACAAGGTAACATTATATAATGAGGTCCGTCATGTCGTAATATAGTTTACTCAATCGACTTGAGTTCAATAGATAGTCAGAAAATAAAGTATAGTGTGTCTTAATTGATAAATGCATGTAATAAAAATATGGGGTGTTACAAAGTGTCAATTCCACCTCATCATCCTCGAGGTCGGGTCAATCTTGCTCATCAACCGCAACCGATAGCCCACCAAACCGCCACTCTAAGTCATCCATCACAATGTCTAGCCGGTCTCCAGCAGCTGCCCCTCCCCTGCCATAGATCCTCCAACACTAGCTCCTCCTGCTTTGGCAGCACAACCCTCGACCACACCTACTCCAATGGCCCGCCCAGCCCCGACGGCTGGCTAATATCTGTTAAGATTTAATATGCTAAGACAGAAAATATCAGTATTACATTCCATTTCACAACAATAGCATATACAGGATCACTGAAAGAACAACAAGCACAACATAAACACAAGAGACACATATTTATATTGGGAAACCCTCATGGGGTAGAAAACCCAGCAAAGCTTCCTCAATATAGATGACGAGCAAATACAAAAGATGTAATCCCAAACATGAGCTCCATCTCCTCCATAGCAGATCTCAGTCTCACCTATGCGCCACTCACAAGTGAGTGAATGTGTGTTAAATGAGGAACACACCTCCTCTATTTATACACAACTCCGACTTGACTTTTACACTAACTAGGTCGGCCCCAACTTAACCACTTAACATAATGTGACAGGGCCGACCCCACTAGGGTGGTCTAATAACCCTTTAACCCACATGAGTCATACAGGGCCGACCCCCACTAGGGAAGTCTAATAACCCAAGTTACCACATTCTCCACGGAGGAATAAAACATCTCCGGATATACAATAAGGTCTTCATGGAGGAATGAAACATCTCCGGAATAATAAAGTACAAATATAATATTCTTAGAAGTTACAATATCTCAACACTCCCCCTTAATGAGAAGGATATTATAACAACATCTGCAGGAGCAAGGATGATGTCATCAACTACATAATACATGATACATCTATAAATCATTGGAAGCTTTCTTTATACATCATCATCGCTAACTCAATCAGTTACTACAACATAATCAATACTAGAACATCAGCATCGTCGGTATTGAGTCTTCATCTTCTGCAGCACTCGATCAGCTACAGCATCATCATCATCTGGATCACTCGATCAACAACCTCATCGTCTAGATCTACCGATCAACATCATCATCTGGATCTCTCGATCAACAACCTCATCGTCTGGATCTACCAATCAACGTCATCATCTGAATCTCTTGATCAACATCCACATCGTCTGGACCTACCGATCAATAGCATCATCATCTAGATCCTCTCCATCAACATCTAGATCCTCTCGATCAACAGCATCGACATTTGGATCCATCGATCAACATCTGGATCCTCTCGATCAACAATATCAACATAGCAGCATACTCTGCAATGTACAAGATCCTATTAAGGGATGATCAATCCCTCTCACTTTAGGACATAGGTCCAAGGATGATACAATCCTGATCCACTTACAGGATGATCAATACCTCTCAATTTAAGACATCTTTCATGTCTATGGACGATGCAATCCAGATCAACTTATAGGATGATCAATCCTTATCACTTTAAGTCACCTCACCATGTCTAGGGACGATGCAATCCCAAATCAACTTATAGGATGATTAATCCTTATCACTTTAAGACACCTCACCATGTCTAGGAACGATGCAATCCCGAATCAACTTACAGGATGATTAATCCTTATCACTTTAAGACACCTCACCATGTGTAGGGACGATGCAATCCCAAATCAACTTACAGGATGATTAATCCTTATCACTTTAAGACACCTCACCATGTCTAGGGACGATGCAATCCCGAATCAACTTACAGGATGATTAATCTAGATCACTTTAGGACATAAGTCCAAGGAAGATGCAATCCTAATCCACTTACGGGATGATCAATTCCTATCACTTTAGTACATAGGTCCAAGGACAATGCAATCTTGATCCACTTACGGGATGATCAATCCCTATCACTTTAGGACATAGGTCCAAGGACGATGCAATCCTGATCCACTTATGGGATGATCAATCCCTATCACTTTAGGACATAGGTCCAAGGACGATGCAATCCCATCACGTACATTTTGAACTAAACGTTCAGGGACGATGCAGTCCTATCACGTCCACTAGGGACCACTTCTCGGAGACATATGTCTACAGATCAATTCAGGGACCGAAGTCCAGGGATGATACAATCCCTCCTCGTCCACTTAGACAAAATATAAGGACCATATATCGACCTCATCATCGGAATAGGTAACCTCATCATCGATACAAGTATCCACATCATCGATATAGTATCCTCATCATTGATACAATATCCTCATCATTGATACAGTATCGACATCATCGACACAAGTATCTTCATCATCGATACAAGTATCCATATCAACACATGTATCCTCATCATTGACCTTACTGTCAATATAGGAAATCTCATCATCGATATAGGTATCCACATCGATACTAGTATCCAAATATCATCATTGACCATATAACTCCCCCTTTTGAGGAGGGTCCTTCTAAACTACACCAGGCTTGTCTCGAAAATACTCAAATCTTACTCAAGATAGAGGTTTGATCAATACATCAACAACTTGCTCATCAATGCTCACATACTCGAGCTTGATAGCTCCTTTCTGCACCATATCTTGTATATAAAAATATCGGATCTCTATGTGCTTTGACTTATCATGGAACACTAGCTTCTCTGTCATCTTGATACAACTCTGGTTGTCACACAAGATCACAGTGGGGTCCATCTCTAAGTCAAACAGTCTTGAAAACAACTTCCTAAGCCATATCGCTTCACAACTAGTAGAGCAAGCAGCTATATATATTCCACTTCGGCTATGCTGAGAGCCACACTAGAGTGCTTCCTGCTAAACCACGAGATCATGGCAGATCCTAGACAATAACATCCACCCGATGTGCTCTTCCTGTCTGATACACTTCCTGCCCAATCAACATCTGTGTATCGATACAATCTGAAGTCATGATCTCCAAGAAAACATAGACCAACGTCTATCGTACCCTTTAGGTACCTCATCACATGCTTTGCAGCTATCAGGTGAACATGCCTAGATTCCACTATATACTGACCCAAGGTGTTCACGGCAAAGCATATATCTGACCTGGTATTCGTCAAATACATCAATGACCCAATAATCTCTCTGTATAGAGTCACATCCACTAACTCTGATGAGTCATCAGCTAATAGCTTCAAGTTGGAATCCATGGGAGTGGCCATGGATTTTGCATTCCAACATATCAAATACTTTCCCTGGTTGAGAAAGATTCCTTCTGGGCCTTTCTATCAATCCGAGATCTTTCATCTCAAATGTTGTAGCTAGCTTCTTCTTTCTTTCCATGATCTGTTTCTCATTCCCTGTCAAAAAAAGAATATCCTCATACAGTAATAGTATGACAGTTTCATCATCCATAACCTTAAGGTAAAGGTTAGGATCATCTTTACTTATGGTAAAGCCCAATCTTGTCAAGAAGCTATCAATTCTCCCTCTGTGACTGAACATCATTTACACTCTGCATTGAGTGATCTTCTGCATATCTATTTGTGTCATCTCTTGTCAGATGGGTCTACTGATATGAGCCTCAAGATCATTCTAACTCTGTGGTGAGTTCCTTCTTGCATCCATCTAAGAGAAGAATTTCATCTGTATATAGACACCATCTTCAACCTTGTAGCAAAGGTTGAAATCCGCGTCACCCATGGTGATCATTAAACTCATCAAATGACTATCGATCCTGGGTACCCATACAGAGCTTTCTTCAATTGAATACTAGGATTTTTCTCGATTTGCACTTCTTCTTCAATTACACCATTAAGAGAATGGTCTTATCTAGCCACTTGGAGCAAACATCTCGTCATGATCCTCTTCCTCTTTCTAAGAGAATCTTCTAGCCACGAGCCTTCTATAGTATGTTTGATTTGTAAGTCTTCTTGTTGAACATCCACCACCTGTTTGGTGTTCATCGTTCTTCATGATCTTTCCTACAAATCAAAGTTAATTTCATAATTAGTAATACTTCATAATAATCAAATCATGTTGACATGATAAACTATTATGCATATAGATATGATTCACATAGTTATGCAACTATCTTGACCAATACTTTGGCACAACACTTTTCCATATCCTGTATGCATACAATGGTTATCTATATGTCTTCCATCTCTACTAGAACATACTATCAAGAGCGTGCACAACTCTCAGCATGTCAGTAAAGAGGTTTCATTCTAGACAAGCAACAATGGAATGTTTGTCCAACTTACCTATCATATGCATATTAGTAGTATATTTTTCAATGCTATATGAATTCTTACACTATGCATGATATATTCTAGGAATACAAATATGCATACAACTATTACAAGCAATATCATTTACTATTTCAGAGATTCAAATAACAACTCAAATAGTTATCTTTTATGTTTGTGTGGTTGCCTCCTACTTGATCTCTATATGTCTTTGAACTTCTATTCATTCTGTACCACTATGCATGCTTAAGTGTGCACTAGTGTCATCCTCATGATCTCATACATAAACATACATTCATTAGTATAATCTCAATACTATCAAAACATTATGTATGGTCATGATCATTTCATACACAGGTATACTTACCTAAGATCCTAACACAATGTAGGATTCTAACTTGATATAGGAAAACATACCTGGATTATCGTGCTTGGTTATGCCTTAACATACCCAAACAATATCTTCTTTGTTCTCTTCAATGATTTAGAGACCTTGTGCTAGAACCTGCATATCTCATAAGTTAAGCATAGTAGAACAAAGTCATACATACCTCGTAAGTAGAGATTCTATATGGTCAAACATTATGGATGAGTCTTTGTCTTCATGTCATCATGGTCATAGAACTTGACTTGTCTTTCTTGATGTGCATTTATCTTGTTAGCAGACAACATCATCCTCATACAACACCACAGGTGCATTAGTACAATAATATAACCCTAATCAATGAATGTCTTCTATCATTCACATGCATTCATACTTTTACTAGGGTGATAAGACAATTCTAAGATTAATCAAGATTGTACTAACCTCAATAATATGAAGACAAACATATCATGAACAGATTTCAACACATACCTGTATATCCTCAAGTCATATCTGTCGATATTTCTTGTAGTCTTTTTATGTAAGGCCTTAGCCTCATCTCCCTCTGGAATTGAAACTTCTTCACTTATATAGGTGTCCAATTCATTCTCTTGTAGGATTAACCCAATCCACATTGATTTGCTAAAACTGGATCTGGAGATGGACTAGGGTTTGTCAAAGAAACCCTAAAAATTCAAATTTTGAATTTCAAACTTCTGAATGGATGGAAAGATGTGGCTTGTTGAGCTGATCAAGCTAGTATACTTCAATTTTGAAAACTGCAAAATTTGACCCCTCAAAATTGCCTTTGAAACTTCTGGATCTTCTGGACAGGATCCCAAACTAGGGTTTGATAAAGCCCGGTCTTATTCCCATCCAAAAGGTTTGATATTTTGTTCTAAACTTTGATTTTTCTGAGGAGCTTCCAGCCGTGGTCACAGATTTCAAAAATTCCAACTTTTGTAGAAGCCCTAATTTTCCACCTTTGTGATCAAAATCCCAAACTAGGGTTTGATCAAGCCCAACCTTCTACCCAACCAAAAAATTCGATCTTGGTCTCTAAATTTTGATTTTGATGAGGATCATTCAGCCGTGGACTCCGATTCCAAAAATTCCAACTTTCTCTGAAGCCCTAAATTCCCACAGCAGTGACAAGCCAAGAATGAAGGTGCTCAGAATCCAATTCTGTTTTGACATAAATATTCACCTAATTCTTTCTGGTGCATCTCTCAAATTACAAATCCACAGGGTCTGAAAAATATTCCTCTGGTAGCATGACCTGTCATCTTTCCAACCCCACAGGTCTGACCTCAATTGGATTCTCTGAGAGAGAGTTATGCCAAGTGTCGCAACATGACCTGTTTATGGGATCAAACAGGAGAGTGAACTTGTACGGCGTGCCACATGTAATTGGTTCAACTTCGTCCTCTAAAAGCGGACCCGTGAAAGTACAGTCCATAACCTACCTGTCACATTTTACGAAATTTCAATTGTAGCTTCCTATCCTGAGATATGACCTTTTTTCCTAGGTCACTTGTTTATGACTGAGATCTGGAAGAGGCAGAAACCATAACTTGTACTCATCATATCTCACAAAGTACAATGAATCTGAGGCTGTCCTTCGGACATAAGGTACAAGGGGATGTTATCTACGACCTATAAAGTTTTTTATATCTTGAAACTTTGCCAAAATGGATTTATAGCGAAAGTTCCACGATGACTGGTTTTTGCTATATAAAACCCTAACTTTCAAATTGTCGCAAGTGAGACAAGTGTCGTAAGTGCCATGCATTTCCTTCCTTCAAGATAGATCTGATACCATGTTAAGATTTAATATGCTAAGACATAAAATATCAGTATTACATTCCATTTCACAACAATAGCATATACAGGATCACTGAAAGAACAACAAGTACAGCATAAACACAAGAGACACAGATTTATCCTGGGAAACCCTCATGGGGTAGAAAACCCGGCAAAGCTTCCTCAATACAGATGACCAACAAATACAAAATATTTAATCCCAAACATGAGCTCCTTCTCCTCCATAACAGATCTCTCTCTCACCTATGCGCCACTCACAAGTGAGTGAATGTGTGTTAAATGAGGAACACACCTCCTCTATTTATACACAACTCCGACTTGACTTTTACACTAACTAGGTCGGCCCCAACTTAACCACTTAAAATAATGTGACAGGGACGAACCCACTAGGGTTGTCTAATAACCCTTTAACCCAGATGACTCATATAGGGCCGACCCCCACTAGGGAAGTCTAATAACCTAAGTTACCACATTCTCCATGGAGGAATAAAACATCTCGAGATATACAATAAGGTCTTCACAGAGGAATGAAACAATTTTGGAATAATAAAGTACAAATATGATATTCTTAGAAGTTACAATATCTCCTTGGTCCAGGGCTCCGAGGTGGCCTCACATGACTAACATCTGCATCACAAAGGAGAAAACCATCATCAATACTTGATAAACATATATATCATAAATGTGCAGAAATAAAAATATGTATAAATATATATGTGAAAAGTACAAAACCATCAAAACATACCAGTTGTGTCGAAACTCCCAACAAGAATGGGCATCTCCAGATATCTTCGGAATTCCATCTCACTCCAAGGATATCTCTCTAGTCGGCCAATGCGGTCCTCCCATACGTCCAGTGCCTATGGTGTATAATAGGCCCCCACAGGCCTGCCACTAGCATGAGGCATAACACGCCCCCAAAATGCCATATGTGGCTCCTATGGCCCCCTCGTTGGAACCACCCCCTTTGGCCACAATGACAGATCACTCAAAGAAGTAGAAGCACAACACACTCTAATACCAAAAGGCACATCTCCCCCTACCCTGATGCAAATATTTCATCTGCCGCATCATCAAATGAAGGATCAGCAAACCCCATGCCATGGGCCAACCATCCATCACCCTCTTTACCAACTGGAGTTGGCCCCCTGTGATCTGGTTGGGGGACGTGACCCCCAATACACAAAAAAATGACTGTCACAACAACCTCCACTAGTAGAGCCCTCAAGTGGCTTACCAACACTCCACCAGAGTTCATAGAAATATGGTCACCACTGCAGTACCAATCCACTAACATGTGGATCGTCTCCCCCACCAGCTGTCAAGGGAGGGTCTCCCTCACCCCTCAAGGTGTCAATCCCTTCAAGAAATAAATATCCTGAGTTGTAATGCTTAGGTCCTCACCTACTATATGGAACAATCCTCAATCTGAGACACATGTGTCCAGATGCCGCCACAACAGGTAATCGGCCGACCGCATCAGAGGGAACTTGAAGAACTTCAAGAGCCCACCATAGCTTAAGGCCTCGATTTTCGCTCAATCAGCTAACACAACCTCTCAGAGGTTATCATACTCTCTCTCTCTCCACTCAACATCTCATATGTGTGCCATCACTGACCAGCAACCACCTGCATAAGGAAATGATCACCTTGTTAGACTTGTAAAAGCATCACCGCATCCTTCTCTAAAAAGTTCTGCACATAGCACGAAATTTCACAACATACCCATGCATTGCGTGGCCAAAACACTATTCGGCCACGCAAAACTAACGCGGGGGAGATATACAGCTCGGTCGCGTGGGCTGCGTGACTGTTTAAGGAACAGTCACACTAAAACCAGCGCACGGATGAAGCGTATTTATCCCATGCTATGGGAGGTACCGTACATTATTTACATGCTAGTGAGCATGCTGGACCGCATGCGATTTTTGGAAAATCTCGCGTTGCCTTAGTGCGAGGTTTTCCAAAAATTCCGCGCGGCAGTCCTAAAAACATAGAAAGGACCCCTGGCCACCCAGGGGACCTCCAACCCTAAGTATACCTGGATAAAATTAAAGAGTACAAGGTTTAGGCATACCTGGAACTCGTAGCTCGATGAATAGTGCACCGAATCTCTGAAAATCACTCAAAAGGGACTCTCAGAAGTTGGTGACACAAACTTCCCATTGATGCCACAGACAAACCGTAACCCTGTTTCCAAAACCATTCGCACCACAATGACCAACACTTCGAACTCTTCAACATGAAACCAACTAATCTAGATTTCCACCAATGTAACTAGGCCACTACTTTCCTATCTAAGTACCCCAAAGGTATGCATTGTTTTTGTTATATGATTTATGAATTGTCAATACCTTGGTTAGGTCCTTTACTACACTTGGGTATGTGTATCGCATGTGCAGGACCTCGATTAGGACAATATGGAACCTCTTTTTCTTCCATTATAAGAATAAGAATCCAAGTTCTAACAACAATGGGCACACACCCTACTACAGGTATCATTCCAAAACTGGCATATAGACTCTATTTACCCTCTGTTTATAATGCATATCCCATTATTCTCGTTGATAACCATAGGGCCCTCATTCATGACCTTGATGTGCCATCAACATCATTACTATGAATAGTATGTTCCCCCATGGGTATGTGCACCAGTGCCATCTCCGTCATCAATTGGCACCCATGATGTCGACCCCCCACAAGCCCAAGGTATCTTACCCAGTTTGAAAATGCCCTCCCTTAGAGTATCATTTTGTAGTTGTGAATTTATTCCACCAAGTCAACATTTTTCAAATCCCTTGGCACATGTTACGAGAATGATTCACAAGGCCCCCTCATACCTCCATGAGAACTTTAATCATTGCAATCCTCCTTGTATCATCACCCCCACAAATACAACTATGGGTCCCCCACCCTTAGAAATAACCAATTCTATTCAGTTATCCCGCAGGTATATACTGCATAGTATCGTTTCATGGGGCAACTGTATTTGCGTCTACGAAACTATCCCTCACTTCATCATTGGAAAGTGTCTCCTGATCCACTCAAAACGGTGGGGACCTTTCCCATCATAAAATTGGTCCTTCGACACACACAAAACTATGGGGACTCCACCAACATTATTTATGTACAAACAATCCCTGCATCACCTCACATTGCAGGAACACCATATTATTTTGGCAGCAACCCATGGTCGCCTTTAATCGATGAATTTGAGTCTCCATATGTTCAACAGTATTTGTTTTTTCGGTTATCATTACCAATCGTTTTTCATCTCCATCAAATCCCTTTCCCTTGCAGTTTGTCTCCACCCATTTCAATGTGTTCCATATCGAAAGAAATTATTTCATCCCCACTCCCGATGGTCACATCGATCAAAGAAATTCATGAGCCCCACGCTTATCAACTAGTATTGTGTCAGGTATGTCTATCCACCAGTTGGTTACAATATGATCTCGGGTATCAGAATAGGACTCTCGTCTTATCGTGTACATCATCTCTCGTCGACGTCAAGCACAACATTCCGAGAGTTGCAGTAGTTGTAATTGTACCTTCGGATCTCTTTCAGTCACTATAAAAGATCACCTTGAACTTAGTAGGGAGAGTCATTAGTGATCCCTACCTAAGTAGTTTCCCCTATACTCAACGTCAACAAATCATCGCATCAATGGGAAACGTACTTTTGGAGGTAGCAGTGTTCACATTTGGAAATCATGGTAGCAGTCTCTTTGGTATAGTGAAGCTCTCAAGCAGATTTACATACCAATTTGGTTCCCCACCATAGTGGGCTTATCATGGCCACCAACAGTTCCACTTCTTTAATATTCCGCAGCATTTCCTGGGACACTTACTCAAACAAGAATTGAAGCCTCCTTCATTCATGTCCTAGCAGTGTATTAGAGTCGACACCCTTGGTCCTGTCTCATTGTAGTCACTTTGACAACATTTCATGAGCATGGGTATTCCCACCTCATTTGCTTAAAAACTATTCTTTATCACAGCTCTAACGGTCGTCACCAACAATTCCCCCCATGGGAGAACCTTATTTTTTCCACATATGCTTCATCCTAGAGAGTAGGAGAGAAACAACAGAAAACATCATGCATTATCGACTCTATATTACCCTCCTAACCTCATACATTAGGTGGCATCTGTTAACGCCTAAAATCCGCACACATGCAAAATTTAGGTGATTCATACAACAAAGCGTCATCAACAAAAATAATGCATCTCACCACAGGCATCCTCAACAGATCAAAAACATATCATGAGTTCATAAGTGCCAAGAAACAATCAAAACAAAGGGTAGCACGGGTATTACACATTTGATTTGCGATATAGTGCAGGTTATCTAAACAAGGCTTGAGCTACACCCACACAACTTTTCCTTTGATAGTCGCACTACTGTCAAAATGATATGACCACTCACTCCAAGCGGTGCATTAAAGACTCAATCCTCCCCAAGGATCATAATTCGGCTCCTCACACACTTGCGGGGCATTAATCATCCCCCCTTGTGTACCTTGGAACTATTTCATGGAGGAGAGTTCACATTTGGATCTAGTTGTTTGATGGCCACCTCTTGGCCTATAAAAGGAAGCCATTGGCATGCATTTTGTATAGAGAAATTAGAGCAAGGTTATGTTGTTGGATTTGAGTTGGAGCTTCCTCATAGCCCACCATTTCCTACCATTGTGAGCATTCCCAAGATTTCTTTCCACCTCCCATCAAGGGGCAAGTATTTCTCTCCATTGTTCCTACCATTGACTTAGCATTTAGCTTGGACAAGAAATCTCTCCCGAAGGGATATTATTGGCTTCCCTTGAATCACTAATATCCTAGATGTTGAACAGATTTTCCATTGGGCAATAAAGGAGTGGTTTAGCATATCTTTGGTTGTTGTTGGAGTTTGCATCCTTCCCCCATCTCTTTCATTTTATTTTTATTAATATTTTCATGTTTGGATGTGAACTACACTAACAATATCTTGCAGGATCACTTGGAGGAATACCAAAGCACATCAAAAGGGGCTCCAAAGACTAAGTCCTTGCAACAACCTATAAGGATTAGCCCCTTACCAAGTGGAAGAGTGCACTTGTGCAATTTTTTCCACAACATGTTTTTCTATATTTCTTCATGTTTTCATGGGAATACTAAATCCACTTGACATCAGTAGACATTAATGAATCAAACTGAATCAATTGACATCCTCTTTGACATTAGTTGACATCAATGAAAACCACAATTCAACATGAAGCTACTGCATATGAAAAATATGGTGAAGGGTTTTCCATTGATTTAGAAACCTAAAAGAGTGTGTGACGGTTGTATTTTTGGAAAACAACATAGAGTATAATTTCAAGTTGGCAAGTCAAATAGAATTCATGCACCACCTGAAATTGTGCATTTAGATATCTGTGGGCCAATGCAAACACTATCTATAGGTGGTTGCAATTACTTTCTCACATTACCTAATTATTTCACAAGGAAAACTTAAATTTATGTCCTGAAACATAAATCTAATGCATTCGGTTGCTTTCAATAGTTCAAGGCTCTTATGGAGAAGAAAAGTGGTTATTGCATCAAGGTGTTCAGGACAGACAGAGGTGGTGAATATATTTCAAAATATTTCTTGAATTTCTATAAAATTCATGGCATACACAAGCAATTTATTGCGCATTATACGCCTCAGCAGAATGGTGCCGCAGAGAGAAATAGCTGAACGATTATGGAAATGGTGCGCAACATGCTAGAATCAAAACCATTTATTAAATGAATATTGGGTTGATGCAGTGGAAAGCTTTGCATACATCATGAATAGGTGTCAAACAAAGAGTGTACAAGAATAAAGTTCGTCAAGAGGCTTGGACGGGTATGAAACATAATGTTTCTCATTTAAACGTTTTTGGGTGTGTTGCATATGCATATATTCTGGATGAGATGGGAAATAAATTAGATAAAAAGGGACATAAATGTATATTTTTTGGGTATTCAGAAGATACAAAAGCATACAAGTTGTATGATCCCATCACCAAAAAGGTCATAATCAACTATGATGTTCAATTTGTGGAGAATGAAGTAGGGGATGGAAGTGTAGAGAAAACTGTAAATATCATAGATGATGTCCGTCATGATGACATGATATATGAAGTGGTTCAAGAAACACATACAGTTCAAATTGTCGTACCATCCACTCCTAGAACTGTGCCACATGTCACATCACAAACTATTGTGCCATTTCTTGTAGTACAACCTACTCCTTCAAGTACACCAAGAGTGCAACAAACTCCAACAAGTAGTCCAAGTAGTTCTATATCTTCAGATCCAACATTAGCAAGCTTGTTGCCACAAAAAACAAGAAGTTTGTATGAGTTCTAGAATGTTGATACAACAATTTTTTTTTCAGTTTTTTCATTGTTTTCTCAAATAGATGATCCTCTAACATTTGAGGAAGCTATAAAAAATTATATATAGGCGCAAGCCATGGATGAAGAAATTGAATGCACTAAAAAAAAAATCAAACATGGAAATCGGTAGATATACTTGAAGACAAGGATGGGAATGTGCATAAGGACAAGGAAATATTAGTTGCAAGGGTTTCACACAATAGCCTAGCATAGATTTCAAAGAAATATTTGCACCTATCGCATGAATTGGCATAGTTGGAACAATGTTGGCCATTTTTGTGCATAACAAATGGTATGTATACCAAATGGATGTTAAATCAGCATTTTGAAATGGTTATTTAGAGGATGAAATATATGTAGAACATCCTCAAGGTTATGAGATTCCAGGACAAGAAAATAAGGGATACAAGTTGAAGAAGGTTGTTTATGGCTTAAAGCAAGCTCGTAGAGATTGGTACATTCTATTGGTGCACTTTTACTTCAACCAAGGTTCACAACACAACATAACACCAACAAAACCCAAGATACTGGCTTGAAATGGGTTTATCCCTTTCGACAACACCTACAGAGCATATGAAGTCTCACCCGAAGTACCTATGGGGTCTGTAGGAACCAAGTTTTTGCGGCGAGGAAGGGGAACAATTTGACAGACATATCATTCAACACATAACCCATAAATTCGATAGATCAAGATCTGTGACAAGCCATATACTTTGACAGAACCTGTGCATTACACTGCACCTTAAAACATTTCACAGAACTCACATGCATTCATCTCATTATTGTAAGCATATTCATTCATTAAATTATGCAAATAATAACCAACATAAACATCACATCACATGAAACACCAGTATTTAACGCGGAAACCCAAATGGGAGAAAACCACAGAAGTTATTCTTTATACATGAGTCACAGCCAAAAATAAGCACTTCATGTCTTCAATGACTTACAGATTTTTCCTTCAATTACAATAGACCTGCACACACAACCTACAAATCGTGTGACTCTTCTTCAACATCAACCAATGAATTCAAGAATATAAAATGGGTAGTTTTCCAAAATACAGACATTGACTGATAGCTTATCACATAACTTGCTAACCCCAAAAATCCCACATTCTTACATATTTATAGGGGCGCATTGCATGCCTTGCTCCCACTACACCATTAACTTAATACTCGACTCATTAATGCAAGTGGAAAAAACCCTAACTAACTTACTTAACCCCGCCCTTTGACCCATTCAAAGTGTTCATTAGAAAGCGGGTAAAATAATTATGAGGTATGTGAGTGGCACACAATATTTTGGCATTCTGTATTCTATTTCAGAAGATTTTAGACTTATTGGATATACTGATAGTGACAGTGGATATACTGATAGTGACTTATTCTATTTCATTTTGGTACAAGTGTGTGTCATGGACTTCAAATAAACATCCCATTGTGACTCTTTCTACAACAGAAGTTGAGTATGTCACAGCTACAAGCGTTGCTTGTGAAACCGCATGGATGTGTAGGATGTTAAAATATTTGTCAGCAAGGTCAAAAAGAACCTACACCAATATACTGCGACAACAACTGAGCTATTTCATTGCCAAATAATCATGTGTTCCACAAGAGAACCAAGCATATTGATACAAGGTATCACTTTATCAGAGAATTGGTAAATAAAAAAGAGATATGTTTAGAATTTTGCAGGTCCAAAGATAGGATGGAAGACATTTTCACAAAACCATTGGCAAGGGGAACATTCTAGTATCTATGAAGTTGTTTAGGAGTAACTGATTTTGAGAATATTTCTGCATAGTGAATTTTAGTATGCATCACATGAATTTTGCACTGTGTAAAGTTCCAGCTCTGAAATGGTTTGATGATTTCTTTTTAATGATTCCCATATGCTCATAATTAAGGGGTAGTGTTGGAGATATTAATTACAAGCCTATGTGCATCACATCTCTGGTTTCTCGCCCGCTTCATTGGATTTGACCACTTTTTCGAACCACTTCGCCTTGGTCTCGAAATTGTTTTACCAGAAATGGTACCCAAAAATTCCTAGGCCCAACACAGTTGCATTGACTCATACCTCCTTCTAAATGGATTTCAAATAATTGATTGTGAGCCAACATTGTACATCAAATCCAACAAACAAGGTAATGTGTTAATTTTTTGTTTGTATGTGGATGATGTAATCTTTACCAGTGATCTCAACGCAAATGATTTTAAATCAATCACGGAAGATGAATTTGAAATGACAGATTTGGGGCTTTTGAAATATTTTCTGGCCATTGAAGTCCATCAACCCAATTATGGTATATTTATTTCATAGTCCAAGTATGCAAATGAAGTCTTGAAGAGATTTAATATGGCAAATTGCAAATCGTTCCCAACACCAGTTATAATTGGAATGAAGTTAAGCAAGGATGATGATGCATCAAATGTTGATCCTACACTATTCAAAAGACTGGTTGGAAGCCATATGTATTTGACAACCACAAGACCTGATATTATGTATGGAAGCCTAATTTCAATTTTTCTGGAGTATCCAAAGGATTCTCATTATAAAGAAGGTAAAATAATTATGAGGTATGTGAATGGCACACAATATTTTGGCATTTTGTACTCTATTTAAAAAGATTTCAGACTTATTGGATATACTGACAGTGACAATGGAGGAAACATATATGATAGGAAAGGAACACTTGAGTATAATATTCATTTTGGTACAAGTGTTGTGTCATGGACTTCAAATAAACATCCCATTGTGACTCTTTCTACAGCAAAAGCTGAGTATGTCACAGCTACAAGCGTTGCTTGTGAAACCGCATGGATGTGTAGGATGTTAAACAATTTGTCACAAGGTCAAAAAGAACCCACACAAACATACTGCGACAACAACTCAGTGATTTCATTGTCAAATAATCATGTGTTCCACAAGAGAACTAAGCATATTGATACAAGGTATCACTTTATTAGGGAATTGGTAAATAAAAAAGAGATTTGTTTAGATTTTTGCAGGTCTAAAGATCGGTTGGAAGACATTTTCACAAAACCATTGGCAAGGGGAACATTCGAGTATCTGTGAAGTTGTTTAGGAGTAATTGATTTTGAGAATATTTCTGCATAGTGAATTTTAGTATGCATCACATGAATTTTGCATTGTGTAAAGTTCCAGCTTTGAAATGTTTTGATGATTTTTTTTAATGATATCCATCTGCTCATAATTAAGGGGCTGTGTTGGAGATATTAATTACAAGCATATGTGCATCACATCTCTGGTTTCTCGGTCGCTTCATTGGATTTGACCACTTTTTCGAACCACTTCGTCTTGGTTCTATCCACCTCGAAACTATTTTACCAAAAATGGTACCCAAAACTTCCTAGGCCCAACATAGTCGCACTGACTCATACCTCCTTCCGAATGGATTTCAAATAATTAATTGTGAGCCAACATTGTACATCAAACCAACAAACAAGGTAATGTGTTAATTTTTTGTTTGTATGTGGATGATGTAATCTTTACTGGTTATCTCAACGCAGAAGATTTTAAGTCAGCCACAAAAGATGAATTTGAAATGACTAATTTGGGGCTTCTGAAATATTTTATGGCCATTGAAGTCCATCAACCCAATTATGGTATATTTATTTCATATTCCAAGTATGCAAATGAAGTCTTGAAGAGATTTAATATGGTAAATTTCAAATCTTTCCCAACACCAGTTATAATTGGAATGAAGTTAAGCAAGGATGATGATGGATTAAATGTTGATCCTACACTATTCAAAAGGCTGGTTGGAAGCCGTATGTATTTGGCAGCCACAAGACATGATATTATGTATGGAGTAAGCCTAATTTCAATGTTTATGGAGTCTCAAAAGGATTGTCATTAGACAGCAGGTAAAATAATTATGAGGTATGTGAGTGGCACACAATATTTTGGCATTCTGTATTCTATTTCAGAAGATTTCAGACTTATTGGATATACTGACAGTGACAATGGAGGAAACATAGATGATAGGAAAGGAACACTTTAGTATAATTTTAATTTCGATACATGTGTTGTGTCATGGATTCAAATAAACATCCCATTGTGACTCTTTCTACAGTAGAAGCTGAGTATGTCACAGATGCAAGCATTGCTTGTGAAACCGCATGGATGTGTAGGATGTTAAAAGATTTGTCACAAGTTCAAAAGGAACCTACACCAATATACTGCGACAATAAATCAGCTATTGCATTGTTAAAGAATCATGTGTTCCACAAGAGAACCAAGCATATTGATACAAGGTATCACATTATCAGAGAATTGGTAAATAAAAAAGAGATTTGCTTAGATTTTTGCAGGTCTAAAGATCGGCTGGAAGACATTTTCACAAAACCATTGGCAAGGGGAACATTTCAGTATCTGTGAAGTTGTTTAGGAGTAATTTATTTTGAGAATATTTTTGCATAGTGAATTTTAATATGCATCACATGAATTTTGCACTGTGTAAAGTTCCAGCTTTGAAATGTTTTGATGATATTTTTTAATGATTCCCATCTACTCATAATTAAGGAGCAGTGTTGGAGATATTAATTACAAGACTATGTGCATCGCATTTCTGCCAGCTATGTCAGTCCACGAATGTACTCTTTATGTGTGGGGTTTATTAATTATTTGTGTAGTATTTCTCAAATCAAGTTATTAGGTAGATTTCAGTCAGAAATTAATTGTTAATTTTAATGTGTCACATTAGCTTCCGAGAGAATTCAATGAGAGTTTTTGTATTCCATGTGAGTTCATTATAATTTAATTTTTTTTTCAATTTAGTTGTATAATTATGGAGAGCTCAATCTCGTAGATTCTAGTATGTAGAATTTATTAGGAGCAAAAGATTTGTGTGAAATCATGCAATAAATGGAACTCAAGCTCACAATAAAATAACGAAGCAGAGTGTCTTAGAAATACTGTGTATGCAGTTGTAGATGCTCTTTTTATGTTCTGGTAATATATATTTATGCATATAATCCATGTGTTAAATTGCAAGGATATATCTTGCCACACGCACTTTCTTTATTCTCAACCGCATGAATGTTATTGACATTTACTTTTATAAGTAAAAATACTTTGCATTTTGCATTATGTGAATTTTATTTGTAATATTACACATAAAGTTTTAATTTTTATATTCACTTGTATCATCAAGTGAAAAAGTCATATTGAGAAATATAAATTACCGCACAGTAATATAAAGACTTTGTCTTTATATATTGTGATAAGACTTACTAAATCTATGTGTGGTGAATATTATTTTCATGTTGCAATAATTTTTTTAATATCGTCGTCTACGATGAATTCATCACCATGAGGTTTCCAGGATATGGATGATATGATTGTTTTCTCCAACAAAGCACAAACTGCTACATTCACCCCCTGCCAATATAATGTTTTTCCTACACCCACATTAGATCGCAATTTCCCAATTTTGCTACAATACAAACCTACCTAACCTTCTAACATGTCAAAAATATGGCAACCTAGAAATGCTTCTTTCTAATCTCTTTGAGCATAAGAATAAAATATTATATAAATCCAATAATCCTCTTAAGGTCCAATAGACCATCATCATCACCATCACCCACATAATGGTTTTTGTTCTATAATAATGCACCTACCGAGGAGCATTTGAAGTAGTTCGAAATTGAGTGTACTCTAGGACAAAGGTATCAAAGGTATCAAATAATCCCACAATAGATGACCCATTCGTCACAATTCCATAGCCTTTTGGAGATACAAAGCTTATAGATCTGGACCCCATTGACAGAGCTTGGTTATCTGAACTACTAGTCAAATATACCAATAGCTCTAGATCAGGACCCAAAGTGACTTACTGATCCACTACCAACATCTAAGCTAGAAACAGTTCCATTAATTAGTTGATCCATTTTTTCCCTCTTTATAATGAGCGCGATCATGATCAACATTTAGATTCCTTGCTCATGATCCTAGTTCTTAGTCTAAGGGTTGAGAACCAATAGTCTCAATGCTTGATCCAGACCCAACAATGGAAGTGGATGCACCTAAAAAATATCATTTGATTTACCCATGAGAATGAAGCGAGGTTGGAGAGGCAACCATGGATTAAACTCATGTAGAGAATACCAAAAATAGACAAACACAAAAATTGACCTAACCCTAACCTAGCTCCTCTAACTAGGAGTAACACAAAAGTAATTAATTTAGGGTGTTGGGGTATAGGGATTAAGGAAAGCACTATTCATCCATCCTATCCAAAAAAACACCATCTAATTAAGCTAGGAAGACTGCATTAGAATCCCTAATGTTAATAAGGCTCTTATCTTATCATAGAGGGGAGATTTTTATAGTAGATTTATTTCTTACTAATGAGCCAAATTAGTCTATAAGATATGCTTAATTCCCTATCCACTATATTATTATTTGCTTAGAGTTTTTGTTTGTCTTTGGATGCCTATAATTTTTTACTTATTTTAATAATTTATTGCTCTATTTCCTTAAACATTTCTATCCCAAGCACAATTATGTTTACGGGGTTATCCTAGCTCACTATTGTTTTGCATCATCTACCATATAAATCCTAAAATGAACTAGTTTCCAATAATGCTTGATTCCCATTGTTATATGAAAACTCTATCGGGTGTAGATAATCCTCCCACTTGGATGGTTTTTCCATCACACATGCAAAGCATGTATTCAATCACTTGATTCACTCTTTCAGTTTCCCATCTCTTTGTGGATGGTAGGTAGTACTACAATTCAGCTCGAGAAACAACCCAAGTCTTCAAAAAGAGTCTTACATATATATAATATGAGTCATCAATAATATTACCCAATGGCATATCGATTGTGTTGCTACATGCATGGAGATGATTTCATTGTATGATCCAGTATTAACCTATATGAGGTAGGGTGTTCCTTCACACATAATAGTTTTCATAGCATGAAGAATGGATCCATGCGGTTGATCCTTTTGTAGAAAGAAGGTGATCCCTAGTGCTATTTGCTCGAGTTAGAATTATGTAGTGGGGAAATGAATGATTGAATGGATGAAGTACTTGTTATTGGGGTGATGCCTAAGAGTGGCTAATTACCCTTAGCATTTCATCATTTTTCTGGATAAGATAAAGTGTAAAGTAACTTCTCTATGGATCCCTTCAATCACTACAAGCTCTACCAGGTTATTTAGATAGTAAACCTTCTTATTGTAGCAATCTACCAAGGCTCAATGGAATTCAAGCCAATCCATTCCCATTTTCATGAGTGTCATCACTTTTCCTATGTGTATGCTTCGGATTTAGCTTTAGGTTAACCAAACCTGTGGTATGGAATATGGTAAACCATAGTAATTAGACATCTCACCATTTTTCTCAATATGCTCGTGTTTAGCCGTTGGTTATAGTATGCTGCATACCATCATTTTTTATGAAATTTTAGACAAAGATAGCATTTTTTCTACAAATTCCAAAGGAATATATATATAGTTTTCTATTTTTTTCTTATTTTTCTTGTGTTACTACTCCTTAACTAAAAAACCAAATTGTTGGTGTTTCGTCCATAACTCTTATGTTTCTCAACCATTTTGAAAAAAAGTATATGGTGCACTAAAGGACACTGACCTCTACATGCTATAAAAAAATCGTTTCAAAATAATTGGAGTAACACCTTCAAAGGTCGCACCCACACTTGGCATACTCTTTTTGAGGTTCGCTCACTTAGATAATTAAAAATAAATATTTTTTTTTGGGGGGGGGTAATGGTGGTGCACTAGTACTATATGCTCTCTATATGTCTAGCAGTTTTCATAACTTGATTCCAACATTTAGGCACTCAAAGGCTGCACCCAAAAAACAATATACCTTATAATTTGTCGAAAAAATAAAAAGTGTTTGTTAAAACAAATTAAACTTTAGATAGTTAAGAACATTTTCAACAGAAAAAAAATAAAAAAAATAAAAAAATAAAATAAAAATAAAAAATTAATATATTCAAAAACATCATTCAATTTCCTACGTTTCATATTTTTTACTCATCGCAAGATTCATTGTGTGTGTCTCAAAATATCCATGTAAGTTGATGGATGGATGTTTTTTTGGTTTTCTATTACATCTAACGTGTCAAAAGAGACCCTCATTAGCTTGCACACACCCAACTATATAAGCACTCCAATCTTGACATTGTCCATTGTGACTTTAGCTATCCTTTTTTCATCCACAATTCCCACCTTCTCTATTTCATTTCATTTTCTACAAACATACAACCACTAAAAATATTATGAGAATTACAATTCCCCATCTTTTCCTCCTTTGAAATAGTTAGTGCTAGAACACTTAGGTTCTACTCTTTATTCACTTCAACCCACTATTGCACACATTCTTGTTTCTCTAACTCTTTCACATACACCAAGAATGGATTTAACAATGTTTTTCCAACCTTGTTCATTTATTCATTTGAAGAATGTAAAATAAATTTATTCCTATCCTTCTAAAACCAGCATGTGTTCTTATGTCCATCATGAACAAACCTTTTATCAAAATACCATGGCCTCCCCAACAAAACGTGACACACATCCATGGGGAAAACATCAAATAAAATACTATCATGATAACCACCAATATTAAAAGTAATCAAGCACTATTTCTCACAATGACACTATGCCCATTTTCTAACCATGACACCCTATAACTACCACCATGAATGATTAAATTACAACACTTATATTTGATTTTTCATCTTGTTCTAAAGAGGGTCTTCCTCCGTTTAGGTTCTTTCTCAACCTCCTTCTCGAACTGCAATAATATCTTCCCTATCATTATATTTTCTCTTTCTGCTTGCCACAATGCAACTACTTCATTTTCTACTATTGTTGGTCCTGCTTCAACTATATGCCTCATCACTTCTTTCCTTCTACCATCCTTCCTAATTTATGGACATTCAAATGCCCTATGGCCTTGCATTCCACATGTAAAGAAAATGCCTTCAATTGTTTCTCCTCTACCTCTAGCTCTTGCGAATTGTGCTTTAAATGCATTCATGAAGAAACCAACAAAAATGTTAAATTTCCAGAATTTACTTCAATCTGATCTAGGATCTTAACTAAGAGAACAACATGTACAGCAAATCTACATCATATCAATCATGGACACAATAATGCAAGCACACAAGAGACACAGAGTTTACTTGGGGAAAACCATAAAGGTGAAAAACCCCAATAACTTCCTCAGAGATAGATAGAGCAATGATACAACCAGAATGTAAAATTAGTCACAGCAGATCTAATGAACAAGTAAATCAATCACAACAGATGAATATAGAAAATATGGTGTAAAACTATGCAAAACATGCAGCAGTGCTCAATATCCCAGAAAGGGTGAATGAATTACAATAGAATACAATGTCTGTCAATGAGCAATTCGAATTGACTAAGTAGGCCATTCGAATCACTGAATGGAGTAGCTTGACTCCAACTAGGAGTCCTCATCATCAATCGGTGGTGGTCATTAATGCACAAGAACCAGTCATCCAGGTGTCAATCTGAGTCTAACTGAGTGTGTCATGTGTAACTGAAGTGTGTAGCACTGATTAAGGGAAGGAGGCTCAGTGGGGGGCGCATGGGAGGCTAACTGAATTCAGAACAAGTCATCTAGTCAAACTGGAGGTCCAACGGAAGTGAAACAGTCAATCGGGAGTGAAACTAGCCTCAAATCAGGGAGAATCGGAGCTAACTAAATGTAACTGAAGTGGAACTGCAGTGGTAGGTGAACAAGTGCACCCTTCTCTGGCAGTAGGTGAGAAGTGGGCGCCTTTCATCCTAGGAGGGCTAAAACTCTGTAGTAAGTGGCTCTCGGGTGCTAGAATGAGGTGACTAAGGTGCTGGAGGCATCAAACTGGTGACTGGGATGCATGCAAGTGCATGCAGGTGCATGCAAACCCTAGATTTTGCATGCAAACCCTAATTGCATGCAAGATCCTGAAAAAGATGATGTGGATATCCGAACACCCCCCCTCAAGCTAGACTATGATGTGCAAAAAATAATGTGGGGCCCTGGTAACTAAGACCAAAGGTCACCCCAATACAATAATCCAAAAAATGCTGAAAATAAACTAAGTGAGGAAAGAGGGAAAACCCAATGGGAAGAAAGCCCCCCCTCAAGCTAAAGCATAATAATGAATCAATCTGTCTCCACCATGATGGAACTCACCCCCAACAGTGAACGGAGGTAAGAGAACTTCTTCTCAGTGAAGCTCTTGGTGAAGATGTTTGCAATTTGCTCATCAGTAGGGAAATATTGCAGAATGATGGTGCGGTCATGCACCAACTGTCGAATGTAATGCATATGAATCTCAATGTGTTTGGTCCTCTGCCGCTGAACTGGATCTGTGGAGATCTTGATAGCACTTTGATTGTCACAAAATAGGACAGTCGAAGTAGTGCCACCAAAACCAAACTCGGAAAGAATACCCTGCAACCAAACTGCCTGAATGCAGGCATTGACTGCCCCTCGATACTCTGCCTCTGCTGAAGAAAGTGCAATGGCTGCTTGCTTTTTACTGGACCAGCAAATAGCACCATGACCAATCATGAAAACATAACCGGAAGTGGACTTCCGATCAATGCTATCACCTGCCCAATCTGAATCTGTAAGACCAATTAAATCTAGCTCAGAATCTGCAGCATAATGTATGCCAAACTGTCTCGTACCTTGCACATACTGCAAGATCCGCTTGGCTGCTCGCCAATGAAGCTCATGTGGCTGCTGCATATATCTTGACATGGCACTCACGGCATATGAGATATCAGGCCGTGAGTGTGTCAAATAAAGTACTGAACCAATCAACTGTTGATACATACTGCAATCTGCAAGCGGTGTAGAATCTCCCTCCTCAAGACTGATTCCTGAGAGGAATGGGAATGGGGCTGCCTTACATTCAGCCATATTAAACTTCAATAACAGGTCGGAAGCATATTTTTGCTGAGATATAGTGATCCCATCAAAATTTTGAGCTATCTCCAAGCATAAAAAGTGACTCAGCAAGCCCAAATCGCTCATGTCAAAAGCTAGATTTAAGGCAGATTTTAGCTTGCTTATTGAAGTAAGTGTGCTACCAGTAATGAGAAGATCATCAACATAAAGTACAATAACCAACAAATTACCTTTAACTCACTGAATATACACATTCGGATCAGATTTTCATCTTTAGAAATTCTGAGAAAGAAGGAAGGAGTCCATCTTTGCGTACCAAGCTCTTGGAGCCTGTTTTAACCCGTACAAAGATTTCTTCAATCTACAATCCAATGATGGATCTGATGTATAACCCTCTGGTTGCTGCATATATACCTCTTCAACAAGGTCTCCATGTAAAAATTCACTCTTCACATCCATGTGGTGCACTTCCCAGTGCTTGGATGCGGCAATAGCTAAAACAAGGCGGATGGAATCCATCTTTGCAACCGGTGCAAAGGTCTCAGTGTAGTCCACTCCTTGGACTTGGGAAAAACCTTTTACCACCAAACTTGATTTATATTTGCTAATAGTGCCATCAGCAGCAACTTTAGTACGGTATACCCATTTACACTTCACTAATTTTCTTCCAGGTGGAAGAGAAACTAGCTCCCATGTGTTGTTCTTTTGAAGAGAACTGTACTCTTCGTCCATGGCACTTTTCCATCTCGGATCTCTATGAGCAGAATAGTATGATGTAGGATCTGAACCAGCCATCAAATAAAAAATCTCAGGAAGAAATGGATCAGCAATAGAAAGAGCCATACCTGCTCTTTGAAAGTCTCCTCTTGTTCGTCTCGGATCAGCAGGATTTCCAAGATTCGAACCAGCAGATTGTAGAGTGTTTTGGGCCCACTTTGGTAACTGAGGGGGATCATAATGGTTGGATTCCGAACCTGATATGTCATGATCATCATATGCTGCTACAATATCATAAATATCAAAACTCATACCTTCATTATCGCTGCACGGATCTTCTTCTGGTGAAGGCGGTGAATCGACAGTCTTCTCCTCGACTAGTTGCAATTCTTGAAGCGGTTCTTCAAATTGCACACTGCGCTCTATGAATATCTTTTTAGATCTGATATCCATGAGTTTATATGCTTTTGATTCTTCCCCATATCCTATCAATATGCACTCGATACTTTTTGGATCCAAAGCTCGTCTCTTCTCAGAAGGAATTCTAGCCCATGCAGTAGAGCCAAAAACTCTCAAATTTGACACATCTGGTTTGTGACCAAAGAATGCTTCGAAAGGAGTCATACCTTTCACGGATGAATGTGGAACACGGTTCTGTATATATTCAGCAACATTGATTACTTCAGCCCAAATATTTGCAGCCAAACCTTTTGATTCAATCATGCATGTAGCCATCTTTTTCAGTGACCGATTTTTCCTTTCCGCTACACCGTTCTGCTGGGGTGTGTAGGGAACTGTATGTTGGATCTTAATTCCGCTTTGGGAACAAAGTTTCAGCAACTTGGACTTGATATATTCCCCATCATTATCAGATATAATAGATTTGATCTTGCTCTCAGTGGTGGTCTCAACAGAAGCCTTAAAATCCTTGAATTTTCCAAGCACTTCTGACTTGTTTTTGAGAAAGAATACCCATGTAAAGCGGGAAAAATCATCAATAAATGTCAAAACATACCTTGAACCATTTAATGACATATGGGGCAGCGGACCACTGATATCAGAATGGATCAATCCCAAAATAGTAGAAGCTCTGCTAGCTTTACCGCGGTCGAATCTGTGCTCGGGGTGCTTCCCAATGATGCAACCAGTGCATATTCCCTTCGAGGAACGGAGTTGTGGAAGCCCATCTACCATGGATTTGTTTGATAACAGCAGCAAATACTTATAATTAAGATGTCCAAATATTTCATGCCAAATCCTACTAACCTCA
This sequence comes from Larix kaempferi, assembly GCA_027924585.1. Taxonomy (NCBI): domain Eukaryota; kingdom Viridiplantae; phylum Streptophyta; class Pinopsida; order Pinales; family Pinaceae; genus Larix; species Larix kaempferi. Next base: position 864,205 of record BSBM01001703.1, on the reverse strand, counting down.
TTACCATGTGTGCGAAGAGCAGTGGGCTTTGCAAGCGGAATAAAGTGTGAAAACTCATAGCATTTTGCAGTGTGATTTGCCTTTCCAACTGCAACTAGTCTTCCACTTTTGATATCAGAAATTTCAACTATATTAGGGCTGAATGTAACTTGCTTTGGTTCACCAGTGTGTGTCATTTGATACACAGAAAGGAGATTTGAAGCCAAGGAAGGCACATAGAGAACATTCTGAAAGCTTCCATGTTCTACATGAATCGTACCTTTTCCCTTTGAAGAAATTTTTGAGTCATCTCCCAAATGGATGGGGATGGAGCTGTTTGGATCGAATGAGGAAAAAGAATCAATATTTGCAGCCATATGATTTGATGCACCCGAATCTATCAAGAGAGTAGTGGGCTTCGAAACCGTTGCCATGAGTGCTTGTCCTCTTTCATGATCATCATTCCTATCCTTCTTCCTTGCACCGTCGGGAAGAGTTATGTTGTTCTTTTCCAAAAGGAGGGCCATTTGATCTATAGTTTTCTTCATACATGAACTTTCGGGATGAAAGCCATGATTGCAATAAGTACATTTAGATTTTTGGTTACCTTCTTTTCCCTTTTGCTTGAACTTCGAACTGGATGGTGCATCTGTTTGCTTGCCTTTGTCTTTTTGCTTGTGAGGCTCGAATTTGGGCTTCTCCTTCTTTTGGTTTCCTTTACCATTCGAGATCTTGGGTCCTTGAACATATAGGACTGAATCTTTGGAGCTTATGGACCCCATTTGAATCAACTTGTCATGCTCTTTTGTGACAGACTCAATGAAGGCATTCAAGGTAGGCATCTTCCAATTCGAGGTAGTTAGCCGACCGGAATTGAAAGTAGAGACAAATACCGAATAATCTTTCCCAAGCTTGCTTAGAATGGAGAGGATCAATTGTTTATCCTCTTTGATAACTCCACTGTTCTTCAATTGCAAGTTCAAGTTCTTGAATTTTGTGAAGAATTCATTGATGGTCTCGAAATTCTCAGGATCAAGACCAATCAATTCATTCTCTAATTGAAAAGCCCTAAGCTCATCCTGCTTGCCAAATAATGTTTCAAGTTGCTCCCATATGGATTTTGGAGTCTTCAATCCACTGAGATGGAAGTGAAGATCTTTGGAGATGGAGAGACAAAGAAGACCATAAGCTTCATCAAGCTTGTTGTAGTGTTTGGTTCGATCTGACACTTTGTTTGGCTCCAATTCAAGACCAAGAGTGACTCGGTAGTAACCTTTTGAACGTAATATGATCTCCATATCATCTTTCCAATCAAAATAATTGAATGGGGTGAGGATAGGCTTTGAAGGAGAGTATTCCATTTCTAGGAGCGAGTCAAACTGATGTAGATGAGCTTGCATGTAGAGTGTAGCGAATGCAAAAGAGGAGTTTGCATGCACAGTGTAGCGAATGCAAAAGAGGAGCTTGATAACCTGCAAATCACAATCAAACCAAGAACCGTAAGGTCGAACAATCCACCCTTTTAGAGTTGCATCACACCTGGGATTGGAGATCAAACAATGTTGAATGGGTCCAATGTATCAGATCCAGGAATTATGTGGAAACTCAAGCTTCTGGAGTGGTATTGAATGTATTTTCAAGCTTTGCATGCACAGGAGCGAATCCCCTTGAGATATCTCATGCCAAAACTTTTTGCAATTTGAGCAATTCAGTCAAATCTTCTTGTACAAACACCTGTAGAAAAGAGATCTTGTCCCTGCAATGGCTCTGATACCATGTAAAATTAGTCACAGCAGATCTAATGAACAAGTAAATCAATCACAACAGATGAATATAGAAAATATGGTGTAAAACAGTGCAAAACATGCAGCACTGCTCAATATCCCAGAAAGGGTGAATGAATTACAATAGAATACAATGTCTGTCAATGAGCAATTCGAATTGACTAAGTAGGCCATTCGAATCACTGAATGGAGTAGCTTGACTCCAACTAGGAGTCCTCATCATCAATCGGTGGTGGTCATTAATGCACAAGAACCAGTCATCCAGGTGTCAATCTGAGTCTAACTGAGTGTGTCATGTGTAACTGAAGTGTGTAGCATTGATTAAGGGAAGGAGGCTCAGTGGGGGGTGCATGGGAGGCTAACTGAAGTCAGAACAAGTCATCTAGTCAAACTGGAGGTCCAACGGAAGTGAAACAGTCAGTCGGGAGTGAAACTAGCCTCAAATCAGGGAGAATCAGAGCTAACTGAATGTAACTGAAGTGGAACTGCAGTGGTAGGTGAACAAGTGCGCCCTTCTCTGGCAATAGGTGAGAAGTGGGCACCTTTCAGCCTAGGAGGGCTAAAACTCTGTAGTAAGTGGCTCCCGGGTGCTAGAATGAGGTGACTAAGGTGCTGGAGGCATCAAACTGGTGACTGGGATGCATGCAAGTGCATGCAGGTGCATGCAAACCCTAGATTTTGCATGCAAACCCTAATTGCATGCAATATCCTAAAAAAGATGATGTGGATATCCGAACACAGAATACAAGCGATAGTCTTCTCCTAGCAGCAGAGCCTCCTCCTCCACAAGTGTGCCACTCTCCAAAGTGTGAGTGAGAGAATAGAATGTGTAAAATGAGAGAGACACACTCTCTATTTATACACTAACTTGACTTGACCTTTACTCAAGTAGGTCGGCCTCAACTTAACCACTTAACATAATGATGACTGGGTTGACCCCCACTAGGGTGGTCTAATAACCCTTTTCCCCACATGGCCGACCCCCAATAGGGTGGTATAATAACCCTTTGACCCACATGACTTATACAGGGCCGACCCCAACAAGGCGGTCTAATAACCCATCAAGTATAAGTTACGACACTTACAATATAAATGACGACACTTCCATATAGAGGAGTAATAACATCTCTATAGGAATACAACATACATATATGTGAAATACATTCCAAAGTTACATATACATCGACACTCCCTCTTAACTAGGAAGGTATTTCTCGACACAGGTCTTCTAGCACAAGTCATCTTCTCTGGATCATCATCACTGGATAATCATCATCGAGTCATCATCATCGTCACTGCTGCTGCTATCTCAATCAATATCTGAATCTACTCATCATAGGAAGTTCTATAGAGCCAGTCCTTTTTCATACTGATTGTAGGCCCACCACCTGCAGCTCTTCGTCATCACTGGCCATACGTGCGTCACAAAACCTGGCTGCAACATCCCAGGCTATTACGAGCACACATCTCTACCTGTCGAATCTCCTAGGAGCACATTACATGTGACCCATCACAAAACCTGGCTGAAGCATCCCAGGCTGTTACGAGCGCACAGCTCCACCTGTCGGATCTCCCAGGAGCACATTACATGCGATCTCACCACAAAACCTGGTTGAAGCATCCCAGGATGTTACGAGCACATAGCTCTACCTGTGAGATCTCCCAGGAGCACATTACATGTGGTCCACCACAAAACTTGGCTGAAGCATCTGAGGCCTTTTTCATCCTGTCCAGATCTCCCAGGAGAAAATTACATGTGGTCATGGCAAAACCTAGCTGAAGCATCTGAGGCCTTTTTCATCCTGTCCAGATCTCCCAGGAGCAAATTACATGCCATAGGACAAAACCTCGCAAGAGCATCTCAGGATGTTAAGGGTACACAAATCCGACCTGAAGATCTCCCAGGGCACAAATTACATCTCCTCCCAAAGAAATGTCTCGAAAGAGCATCCCAGGTTGTTATGGGTACACAACTCCGACCTATAGGATCTCCCAGACATGCTCATCTGCACAACCTGATCCACGACCACAAAGTATCATCTTGATACTCACCATACATCATCCCGATGTACACATGATCATCCTGATCATCATCACCGCATCCTCCTGATGCATGTCATCTGGAGAAGCTCATCATCCACGATCATCCTGATCATACAATGCATCCACCTGATGCATACCAAGTATCTACCTGATACATATCATCATACATGATCTACCTGATCATACAATGTATCCACCTAATACATATCAACATATATGATCTCAGTATCCACCTGATACATATACAGATACATGGTCCAAGCATCCAACATGATGCATATACAAAATACACACAAATGATCCAACTGATCATATCCAGCATCCAACATGATTCATACATACATAAATGATTCAACTGATCATATCCAGCATCCAACATGATGCATATATATATAAATGATCCAACTGATCATAAAAAGCATCCAACATGATGCATATACATATACAGAGTAGTAATTGGAGCATCGTCCTGATGCTCATCATCCATGATCCTCCTGATCATCATAGCATCATCCTCTTCAGATCATCTCATCGTCCATGAAGCACTTACACCACCGACATGGGAGAACACATCTACCACCATGTGAAAAATGGCTCAGTAATTACATCACGATCAAGGGAGAACACATCAACCATGTCATGAAGTACTCAAACTGCACTCTGGCCAACGGCTTGGTCAATACATCTCCAACCTGCTCATCCATCGCAACATACTCTGCTTCAGTTGTACTCAGTGCTACGCAGGACTACTTCTTGCTAAACCAAGAGATCACACCTGATTCCTATCTGCAGCACTGCCTGCCCAATCTGAATCAACATAACCCAGCAGGTTAAACTTTTGATTCGCTTCATACTCGAGCCCATAATCCACTGTACCCTTCAGGTACCTTAGAACATGCTTTACAGCAACCAGGTGAACACTCCTCGGATCCGTCAGGAACTGGCTCAATGTGTTCATTGCAAAGCAAATATTTGGTCTCATGTTCGTCAGGTACATCAAGGACCTAATCATCTGACGATACATAGAGACATCAACCGACTCAGATGAAGCATCACATAGAAGCTTCAGATTCGATGCCATAGGTGTGGCCATGGCCTTGCAATCCATCATCCCAAATCTCTTTAGGATATCTACTGTGTACTTCCCTTGACCAAGGAAGATCCCACCTGCACTCTACCACACCTCCATACCAAAAACAAATAGTACATCATCCCCAAGTTCTTCAACTCGAACTCGGCAGCAAGCTTCCACTGCATGTCAGCAATCAATCTATCCTCACCTGTTACAAACAGGTCATCCATATACAAAAGTAGTATCATTGGATTGCCTTCTTCAACCTTGTAGTAAAGGTTGGAATCCGCTTTACTCTTGGTAAATCCCAAACTGGATAGAAAGCTGTCTACCATACCAAGTTCTGCACATATATGAATCCCTGTCATGTGTCTCAGAACCAAGTGGTTGCTCCACATACACTTCTTCTTCAACTACACCATTCAAGAAAGTTGTCTTGAAATCCATCTGGTGTATCTTCCACTTCATCACTGCAGCCAAAGCAAGTACTGATCTAATGGAAGTGTATCTGGCTACAAGAGCAAAAGTCTCTATGCTACCACCTGCAGCATGCTTGATCTTGTAGATCCTCTTGGAAGTCACTACAGACTCCCCTTCAGGTCTTGGGACGGCATCCCAAACATATTCATGAACGACTGGTACTCCTCGATCATGGAAATCTTCCCAGATCCTGGGAACTTCAATATCTTCAATATTTTCAAGAGATAACTTTGTTGCTGAACAAATGTTGTAGTCCTTCTTTTGTAGGTGATGGTATATGATCTTTCCTACACAACAAGTTAAATTGCATGATTAGAAAACAGCTCATAGTTTTCAGAACAAATTCTTACACATTAAGAAATATGTCATACAGTCATGCAATTATCTTAGCCCGTGCTTCAATACAACATTTATCCATATTCCGTAACTTTCTAGATGCCTTCCAATCTCTACCAGAACATTGTTAAGAGTGTGCACAACTCCCAACATGTCAACAAAGAGATTTCATTCTAGATAAGTAGCAATGGAATGTTGTACAGTGCCATAGGCCACTTACCCATGTATATTAGTAGTATACTATTCATCAATGCAACTATTCTAATATGCATAATACACAACCTAATTCTAGGAACATCAGTGTATACATTATTGAACAATATTATTTAAATAATAAAATATGCAAGTAATGACAATTCAAATACTTATCTTTGTTTGTTTGTTGGGTTGACTCCCTCTCAGTCTTTGCTTCTTTTCTGTAACTCCATTCTGATGTGGATTGTGAGAAGTGGTCAACTCCCTCTGAATATCTGCATCCTTGCAGAAACTACTGAATTGCCCTCTCTTGATCTTTGCTTCCTGGATTTCCTGTCCTTGAACTTATATCCATCCTTAATCAGTATGCATGCTTATTAGTATCATCATTGTGTTATCATTGAGGTCTCATACATAATCATACATTCATTAGTATATTCTTAATACTATCAAAACACAATAATCTTAAGCATGTATAGTCATGATCATTCCAAACAAAAATAATAAGCATTTCAAGGTTTATATTGGACTCTTATGGTTAGTCATATCATAAATTAAAGTAAGTAACATAATATGCCTAAACCCGTGATTACTCAAACCTATACCTTCATGATTCTTCTGGTTAGTCATATCATCAATTATGGTAAGAAGCATAATATGCACACAACCATGACTATTCAACCTATGACTTCATGAATAATCATTATCAACAACACAACAATATAAGATCCTAACACAAGGTAGGATTCTAGCTTGATATAGGAAAAACATACCTGGATTAGCATGCTAGCTAGTTATGTCTAGCATACCCACATAATTTCTTCTGGTTCTCTTCAATGACTTGTGCTAGTAAATTGCATGTCTCATAAGTTATCCATTGTAGAACTAAGTTATACATACCTCGTAAGTAGATTTTCTAAGTGATCCATGACAATGGATGAATCTTTGTCTTCATGTCATCATGATCATATGTTCTTGAACTAGAACATGATTTGTCTTTCTTGGTGTACCTTTCATGTTAGTGGACAACATAAACCTCATACAACACCATAATGCATTAGTACAATCATAAGTGTCAACACCCTAATGCATGCATTCATAATTTTGTTAAGGTGATATGACAAGTCTAAAATCAAGATTGTTCTAACCGTAATAACATGAAGACAAGCATATCATAAACTTAATCATGAACAAATCTCGAGACATACCTGGATGAATCATACCTGTTTAGATTGCTTGTAATCTTCTTATGTAAGGCCTTAGCCTCATCTTCCTCTGAAACAGAAACTTCTTCACTTATGCAGTTGACCAATCCATCCTCTTCTAGGATTAAACCAATCCACTTGATTTGCAGGAACTGGATCTAGAGCTATATTAGGGTTTGTCATAGAAACCCAAAAAACTCAAACTTTGAATTTCAAACTTCTGAAAGGATATAAATATGCACCTTGATGAGCTGATCAAGCTGTTATATTCAGAATTTGAAAACTGCAAAGTTTCACTCCTCAATTTTGCCTTTGAAACTTTCGGATTCACTGGACGTGACCGTGAACTAGGGTTTGATGAAGCCCACTCTTATTCCCAATAAAAAGGTTTGATCCAAAGCTCTAAGCTTCTATTTTTCTGAGGAGCTTCCAGCCATGGTCACAAATTTCAAAAATTCCCATTTTTGCAAAAGCCCTAATTTTCCACTTTTCCGATCAAAGTCCCGAACTAGGGTCTGATCAAGCCCGGTCTTCTTCCCAACCAAAAATTCTGATCTTGGTCTCTAAATTTCTATTTTTATGAGTAGCATTCAGCCGTAGTCTCCGATTATAAAAATTCCAACTTTCTCCGAAACCCTAGATTCCAGAAGCCATGAATGAAGGTGCTAAAAAATAATTCTATTTTGACATAAATATGTACCTGATTGTTTTTGGTGTAACTCCGAACTTTGCAATCCACAGGCTTTGAAATGTTTTCCTGAGATAGCCCGACCTGTCATCTTTCCATCCCAACAGGTTTGACCTTAATTGGATTCTTTGAGAGAGAGTTATGCCAAGTGTCGCAACATGACCTATTTATGGGATAAAACAGGAGAGATAACTTGTACGGCATGACACGTGTCACTGGTTCAACTTCATTCTCTAAAAAAGTTTCTTGAGATAGTACAATCTGTGTACTACCTGTCACTTTTTACGAAATTTCATTTGGAGCTTCCTATCCCAAGTTATGACCTTTTTTCCAAGGTCACCTGTTTTTGACTCAGATCTGGAAGAGGCAGAAACCCTATATTGTACAGATCATAAATCACAAAGTACAATGAAATAGAGGTTTTCCTTTGGAAAAAAGGTACATGGGGATCTGATCTTCGACCTGTAAAAGTTTCAGATCCGTAACTTTTCCAAAATGGATTTATAGCGAAATTTCTACGATGACTGGTTTTTGCTATATGAAGCCCTAGCATCGTAAGTGCAAGAAGTGTTATACATGCCATATCATGCCTTCTTTCAGGCTAGCTTTGATACCATGTTAAATTTCCAGAATTTACTTCAATCTGATCTATGATGTTAACTGAGAGAACAACATGTATAGCAAATCTACATCATATCAATCATGGACACAATAATGCAAGCACACAAGAGACACAAAGTTTACTTGAGGAAAACCATAAAGGTGAAAAAACCCAATAACTTCCTCAGAGATAGATAGAGCAATGATACAACTAGAATACAAGAGATAGTCTTCTCCTAGCAGCAGAGCCTCCTCCTCCACAAGTGAGCCACTCTCCAAAGTGTGAGTGAGAGAATAGAATGTGTACAATGACAAAGACACACTCTCTATTTATACACTAACTTGACTTGACCTTTACTCAAGTAGGTCGGCCTCAACTTAACCACTTAACATAATGCTGACTAGGCCGACCCCCACTAGGGTGGTCTAATAACCCTTTGACCCACATGACTTATACAGGGCTGACCCCAACAAGGTGGTCTAATAACCCATCAAGTATAAGTTACGACACTTACAATATAAATGACAACACTTCCGTATAGAGGAATAATAACATCTCTATAGGAATACAACATACATATATGTGAAATACATTCCGAAGTTACATATACATCAACAAAAAAATTAAATTCCAATTCCGACACCATCATATCTCAGGTTTTGATGTTCCGCTATCATTACATTCTCTATTCAACTACAACTTATCCCACCACAAAGATGGACATGAATTTTAAATTTTGTGCTAGCAAGCAAACTTGTACAGTAGAAATACCCACGCATAAGTATTTATGCAAAGAAATATCCACAATACAATTCATAGGAAAAAAAATAGTTAAGAGAAGCACAAGTTTTGTAAGATTTATTTATTAAGGATGGACTGCTTTGAGGTTACAAACAGAGCCACACTTAGTCTCCCTTCCAAAAAATAAACTGATAATACAAATAACCACCCCTTGTCCTCTAGATAACAAGAATTTTCCATTTATATAATGTTGGAGACATGCCAAGAAAATGAAATCGTTAAACTAACATCAATTTGGTTAGGGAATCGTTTCTCATTCCCATCATTTCTCATTAAATCATTTAATAAATTAAACAATAGTTTGAGTGTTACCCTATCATTTTTATTAATTCATTGGAAGCCGAATAATACGATAGGTCATCGTCATCGCTATCCTCATCCGAAGGGATAACGCTATTATAGTGCAACCCATAATGATATGACAATTGAAGAGTGAGCGTATTGCTCTCATCGAAGTTGCGTATGTTCAAACAGCTTAACCGAAGCCTGTGAATACAAATGTTTGTGCCGGTCACCATCGATGCTGCTTGAATCTCCATATGCCCAGCCCATCTTCCGATTTCTTTCATACTTTTACAGTATTCGTCAAAATTGGCATCATCTTCCACAAAAGGTTCAAATTGTTCGTGGTGCTCCATCATATATCCTACAACTGCTATTTTGTATATTTTTCTTCATCACCTTCCGTCATCTTTCGCCTTACGATATTCTGTATTTTTTTCTTCATCACCTTCTATTTGATGTTCAATTGCTCTGAAGAAACAGTTGCCATAGGCTGCTATAGAAACAATTCTTAGACCTAAAGCTGCCAACTGTGCTTCAAATGCATCCATGATGAAACCAATTTATGTTACCCTACCCAATTCGACGTATCTGTATCTACACAACGTAATTAGGTTGAAACATGATAAAGATCGATGAGAATTCATAGACAGACTCAGAAATCACAACGCAAATTCGACGTATCTGTATATACACAATGTATATGTAATTAGGTTGAAACACAATAAAGATCGATAGGAATTCGTAGACAGACTCAGAAATCACAACGCAAATTTATAGTTGAGCAATTGACGATCGCGACTCTTCACAAGGGACTTGAGTGCCTTTCTATATATGAAAACTACCATCGCTCACAGCTCTTCATGAGGGACTTGAGTACACACTCTAACACGCCGACACAAATACAAGTTTTCCATTTTCTATTATAATAAGCGAGAGCAGAGCCATTTCAAGACATGATAATGTATGGGATATAAACCAAGTGGTATTAGGGGGATCGAACCTCTTTCTTCTAATCAAGGATTAACTTGTATTGTTTCATTTGAAAACTGCTATTTGTTCTATTTCTAAATAATAGGAAATAGAATGATAGTACGAATATCAAAAGAGCCCACTAATTAGTAATGGCCAACATAAACTCTATGAACCAATTTAAGGAATAGAATGACTGTTTGCATCATGTCATTAACGTTATTTCTCACTCCTAAAACAAGTTCAATCTTTTGAGAAAAACCACATAATAAATGCAAAACAACATTAAGAACTAAAAATACTAGAGTGATTCCAAATTGAATTGGAAATAATAGAGTGATTTCAAATTCATGCAATTTAACATTATTTTAAATTAGCATAGTCACTTAACTTGTGGTTGGTGAATATCTATAGGTCACAAGTTAAGTGTTATGAACAAGTTTTTTGCTACGTGTTCTCCATGCTTAGTTGTAATCACTTGTTGTCTATGTTAGTTGTTTCCTATGCTTAGTTGTAATCACTTGTTGTCGATGCCTACTTAAGTTTTATCTTCTTTAGTTAAATGGGTTATCTATCATTGGAGAATAGATGGTTGTCCATCACAAATTTTAAGATATAAACACTGTAATAATTAAAGTTTTATGTATTTCTACTTTTTTTAATTTTGGAAGTTTTAATGACAAAAAATTATAATTTTTTCTATAGAACTTAACCATACTTACTATAGGGAATTATAATTGTGTATGGTTGAGTGCAAGCTAATGATGATCAAAATGGAAATTAGTCAAGTCAGAAACCATGGTTAGAGGATAAAAATGGAAATTAGTAAGACATAACCCATAGTTAGAGGATAAAAAGCAATGTATTAAGTATTATAAGATGTTTTAAAATGGTTCATATAACATACATAGGGTCTAAAACCACCACACAATAGCTTCAAATATATTTCATGTGCTCATTGTCATATGTCCCACCTCGCATTGCTTCATCGCTACATAGATATATTAAGATATTAAGACTTTAATTTATAATTGTAAAAGCCTCCTATCTTAGCATAGTTTAATCCTTTATTATTACTTACTATTAAACTATATTCATGTCAACTTACATCTTCTCATTACTTATTATTAAATCATATTTATGTAAACTTACAACATCAAATTTTGTTATAAATTTATATTTAAATATTATTCTTTATAATAGATTAAAAATTATTTTAAAATTTTAAATTATAGTTAGTTATTAATCAATAATATTATTTGTAATATTTAAAAATATTACATTTAAACATAAAAAATAAATTCATATAAATCTAACTATATTATAAAATTCATAAAATATATTGTTCTTTATGATATACTTGCCTGCATTTTACCTACATGCATTTTCATTATTTGAAAACATAATTTTTTATATTTTTATAAAATATATTTTTAAGTAAATTTTAAAAATGACATGATGTTTGTAAGTTTTTTTTTATATTTTATTTTATACAATTATGATTTTGATGTATATCACAATACATCCAATTTCACAAATTAATATTTCCAGTAATGATTTGTATCATATTTAGGGATTATAATTTTGGGTGGGCGCACAAACATGTTCCCCAAATCCATTTTAATGGGGCCGCGCTAGCGGGGATAAAAAAAAGGCACGCACGCACCTAAGGAATCGTGCATGTGCCATTAGGTTTGGTACCGAACCGAGGCGTTTGTGCACTGCTGTGCGTGTGTGTTTTTAGCATGTACATGCCCAAAAGCACGCACGCGTAGCTGTTAAGAAAAATAAAATAAAACAAAGAGCAGAGATGCGTTCTATATTCTTCCAATCAGCCAAGCCTCACTCACCCGGCACGTACGCGAAGCAAGAGACCACTTATACACTCACCTTTTGCAATAAAAAAATCCCTCAATCCATCCACCAAGTGATCATCAATTGCATTGGATAGGTAAGATCATTTTTTTTTGTCATTTTATTGATTTTTTTTTGTTTATTAAATTTTTAATAATTCCCAAATTAGTAAAATAATAGAGAAAATTTCAATTGCAGAGTCTAAACCTATACAATGAATGATCAAAATGCTAACATGGAGTCCGATGGAACACAAGAAAAGACAAATATTGGAACTAGTGAAAACCCTCAAGAAAATCAAAATGCCCAAGAAAATCAAAACTCCCAACAAAATTTTGACCAAGACGACTTGAACCATTACGTAAATGAAATGAGAGTGCACACTCGAGAACTAAGAAACACAGGGGAACTATCTCGAGTGTCCCTTGCCACCTCAATTGAGAATTCAATTGATTCCCTCATCCATGCATATCGCCAATTGACTGACATGAACGAATATAGAGCTAGGATGCGGGAGTATTATTACACGGGAATTTCCACGGAGGAAATAAAAGCATTGAATATTACAAAGGCCCAATTATACAGTATGTTCACCGATCCAAGAATACAACAACCACCGAACATTAGAAAGCCATGTGTCTGCATGGATTGGTGTCATTTCCAACCATGGAGGGACAATTGGATGCAAAGGTGGTTCATGGTTTACGATAAACCTCCCTGCAATAATTGAGAGGTTCCATAGTACTTCCTTCGACAACTATGGAATGAGTTTGCACTCGATTTACATGTCAACTATTTTGACATATTCGAGTTCCAGGGTGTTGGGCTTGGCTCTGCCCAAGATCGACCTGCTGCTAGGAGGAACCCACTGAGAGGGCCACCAACTCCTAGGTGTGTTACAATGTAATTTTCCACCTTGTGAGTATCAGCACTCTTTGGCCTTTAGGATCCATTTCATTGAATCAGATCTATCAGTTTATCCTCCAGGAACACATTATGTCTCTATTTTTGTTCATGTACTCTAGTTGTCCCACTACAGGCCACGTACATCACCCCATATACGCGACTTTTTACACTATAGCCCGTGGGTACCCACAAGATAGCCCACTGTAGCCCGCGGGTAGCATGTAAAATGGTAAAAATCACTAGAAAATTACCTTTTTACTCCCAAAAAGCAGTCATAGGGTGACCTTTGGCCCTCCATTTGCCTCGAAATGCCTCGATGTGTCCTTTCAATTACCTTTGGGAGGACTATATATTGAGCACATATGGCTTATGGACGGGAGGAGAAAGAAGAGCAAGAGAAATCTAGTGGATTTTTTCCCTATCTTGAGTCTACACTCATTGATCCTTGTAGTTGTGAACCCTTTATGTTAATTTTCCAAACTCCTACCATAGTTTGAGTTTTCCATTCCATGGAGGATTGAAGTGGTGGAGGCGCAAGTGGATTGACCTAGATCTTGGTTCAGATTGGTTGTCGACAATAGGTCATATCACATTGTACTTCTTCTTGTTTATTAATATAAATACTCATATTCTCATCCATTAATGTTGTAAATGTTTTTTATACTACATTGGGTTGCATTTACTTGTTATATCATGGGTCATTGCTATTGATGATGTTAATGTTGTTTATATATTATATGTACTTGTTGTATATTGGTTGTCAAGACTAATTTGCAGATTCAAGTGCATGGATTGAAAAGATCCAACAGGGATCTACATCAAACGTTTGGATCAAGGTTGGTTATATTCTTCATTATCTTAGCATTGTCATTTATATAGCATAGCATTGGGAATTGAGTTGATTTCTGGTAGTCAGCTGTCTGTTGTGGTCTACCCCAAGCCATAGTGAGTTTTCTCCAATATAAGGTGCGATCCCAACCCCTCTCCCCAACCACCTCAGTTACCCCACAAACTTGATCAGATCGAGGGGGTGGTGAGGAGTGTTGCACGTGGACTCCTTAAACACACTTCCTTTGAAGCAGTGACTATAGTGCAGAGATAGGTTGAACTTGATAGAGACTCATGTGCAGGGCCTTCATGCCAGAGTCAGGATAGACATGTGACTGGTGGTATCCATGCTAGGCCTTCTAGTTCAACGGGGACAATGCCACATCTTTGTCCCCATTGTGGGCGCACTTTCCCTATCCCAATCAAGGGTTGTAGATAGAGAATCTTACACTTTTTGTAATGTCTTTTCAATTATCACTTGATAATTTGTAAAGTAATTTTAAAGTATTTGTGTTTGAATTGAACTATTTTTTCAATTTACAGTTATTTAGAGTTGAGACGCCGTCATGGGAGAATGTAGGATCTCCTAACCTGGACGTAGCAATGGCAGTTGCAATTGAAATTGTGATACCTCACATGAAGGTATTTTCAATACCTCACACAATATTGTCGTTACTTATGGCATTTCTATTATTTATGTATTTATATTTATGACATACACGATGATAGTTCGTACAATATTTTTGAATATTTTGATTGCCTAAATAATTACTTGTTTAATATGTTCATAACGTGCATGCATTTTGGTGTCCACAGGTATGCTCAGACTACGATGACCAACCATCTCCACTAGAGATCGGCAGGTCGCCATATACACAAGTGCAATGTGTAGTTAAAAGTGAGTTAAAAGCACGCTTTTAATTTGAATTGTTATGAATTACTATGGTCTAATTTTTTTTTTCTACTAAACCATGATATTACAAATGCATATGCATGGGCCAACAAAAGATGCAGGTGAAACTGTTCCACGCCCCCCACTTTTGTCCCATGTTTCCAACCTCTCCCATGAGTCGCCCCCCTCACTTCCATACATACCCCTCCCTCCGACCACCCCCTCCCTTCCATCCAGCCTCCCCTCTCCGTCCATACTCCCCCCTCCATCCATCCTCCCCCATTCGTCCATGACCCCCCATATATACATCCTCCCCCATTCATCCACGGCCCCCATCTATACATCATCCCCCATTCATCCATGCCCTCCCGTCTATCCAGCCTCCCCCATTCATGCACGCCCCCCCTTCCACCCAGATTCCCCCCTTCGTCCACAACCTCCCTTGTATCCATTATCCTCCCTCTATCCAGGATTTCCCTCCCATTCACCATCCATCAACATCCCCCTAGCTCTTTTGGGTTGATACCCCCTATCGTACAACCGGTAAGGGTTCATCGTCCACGACGTCCTCCTCAACCCCATACCACCATATCTTGTTCAGTTCCCGCCACTATTGCGACAACTACTCTTCCAGTATCCTTCGATGTATCCACAGTAGTTGCACCCATAGTTGATGCAACTACATCTTCCCCCCCCCATGACTGCATTGAATCAGGTTGTCCAGCCAATTGCTCCACGTACTAGCCCCGAAGCCCAATCAGGTCCGTTTTCGGAGGTGTTCACGGTGAGGATCAAGTTAATTTATGAAAATATTTTGATGCATTAATGAAAATTAATTTAATCAATTATTATTTTTCAATGAAATGATTGTCGTCAATGTTGTAGGGTGGCATTGCTGAAAGGCTTAGTAGATCGAGGACATCTTCCTCACATCTCCCACTCCCATCAACAGTAAGTTATTTATGATTTGAATTCTACATTCATTTTATAAATGTGGTAAATGTTGCAAATTCTTGAAAATGATGGTATCTTATATCATTTGTTTCAGAGCCTAGAGAGACGGTCTACTCCTAGATGGAAGAAGACCTGAGATACCACTAGCTCCAAGAAGAGGAAGATCGATTTCGGTGATGCACCTGGGAGTGACGGGGGTGGGAACAATGCTTGACATACCAGGTTATGTACATTAGCCATGACATGGCACTTTTGGGAACCAGTTTCCATGTACTTGGTATCTATAGCACGAGTTGCCATGTATTTTGGATCTATGTCACGATTTGCCATCGTATGTACATTGGGAACCATGTTCCACTGTTTGCCAGAAAATTTATATGTTTGGATGAGTTTTGTATCCTTGATGTACATGGATTTTGAGTTATGATGTATATCCATGTTGTCTATATTTGTATCTTTTTGTCTCATGTTGTGTGTAGTTTCCTAATAAACAACATCATGCTTTTAAAACAAATGGTTGAGTTTGAATGGCTTTTGATATGATTTCCTTCATTTAGGTTTAAGTGTGACCTTAGGTTTAGAATTGACATAATGAATATTATTTCAATTGTTTTATATTATGAAACGTATTTTGATCATAAAATGTCATTCTAATAAGATCCAACTAGTTTGTATACATCACAATGCAAGGATGAAAGTTCGATGGTAAAATTCAACACATTGAGTAGTTCCCTAGACCCCATGATATTTTGATTTATAGGCTCATATAATTGTGTTATACATATTCAGTTTTGTGACACAACCCCCAATAGATATATTAGTACAAAGGAGTTCACTTATATATAATTAGTGGTTTAAGTAGGTTACAAGGGAGTTCTAGCATTAATATATAGGACATTGAATATTGATCGTATTATTTGGGTCTTTTTTGGTTTTCCAAATGAATGGGAGGAATTCAAACACTTGCCTAAAATATGATGGATTCCCTAATAATACCTATAATAAAAAAATTATATTATTCATAATCAATACCCCATCTTTAATTATATATATATACTTGTGTTAGGGTATTGATTACTAAATTGGAAGTTGTTTTGAACCATATATTATTTCTAATCAATACCCTATCTTTAATATTATATATGTACTCTTGTTAGTGTATTGATTACTAAATTGGAAGTTGTTTTGAACCTATCAATATGCAGTTCCAAATGGATTAAATGTTTAATATTTTACAGTTCACATGGAGGTTCGGGTTTAAACTAGAGAAATGCCCGCCTTTACTTCTGCACCTTCCTTTTTCTACAATGTGTTAAAGTTTGTCTACTTCTGGCTACTGGATATTCTATGTTTCAAGTATAGGATATTATTTGTGTGGCCATGAGATTCCCATCGGGATTTTAGTGGACCTATGGGAACCTTACAATGGCCTATAGGTATGAATTATACTCCTAATGTGCTACAAACATATGAACGAGAATAGAATAATATACCAATATATAGGTATAGGTATAGTAATGCATTATTAATCATATATCTTCATATTAAATATATATAGACTAGGTTGTTATATTTTATATATCTTATATAGGGTCTAATATCCTTAAGGTATATCCAGATATAGGTTATGATAAGTAACAGGGTCCAGGTACTCCTATAATTATAATGTTGATGATTAACGTCCATTGAGACCCGTTTGGTCTATTGGACTTGACTAACTATTTTGTGGGAGCCTTATTATTGTAAGTAGAAAAGTATACTTTGAATTACCCACTTCTTCTCGATTAGTATCAATAAATAGGCATTCTTAGCCAAGAATAGCTATATTTTCTTATGTTGTTGACTAGAAATTTTTGGTGAATGAAATATGGAAGGTTAAACTATTTTGGTGAAATTCCAACTATCATGATTCTAGATCAAGGTGAAATTCGAGCTATTGTGATTCTGGATCAATTCTTAGGTCACCTCCCTAACACTCTTAGTGTATTTTAGAAGATCGTTTACAATCAACCCTCTCTCTATATTTATATTATTTATATCATAATATCAATATTACAGTACCAAACATGAACGTGTCTTCTAGTGATGTTGTTTTATGTTTTTGTTATGATAATTTTGATAATTGGGAACCATGAAGAACTTTACAAGTATTATATCGACCTTAGACGGGTCTGGTTATGGGAGGTAGTCCAGGTCTAGTGTTTTTTGTTATGTTTGACAGCAATAGCGACCTTGGGTCGGCTTATGTAATCAACGTGGGAAGAACAAGAATGGAAAGTATTGGTTTTGTTTGGACAGGGACCTTGGGGAAGGGGAAATTTGTAATGGAAAGAAACCGGGAAGGGAGATAATTTTTTGCAAGACAATATTGTAAATCTATGCAGGGTGATTTTGGGACCGTGTTTCTGCATAGGGGTGTTGGTGGAATGACCTTGGAAATGCTCAAGGGAGCATCTTTTTGTAACACTATGTATATTTCTTCTTTATTTCAGTAATAGAATGTTACAATCTTATACACACAAAAAATATTACAGTACTAAACAATGAAACATATACAATTAAATTTTAGAAATTTTAAAAACATAAATATCAAGCCAAAATTTTAACTATAATATTCATTTTCATTGTAAATAGTTTGAAACATATCCCAAATAAGAAATATAATATAGTATAACAAAGTGAGAATATAGTTTAACATTATGTCTGGACTCCTAGTCTCAATGTGTGCATTTTGTTTCAATGTGACTTCAATATTCATTTAGAAGATTATGTAGAACAATAGACACAAATATTATATTTTGTTTGACCATTTTTTACCTTTGCAAAATCAATGTTGCTTATGCATTTGAGTTTATATTTATTTATATGAAAAGCATATATGCTGAAATTAATGAATGTGGCCATTGGCATATATTGATGGTGGAGTTAGAAATAGTATACGACTTGAATTATCATTGAATATGTTTTTATTCTTGTTCCACTCTTATATTAATTATTAATGAATATCCCACAAGAGTGTGGTCTAAGGGAAAGTAGCTAGGTGATCACGATATGAATTTCTGTACACAAAATTCCAATACCACTAGATCTTGCTACTATGATTTACATACATTCATACAAATTTTAAGATGCAGTCAAACCCTGCAAACCTTCTAACTATGTATTTCCCATGGTTTATAATCGATCACCATTGTTCTAGTAACCCACACACTCATAATTTCTTAACCCATATCCACCTATCTTACATAATGCTACCCAACTATTAGTCAACATCTTCTCAACCTGTTGGAATTATCAAAACCCTTCCATGTATTTTCATAATTCCTTCGATAAAGTAAATATTAATATTAATGTAAAAAATTCTATATGTAACACTAAAAAAATAAATACGGTCAACATCGTCCAACCATGGTCAACAATGGTTAGATAGTTGATATGGTAATGATGGTAAAAGTAAGTGAGTTAGTGAGGATAATTGGTCCAAGGTTTATGGTGGTTAAGGTTGTTATTAGGCTAGTGAGAGAGGTAGGTTGTTAGTTTTGACATTAAGTGATCAATGTTGACCAATTGCAGTAGCAAATAGATATATATGGGTCAAATGTCAGTTATGGGTGAGGAGGTTAATAGATCGGCCATGTTGAATGACAGACAACCATGAATTATTAAGTTTGACTATGGTGAACATGGTCAACAATTGTAAGATGGAAAATGGTGTTCAATGGTGGGGAAAAGTAGTGATCATTTGTTTCAATGAGAGTGGAGGGTTATGGGTTATTGGGGTTACTACGTTAGGAGTGTAATGTCCCCATCCAAATAAATTTCATGAAGGAAAATATCCACCAATCTACTAGTTCCCTAGATTGGGGTGGAAACATTAAAACTTGGAATAAGGGAGCTACAAGACCCTAAATGGACCTTATACTTTCAAATCCACATTAAAGGGGGTAAATAAATAATAATAAAGGAAAAATAAGGTGGAATTTGGTCATGATGGCGCATAGGTGGTGTGGGACCTACACATGGCAAGATTCTCCATTCCACATGGCATCCTTCTCTCACCAATTTGAATCCAAGGTGGAGGATAACGTTCTTGGAGGATTTGGAGAGGCATTATTCATGGCATGAATCTAGGAAGGTCGAATTGGATTGGAAGAGTAACTCCCATGGAAGAGGAAGATGCATCATAGAAGAATTGTGACACTTGGAGATGGATTCCCAAGTATCTATGACAATAATGATGGAGAATCTATGATGAATATGAAAAATTCAGACCTGATTGTAGACCTATTACACATATGACATGTCAGGGCTAAAAATAGCCACTAAGAGGGCACATAAGGGGAGTTATGGTCAGCCAATATTCCCCCATTCGAATGGATGGAAGAGGAATGCAAGAAAGAGAGGGACAAGTGTCACCTAAGATAATATCTCCCTAACTCGAGTTGGGTGAATAATATTGGAGTTAATTCAAGCTATGGAGGCCATTGGATGTTAATAAAAGAGGAGGAGGATGAAGAATAGTAGCTTTTGATCATTTCTCATTTTGGCACTATTGGATAGCTTAGCTTGTCCTTACACGGTGGATGTTCATCTTCCCTGTCTTAGGGTGAAATATTCCTATCCATGTTGGTTGAAGGAGAGGCCATTCATACCTCTCAACAGATCTTCATGTATATTTTTTGATGTAGGTTCAATCCCCCTTTGAGTTCGATTTCATGTTCAGTCTTCTTTCTAGACTATCACTCTCTCGTCTCTCTCTCAATGTTCATGTACAAGTGTGATAGCACACTCCTAGTTGCTTATTTTTTATGGAAGAATGATATTTCAACCATATGAACATTGTATTTGTTGCATAACTCTGTAATGAATGGATCATGAGAGCCACAGATCGAAACACCTAGAATTTCATGTAATACTTCCAAGTAATATTGAGATTCTAGCATTTTCCCTCATTGTATTCTCATGGTGATTTTAGAATGAATTATATCAGTTTATTATCAGACTTATCCTGAAGTATTGATTATTATTCGATATATATATGGATTTAAATGGATGACCTAAATGTTGTATGTAGACCCTTGAATTCTTACTAAATTTTGTGCAATAAATTCATTGTCCCTAGTCCACCATTCTTTCATAAATTTTGTGCTCTACATGCTGCTGCCTTTTGGAAGATCTATCCAACCCTAAAATATGATGTAATGCTGAAAATATGTTTTCCTTGAGGTCCTTTAACAGATCCAAGTCTCAGATTAAAAAATAGGGAAGGTCGTACAGTGTTTGGAAGGCCAAATAGCAGCTAACCTAGTGGGGGTTTTCCACCAATGCATTTGACTAGTTTTACTCCACTTCTTCCCTCCTTGAAAATTCCAGACCATGAATGCTTCTAGCAAATGTTTGGGTGTCTAAAGGTTGAATTAGGGTGTCCTATTTCCTTACAATTCCCTCCCTATACAATTCGAAAACATTTGGAGGCTTTTGGAACAGTTTGAGTCCACCATTTCCTAGGTTCAAATTTTGGGTCAATTTGGGAAACTTTGCATAGTAGGGATGTTACAGGAGGTTTGTGGGTTATGGTGTTATCGATCTATGTAGTTAATAGATTTTTGGATAAGAGGGCATGAGGATAGTGGATTAGTGGGTTAGGGTTTATTGGTTCCGTGTAGTTAATATGATAAATATGGTCTATATAGTCAATCATAGACCCATGTCAATCATATTCAACATTAGTAAATTGTGGTCAATTGTTAGGAACCTATGTCAACCCTTCTCTTTACTATGTTAGTATATTGTTGTTGGACGCATATGCTTTGTAAGTCGTCCCGTAGTATTTGTTGATCCGTAGTTTATATTAGCCCATAGTATTGACCCATAGTATTGGACGCATATGCTTTGTAAGTCGTCCTGTAGTATTATATGTCCCATGGTTTTGACTCATAGTATTGGGCATAGACTTAGTATATAAGTGTGTGTTGAGGTCATTGAAGGCACCGTGAATTTATTTGTATTGAGCTTGCTCAAAGGAGGTTGCCCTCTCGAAGTGGCTGTGATCAATACAAAAGTGATTCTGAGTTCTGTCATTTCTGCTATTTCGTGCATTCTTGTTAATTAATTGTTGCAGGTGCCTCACATCTGGTATCAGAGCACTTTCCTTGGCACAAGTGAGAAATTTTTTTCTTTTTTTGGGCGGCGAATTTCAGATCAATTTCTGAAACTTTTTGCACAAAATCAGAAGAAACCGATTGCATATCTGAATTCCTCTTTCAAAAATACGCAATTTCAAAAAAAAAATCATCTCATTTGGAGTTCTAAAAGTGGAGATATCGCGGATTTAAAATCAGCAATTTTTCAGAATTTCAGTGACGGCCGCGGAAATTGCGGCGAGAAAATCTTTTGACCGAGTGCCCAGATTTCTATTCCGCTTTCGTGGGTAGAAGCAAAGTGGTTGTTCCAGTTCCGGAAACATGCTATAATAGCAATTCTGAGCAATATAGATCCGGTTTTTGAACATTGGGTGGAATTTCTGCCCAAATTTTTTCTGTTGCAGGTTCGGATTTGGGAATAATCCCCATCCGCTTAACTGTGGGAAGTACTTGGGCATAAGCCCTAAAACTCATTGTGAGGAGTACTACAGGAACCCCGAAGTAGCTGGCCCATTGAGATGACCTGCCAGCGAAAAGGGCAACGACCCCTACCTGATTGACTAGTTCCCACCCGTGAGGTAAACCAAGAGCTGTCGTTTGTGGCAAAGCGGTTATCAGTTTTACCTGAGCCGTGGAGTGAGGGGTACTGCCCCAATACGCAAGCCGTCAGACAGCATTGGTGGCCGAGTGAAAACCCTGAACTGTTAGGAAGCCGCACATACCTGGGGTCCATATCTACTTTCAGCTGAACTATTGTTGATCACTGCTGCGCCGTTTCAGATCCATTTTGCAAGCCGTTCCAGATCCAGCCGTTCGGCGTTGTTCCAGATTCCTTCTGAGCCGTAGCCGCTCCAGTCTGTAAAAAAAAAAAAAAAAAAAAAAAAAAATCAGTTTTTCCTCTATATCTCCCTTGTTTTACCTCTTTTTCCCTTGAAATTTTCAGGGAACCCCTGTCATTCCATTTTGCATATTTCATTCTTGAGGACCCTATCCTCAATTCCCCTTCCTACAGCCCGAAATCTCACATTTGCCTATTTTTAGGGTTTGCCATAACTTCCTCAGATTTCACCCAATCACCTTCAAATTTTAGCACAGAGTTCCTTTCTGAATTCTGCTTCTTTGTTCCCCTCTGCCAAATTTTCCCATTCTTTCACCCCGCTTCTGAAATCCTCATTTTTGCTTCCATGTCTTTCCAATAGTGTCCAAAACCTAGTCAAACACCAATTATCCTTCTAGTTTTTTTCCCAAATCTAACTTTTCCCTTACTGAAGTAGTTCTTGTTTTTGTTTTCCTACCGAGTCAACCAAAAAAAAAAAAAAAACCTGGTTATGGTTGTCACCTGTGCAGGAGCACACACCATGGAGGAAGCACTGGCAGCCATCCAAACCAAACTCCAAGATCAGGATGAAAAATTTCTCAGCCTCCATCTGCAGCATTCAGCCATGAACAATACCAGACAGCCAGAATCTTTTGCAGCCACCAGGTTCTCTGCTTCTAGCAATTTTCGTGGGCCGAAGCTTGATTTTCCTCGCTTCAATGGTACTGATCCGACTGGATGGATATATCGAGCAGAACAATATTTCAGTCTGCATAATACTTTTGATGTTCAGAAAGTTCCACTTGCATCCTTTCATTTGGAACAGGAAGCCCTTCAATGGTACCGTTGGTACATCAAAGCTCATCCCGAGCCAAACTGGACAGATTTTTGCCAACTCATTTTGCCACGATTTGGTCCTAGTGCTTTTGATGACTTCACAGGAGCACTCACTAAACTTCACCAAACTGGCACAGTGAGAGAGTATCAGATGGAATTTGAGAAACTAGCCAATCACACAGAAGGATTGTCTGATGAATTCTACAGGAGTTGTTTTATCAGTGGTCTCAAGGATGAAATCCGCTCAGAGGTCAAAATGTTTTGTCCCAACACAATGATGGAAGTCCTAGGGTTGGCTAAGTTGGCCGAGGACAAGATCGCAGCTCAACAACGCTCCAAACCCACCTTTGTTCCCTTTAGAAATATGGGTTCCCAACGACCTCCCATCACGCATGCTCCTCAACCAACTCCTATCAAGCATTTGTCTGAAATAGAAATGCAGGCACGCCGAGAAAAAGGGCTTTGCTATAATTGTGATGAGAAATTCACTCGGGGACATAGATGTGTTCAACAAAAGCTCTATCTCTTGGATGTGGATTCTCCGCCTGCCTTAGAACTTGGTGAAGAAGCTACAGATACAGTAGATGATCCGGTCGACATGCAACACCTGCCTGTTGACACCCCATCTCAGGACGACCCACCCAAGATCTCTCTCCATGCTGTAACCGGCGTCACCACCCCACAAACAATGCGGGTTAGGGGATACTTCAAGAAGCTCCCTCTTACCATACTCATTGATTCTGGTAGCACTCATAACTTCATTGACCCTCGAATTGCCAAACAGGTTGATTGTTTTGTCCATCCTTGCTCCAACTTTGAAGTCATGGTTGCCAATGGGGGCACCTTACCTTGCAAGGGGAAGTGTCACAATGTGCGTATCTCTATGGAAGATTATAACCTACACTCTGACATGTTTGCCTTGCCCTTAGGCGGATGTGATGTGGTTTTGGGCGTTCAATGGTTACGCACACTTGGCCCATCTTATGGGATTTTGCTGAACTTTGGATGCAGTTTAAAGTCAATGGGGCACAACACAAATTTAGGGGCTTACAACCAGGGTCTCTCTGCATCATCAGTTCACATCGCCTGGAAAAAATCCTTAAGAAGAATTCACATGGTGTCATCGCTCAGCTTAATTCCATTCAGATGCACCCATTAACAGTCTCCACTACTCCCTTGGATAGATATGCAGGTATCTTTGTTGAACCAATGAGCTTGCTGCCTTCAAGAGACCTTTCCGGTAAGAATGTAGCCACATCTACCTCTCAGCAGGAAATGATGGCTATTTTGCATGCAGTACAGAAGTGGAAGCCATACCTATTAGGCAATTATTTCTGCATCAAAACTAATCTCCTGAGTCTGAAAAATTTTCTGGAACAATGGGTCTCCTCCCCAACACACCTGCAATGGGTTATCCAACTCATGGGTTATCCCCATGTTATCACTTACAAGAAGGGTAAGGACAATATGGTGGAAGATGCTCCTTCTCGCACAATTGATGACCCAGTTTCTCTTACAGCTCTTTCTCTGCTTGTTCCAAATTGGTTGCAATATGTTCAACAGGGCTATCTCTTCTATGAACTCCATGCTTCTTCATCAACAGGGCACTCTGGGTTCTGCAAAATGTATGACCAGGAACAATGTAACTTCTTTTGGCCGGGACTAAAAATGACAATTCAACAGATGGTGGCTAACGATGATACTTTCCAAGTCAACAAGGGGGAACCGACACTCCTTTCGGGATTGATCAAACCCTTGCCCATCCCTACACAGCTTTGGCCAACTATTTCTATGGATTTCCTAGCAGCACTCTGGTGGTACAATACCACATCTCAAAGGACACCATATGAAGAAGTCTATGGACAAACACCGCCAGTTCTTCTTCCATACACCCTTAGCAGCTCCCCAGTTCAGGAAATTGACTCGGTTCTTCGAAACCGCGATCAGATTCTTCTCATTCTGCAGGACAATCTTCACATGGCCAGAATTCGCCGGAAACAACAAGCTGATCAGCACCGTTCTGAGCGCATTTTCCACGCAGCTGACAGGGTTCTTCTTCATCTACAGCCTTCCAAGCAATCCTCCTTGACACTCCAAAGGCGTCAGTGGCCCGAAATGCAAACCGAGGATGCTACCGGGGAACCACTCCTTCAGATTCTACAGCAATTTCTCCAACCAAAGCTTTGAGGACAAAGCTTTTTCTAAGGGAGAGGGGATGTTAGGAACCTATGTCAACCCTTCTCTTTACTATGTTAGTATATTGTTGTTGGATGCATATGCTTTGTAAGTCGTCCCGTAGTATTTGTTGATCCGTAGTTTATATTAGCCCATAGTATTGACCCATAGTATTGGACGCATATGCTTTGTAAGTCGTCCTGTAGTATTATATGTCCCATGGTTTTGACTCATAGTATTGGGCATAGACTTAGTATATAAGTGTGTGTTGAGGTCATTGAAGGCACCGTGAAGTTATTTGTATTGAGCTTGCTCAAAGGAGGTTGCCCCCTCGAAGTGGCCTGTGATCAATACAAAAGTGATTCTGAGTTCTGTCATTTCTGCTATTTCATGCATTCTTGTTAATTAATTGTTGCAGGTGCCTCACATCAATCACAATTGATATGGTTAATCATGCTCAAGGGTTAGTGGATGGGGGTTTATATAGGATTTGTTTGTTAGTGTATTATGGTTTTATATCATATTAAGTGGTTAGTATGCTAGTTGGTGGGTTCGGGGTAGGTGGCTAGTTGTGATAAGTGACTGATGTTAACTTATAGTCAACATTAACCAATATAGGTTGATATGGGTTAGGGATTATGGGTGAGTGGCTTACTAGATAAACCATGGTAAACAATGGTCAACCTCAAACCACTATGGTCCATCATGGTCAACAAAATAAACACTAGTATATAGTGGTCAACCATGACCAATAGTGTTCAACAATGTGCAACAATGGTCAATATATTTTATGATAG
This sequence comes from Larix kaempferi, assembly GCA_027924585.1. Classification (NCBI taxonomy): domain Eukaryota; kingdom Viridiplantae; phylum Streptophyta; class Pinopsida; order Pinales; family Pinaceae; genus Larix; species Larix kaempferi. Next base: position 837,564 of record BSBM01001703.1, on the reverse strand, counting down.
TGCATGGTTTCATTTTAGTTATTGGGGCCACTAGGTAGGAAGTTTGTGGGTTATGGGGTTGCTATGATACACAGTTAGTGGAATAGTGAATAAGAGGGTATGCCATTATTGATAAAATAGGCTATGGGTTACTTCGTCAATGTGGTTAATATGGTGAAGCATGGTTAAGATGACCTCTATGGTCAATATGGTCAGTGATGGTCAATAAAGGTTAATATGTTTAAATATGGTTAGGTTTTAGTGAGTTCTTTAGGTAATGTCACAATATCTATGGGGGGGATTTCATTTATCCTTTAGAAGAAAGGTTGGCTAATAAGAAAACCTACAAACTAGGGTTTTTAAAGGTATGTTAAATTAAAACTTACATAATATTTGTTTAGGACAATTCAAAAGTTGTAATAGATTAAAACATAAAGAATAATTGTAGAAAATATTAGTGGGATCACACGGAAATATGTGTAAATTTATATTCCTACTAAACCTCCTGAATATTCATCCATGACACGAGACAAGCATGATGATGTGGAATTTGGGTTGTCCAAGGTTAGAGAAAGAGTAGCAAACCTTGAAACTATAATGATAAGAAAGGTTGACATCATGAATATGGTAAATAAGGATGAATTCCAAACATTCAAAGGGGATATCCAATTTTATCTAAAAAATAACATTGAAAACATGAGGGGGGAACCTCCGAAGGATATAAGTGGCCTACTGTTAGGAACCCATGTCTTTACTTTGTTAGTATGTTGTTGTTGGATGCATATGCTTTGTAAGTCGTCCCATAGTATTTGTTGATCAATAGTTTATGTTATTGTTGTTGGCGCATATGCTTTGTAAGTCGCCCGTAGTATTGTTGATCCATAGTTTGTAACGGCCCATGGTTTTGACCCATAGTATTGGTGCCCAGAATTAGTATATAAGTGTGTGTTGAGACCTATGAAGGCATGGTGAAGTTAATTGTATTGAGCTTGCTCAAAGGAGGTTGCCCCCTCGAAGTGGCCTGTGATCAATATAAAAGTGATTCTGAGTTCTGTCATTTTTGCTATTTCGCATATTCTTGTTAATTAATTGTTGCAGGTGCATCACATCTGGTATCAGAGCACTTTCTTGGGCTCGCTGGGTGAAATTTCTGCCAAATTTTTTTTTGCATCTGTTGCAGGTTCAGATTTGGGAATAATCCCTATCCGCTTAACTGTGGGAAGTACTTGGGCATAAGCCCTAAAAATCATTGTGAGGAGTACCACAGGAACCCCAAAGTAGCTGGCCCATTGAGAGGACCTGCCAGCGAAAAGGGCAACGACCCCTACCTGATTGACTAGTTCCCAGCCGTGAGGTAAACCAAGAGCTGTCGTTTGTGGCAAAGCGGTTATCAGTTTTACCTGAGCCATGGAGTGAGGGGTACTGCCCCAATACGCAAGCCGTCAGACAGCATTGGTGGCCGAGTGAAACCCCTGAACTGTTAGGAAGCCGCACATACCTGGGGTCCATATCTACTTTCAGCTGAACTAATGTCGATCACTGCTACGCCGTTTCAGATCCATTTTGCAAGCCATTCCAGATTCAGCCATTTTCAATCCATTCGACGCTGTTCCAAATCCCTTTCGAGCCGTAGCCGCTCCAGTCTAGAAAAAAAAAAAAAAGAGTATAAAATTCAGTTTTTTCTCCATATCTCCCTTATTTTCACTTTGTTTCCCTTGAAATTTTCGGGGAACCCCTGTCATCCCATTCTGCATATTTCAGTTCTGAGGACCCTATCCCCAATTCCCCTTCCCAAAGCCCGAAATCCCACATTTGTCTATTTTTAGGGTTTTCCATAACTTCCTCAGATTTCACCCAATCATCTTCAAATTTTACCACAGAGTTCCTTTTTGAATTCTGCTTCTTTGTTCCCCTCTGCCAAATTTTCCCATTCTTTCACCCCGCTTCTGAAATCCTCATTTTTGCTTCCCTGTCTATCCAACAGTGTCCAAAACCTAGTAAAACCCCAATTACCCTTCTGATTTTTTCCCAAGTCCAGATTTTCCTTTACTGAAGTAGCTTCTGTTTTTGTTTTCCTACCCAGTCAACCGAGAAAAAAAAAAAAAAAAATCAAATCCTGGTTATGGTTGTCACCCGTGCAGGAGCAAAAACCATGGAGGACGCACTTGCAGCCATCCAAGCCAAACTCCAGGATCTGGATGAAAAATTTCTCGGTCTCCATCTTGAACATTCAGCTATGAACAACAAACGGTAGTCCGAGTCTTCAGTAAACAATGGGTTCTCTTCTTCCAGCAATTTCCGTGGTCCGAAGCTTGATTTTTCTCGCTTCAATGGTACCGATCCAACTGGATGGATCTATCGTGCAGAACAATATTTCAGTCTGCATAATACTTTTGATGTCAACAAAGTTCCGTTGGCCTCCTTTCATTTGGAACAGGAAGCTCTTCAATGGTACCGTTGGTACATCAAGGCTCATCCAGAGCCCAAATGGCCAGACTTTTGCCATCTCCTTTTGCAACAATTTGGTCCTAGTGCTTTTGATGACTTCACAGGAGCCCTCACTAAACTTATCCAAACTGGCACTGTGAGAGATTATTAAACCAAATTTAAGAATCTCGCCAACCACACCGAAGGATTGTCTGATGACTTTTACCGGAGTTGTTTTATCAGTGGTCTAAAGGATGCCATCCGCTCTGAGGTCAAAATGTTCTGTCCCAACACAATGATGGAAGCACTGGGGTTGGCTAAATTGGCAGAAGACAAGATTGCATCCCAACAACGCTCCAAGCCCACTTTTGTTCCCTTTCGAAATATGGGTTCTCAGCGACCACCTATACCACAGGCTCCTCGACTGACTCCTATCAAGCGTTTGTCTGAAACAGAGATGCAAGCACGCAGAGAAAAGGGGCTTTGCTATAATTGTGATGAGAAATTCACTCGGGGACATAGATGTGTTCAGCAAAAGCTCTATCTCTTGGATGTGGAGTCTCTGCCTACCTCTGAAATTGGTGACGAAGATCCAGAAACACTGGATGCTCCGGTCGACATTCAAGAACCGCCTATTGACCGCCCGTCTCAGGATGACTAGCCGTAGATATCTCTCCATGCTTCTGCTGGAATCACCACCCCCAAAACAATGCGGGTCAGGGGTTACTTCAAGAAGCTTCCTCTTACAATACTCATTGATTCTGGTAGCACTCATAATTTCATTGACCCTCGGATCGCCAAACAAGCTGATTGTTTTATCCATCCTTGCTCCAACTTTGAAGTCATGGTTGCCAATGGGGGCACCTTACCTTGCAAAGGGAAATTGTTAGGAACCCATGTATTTACTTTGTTAGTATGTTGTTGTTGGACGCATATGCTTTGTAAGTCGTCCCGTAGTATTTGTTGATCAATAGTTTGTGTTATTGTTGTTGGCGCATATGCTTTGTAAGTCGCCCGTAGTATTGTTAATCCATAGTTTGTAACGGCCCATGGTTTCGACCCATAGTATTGGCGCCTAGAATCAGTATATAAGTGTGTGTTGAGACCTATGAAGGCACCGTGAAGTTATTTGTATTGAGCTTTCTCATAGGAGGTTTCCCCCTCGAAGTGGCCTGTGATCAATATAAAAGTGATTCTAAGTTCTGTCATTTCTGCTATTTTGCATGTGCGTATTAATTAATTGTTGTAGGTGCCTCACAGAAGTGTCGAAATGTGTGTATCTCTATGGGAGATTATACCTTGCGCTCTGACATGTTTGCCTTTCCCTTAGGCAGATGTGATGTGGTTTTGAGCGCTCAATGGCTACGCACACTTGGCCCTATCTTATGGGATTTTGCTGAACTTTGGATGCAGTTTTCCCTCAATGGACACAAACACACATTGACAGGATTACAACCAGGTTCTCTCAGCATCATCAATTCACATCGCATGGAAAAACTCCTCAAGAAGAATTCACATGGTGTCATCGCTCAGATCCATTCCATCCAGATGCAACCATCAGTGGTCTCCACTACTCCTTTGGATCTACAACAAATTCTGGATCGATATACAGGTGTCTTTGCTGAACCAGTGGGATTGCCACCTTCAAGGCCAGAAGACCATCGTATTTAGCTCCTTCCTGGCAGCGTTCCTCCCAACATCAGTCCCTATTGCTACCCATTTCACCAAAAAATGGATATTGAAATGCTCGTTTGGGACTTATTGAAGCAAGGTATTAGTCGCCCAAGCACTAGTTCCTTTTCTTCTCCAGTTATTCTTGTCCGCAAAAAAGATGGGTCATGGCGCCTCTGCATTTACTTTCGAGCACTTAATCACCTCACCATCAAGGATAAGTTTCCAATTCCTGTTGTTGATGAGCTTCTTGATGAGCTTCATGGGGCTCACTTTTTCTCCAAGTTGGATCTTCGTTCTGGGTATCATCAAATTCGGGTTCATGAGGATGATATCCCTAAAACAACTTTCCGCACACATGATGGCCATTATGAGTTTTTGGTCATGCCCTTTGGCCTCACTAATGCTCCTTCCACATTCCAGGCCTTAATGAATAAAATATTTCGACCCTACTTGCAGAAATTCATTCTGGTATTCTTTGATGATATCCTCATCTACAGTAAAACATGGGATGAACATCTCCAGCATTTGGAACTTGTCATGCAACTTTTCTCTGACCATCATCTCCATGCCAAGTAGTCTAAATCTGTTTTTGGACAGACGGAAGTTGAGTATCTCGGGCACATTATCTCAGCACAAGGGGTTCGCGTGGATCGTGCCAAAATCGATGCCATGAACAATTGGCCGCATCCTCAGACACTCAAGAGCCTTCGCTGTTTTTTGGGGTTGACTGGATACTACCGCAAGTTTGTCAAGGATTATGGGAATATTGCAGCTCCATTAACTGCTCTATTGAAAAAGGACGCCTTCACATGGACACATGCTGCTCAGTTTGCATTTGACAAACTAAAACAAGCTATGTGTACTACACCTGTGCTAGCTATGCCCGATTTTTCCAATCCCTTCACTATTGAGAGTGATGCTTGCGGCAATGGACTTGGTGCTGTTCTCCTTCAAGATGAACACCTCATTGCGTTCACCAGCAAAGACTTTTAGGTAAGAATCTAGCTGCCTCTACCTATGAGAAGGAAATGATGGCTATTTTGCATGCAGTACAGAAGTGGCACCCATACCTATTAGGGAATCATTTCTGCATCAAGACTGATCACCAGAGTCTGAAATATTTCTTGGACCAGCGTGTCTCCTCCTCGGCACAACAGAAATGGGTTAGCAAACTCATGGGTTATGACTATGAGATCACTTACAAGAAGGGTAAAGACAATATTGTGGCATATGCTCTTTCTCGCACATTTGAGGCCCAAGGTTCTCTTTCAGCTATTTCTATGCCTGTTCCAAATTGGTTGCAATCTGTTCAACAGGGTTATGTCAATGACTCCTCCTTATCTCAAATCATCCAACGCTTGACCAACAACCCTTCTGTTGTACCAATTATTCTTGGGATGGTGCTTCTCTGCGATACAAGGGTCGTCTGGTGCTTCCCCAGAGAACAGATCTTCAACAGGTTGTCCTCTATGAACTCCATGCTTATCCATCGGCAGGGCACTCTGAGTTCCTCAAAACGTATGAACGAGCACGGTGTAACTTCTTTTGGCAGGGCATGAAAAGGACAATTCAACAGATGGTGGCCGAATGTGATACCTGCCAGTGCAATAAGGGTGAAACAACACTCCTTCCAGGATTGCTTGAACCCTTGCCCATACCTACACAGATTTGGACAGATATTTCTATGGATTTCATTGAAGGGCTCCCTAAATCTGGCGAGAAGACAGTGATTCTCATTGTGGTTGATCGCCTCTCCAAATATAGTCATTTTTGTGCTCTCAGCCATCCCTATACAGCCTCCTCCGTCGCTCAAATGTTTTTGGACCAGATCTTTCGTCTTCATGGCATCCCTTCTTCCATTGTCTCGGATCGTGATGTGACTTTCACCAGTCATTTTTGGACAGAACTATTTCGCCACACTGGCACCAAACTGAAGATGAGTTTAGGGTATCACCCACAAACAGATGGTCAGACTGAAATTGTCAATAAATGCTTGGAAACTTATCTTCGTTGCTTCACCTCGGAACAACAACATCAGTGGGAAAAATGGCTCCCTCTCGCTGAATGGTGGTACAATACCTCTTACCACACTGCCTCTAAAATGAGCCCATAGGAAGCAGTCTATGGTTAGGCACCTCTAGCTCTTCTTCCATACACCCCCACCAGTTCACCAGTTCAGGAAGTTGACACGGTCCTTCGAAACTGCGATCAGATTCTTCGCATTTTGCGGCACAATATTCACATGGCAAGAAATCGCATGAAGCAACAAGCTGATCAGCACCGTTCTGAGTGTACTTTTCAAGTCGGCGATATGGTTTTTCTTCGTCTCCAGCCGTATAAACAATCATCCTTGAAACTCAAAGGGCATCATAAGCTCGCTCCAAAGTTCTATTGGCCATATCGGATTCTTCAGAAGATTGGGTCCGTTGCTTATAAATTGGAACTTCCTCCTTCTTCCCGCATTCATCCAGTCTTTCATGTCTCTTGTCTGAAGAAAGTTCTTGGCACCAACATCAGTGGACAAATGATTTTACCCGAACTGGATAATGAAGGATCCATCCTTTTGGAGCCAGAGGCCATCCTCAATCGGTGCATGCGTCATCTTCGCTCTCGCTCTATCACAGAGGTCTTAATTCAGTGGCACGGCATGCAACCAAAGGATGCTACATGGAAACCACTCCTTCAGATTCAACAACAATTTCCACATCTAAAGCTTTGAGGACAAAGCTTTTTTTAAGGGGGAGGGGATGTTAGGAACCCATGTCTTTAGTTTGTTAGTATGTTGTTGTTGGACGCATATGCTTTGTAAGTCATCCCGTAGTATTTGTTGATCAATAGTTTATGTTATTGTTGTTGGCGCATATGCTTTGTAAGTCGCCCGTAGTATTGTTGATCCATAGTTTGTAACGACCCATGGTTTTGACCCATAGTATTGGCGCCCATAATTAGTATATAAGTGTGTGTTGAGACCTATGAAGGCACGATGAAGTTAATTGTATTGATCTTGCTTAAAGGAGGTTGCCCCCTCGAAGTGGCTTGTGATCAATATAAAAGTGATTATGAGTTCTGTCATTTTTGCTATTTCGCATATTCTTGTTAATTAATTGTTGCAGGTGCATCACACCTACTTACACAAAAGTCAACTCCTCGAGAAAAGGATAAGGAGAAAAACATGGTCGATTCATAATCACCTTAGGATAAAATTATATCATACTCAAATAACAAGAGTCTTGAATCCCACACACCTTATCACTCATTATTCCAAGGTCTACATAATCATGGGTTCAACTTGGGACCAAGGAACTACTTCATTCCCAAGATATATATGAAGAAGTTTGATGGTAACGATCCTATAACATGGATATTATAGATAGAGCAATTCTTTGATCTACACCAAGTTCCAACTTTACAAAAGGTAACCCATGTCTTTAGAACCTAATCAACTTCTGTGGTGTCAATGGCTATGAGATCATAAAATGACTATATTGTCTCTTGGTTTGTATTTATGAATGAATTGATAACACATTATGGAGAAATTAAGAACATAAAATTCTTTGTACAATTTATAAATCTCAAGTAATGAGATCTAGTTACAAAGCACATTAAAAATTTCAAATTTCAAGTCTTAGAGTCAAGAACATTTCAGAGGATAATTCATTGAATCTCTTTATGGACACTTCAAGGAGAACATTCAACATGAGGTATGTTTATTCAAACATGAATCATTGGTAATGATTTTATCTTGGCGAGGAAAGTGGAAAGTAAAATATGGCTGCTAGAAGGGCTACCACTAACACCTATAGAGAGGGAAATGTCGCCCCCCTGAACCTCACTCAACCTACAAGGTCAACACCTCAACAAGTGGAGGAAAGGAGAGAAAATAGATGATATTTAAATTGTGATAGCTAGTATAGTAAGGGACATTAGTTTAGTGAGAAGAAATTATTCTACATAGATTGTGAAGAGGAAGAAGACCTGTAACTGGAATAGTCTCATGATGTAGAACTAGAAGATATTAATCCAACCATATATTTCCATGCATTGGATGGAATTAGAACTCCTCACACTCTCAAGATAGAAGGATATATAAAAAATAAAAAAGGTAATGGTTTTGATTGATTCTAGTAAGACCCATAAGTTCATTAGTTTCAAATTAGCCAAACTTCTCAATTGATTTATATATCCAGCACTAGAGTTTTAAGTAATGATTGCATATGGACGTACCATAAATTGTTCATGGAAGTGACATTGTATTAATATTACTATTGGGTAGTATTTATTGGATAGTTGAATTATTGCAATCCAATTGGGTGGTGTTGATGTTGTATTAGGGGTCCAATGGTTACAATCATAGGGAATAGCAGCTCTTGATTTTTAGGAATGTAATGTACCCTCCTATGGTCCCAATGCAAGGAAGGTAACATGATGCCAAATTCTGGGATTTCACATAATCTTAGCCCATTCGTTAGATTCATACAATTAAAAACAAGGGTGTGCAGATGCAAATCAAGCAAGTATGCACAGCGGAATTAAAACAACATCCACACACAATTCATGCATATAGCATATCAACAATCATCAAATTAAGGCATTGCAAAAGTAAATACATAGACAGAAAAACACTTAACTTCATTATGCAATTGTCCCAAACAACTAGCTATGTCACTGCAATGTTCCACCCAACCATAGGCCAGTTGTGTTTATCGATTCTCTCAAAACAACTGCCACCCCCAAGCTAGGCATGATTCTTACAAGGAAAAGGGGACATTCAAGCTCATACACAGCCAATTAACCATTTCATCTAAGCCAAGCTAGTCCACAGCTGGGTTTATCAGGATAAATCTGAACCCTGGATGCGTGCACTCAAGCTCAAGCCAAACCAATGGATACCCATACCCATACCCCAACATACTCTTCACACACACAACAAAACACAGTCATTGGGTATGGATACACATGTTTTAACAATGGGATTTACAAACAGGATGGCCATGGGCTTGCCCCAAATCGTTTCCATCCAAAAATGGATTGTGGGATGGGGAAAAACATTCACAGGGAGGAAAACGAATTCTCTCCCAACCAACTCGACATTCAACAACCAAACGGTGTCTATGGAACCCAAATTCGATTTCCCTTCTTCCCCACTAGTATACCACACAAAAACGCCCTTCTCCCAGCTGAGAATGAAGGAAAACACAGGATTTCGATGGGGAAAAACGCCCAACCAGCTCCCAACTCGTGAGAGAGCCAAATGTTGGGTCCAGGAAATGCCCCTTTTTGGCTACCTTTATTACACCTTTTTTCCCTAATTCCATCATATTTTCATGAGCTATATCCATGTCTTTCCAGATCAATCTATGATATTGATAGGTATAATTTGCTATTACTTTATTTGTTTTTATGCCTAATATTGTTAAAGATTATGGATCTTAGTCCTTGGTTTATACTAATTTGTGTGACTTCATTTAGACAAGGTCCAAAGCGTAGGTGTATCATCCCAGCAGTTCCAGTTGTGACTCTTCAAGCGTTAACTCCTCATATTCCAAGAGATAGAGCATCTTCCACGCAAGCTGTAACAGATTCCCACTATAACAGATCCCATTGAAGAAGATCTTAGCTGCGACAGACAGGTGGCATTCCAACTGCTGAGTCTGTTGATCCAATTACTATCAGAACAGCAACATCTTTCAGAATTAATAGCCCTGTTCAACACGCTGTATCAGTTAGTTGTAACTCCGCAGCATGAAGATCATAGATCTACATTGCTGCGTGATTTTTGTGGATCTGAAACTGTATTTCCTTTGTATAAATTCCAAAAGGCTTTCGTAGCCTGGGGTTGGACAATCATTACTTGTGTAAGCTATAACAGAGCATTGAGACTCACGATCTTCCATTAATAATATGAGAGCAGAGTTCTTCACTTCTGTGTTTTAATTAGCTGTGACTCTTGGCGTCTCTGTTGGAAGGCCAGGGCCCACCTTCTCACAGAGATAGCCGATTTAGGTAGGTAGAGTAGTCAGTTTTACTTCTGTTGTGTGGTGTGGAATGATTGCAATTATTGCTGGTAGTTGTAATAGAGATTAGCTCTCCTTTCTGGTAGTTTATCACTGCATCTTGAATAGCTGTAGCAGAGTGGTGTGACAGTCGACTGTGTAGGACAATTTACTTAATTTGCATGTGTGTTTTAATCAGCTGTGACGGCCAAGCTCCATTCCAATTATCTTCTAGTTGTTTATGCTTTCTAGGATTTCTAGTAATTATCAGTTAGGGTTCAAGCTTATGTTTTAATTCTGGTTGCTATTGTATCTTCAATTGCATTCATATATTAGACAATTAATGGTAGAATTATAGTAGCCAGTGGATAGATCATTTTGGTAAATATTGAATGCTGTAGTTTGATAATTATAGGATTTAACTTCTTGTAAAAGTAATCTAGTTTCATTTCATCATTAGATCATTAACTTGCTGGATTGATTTCTGTAGGGAAGTTGTTTCATTTGGATTCTTAGATGTGTGAATTAGATTAGTGTTCTTAAGGAATGAATTGGCTAGACACATAGGTAGGATCATCATTTACATTCAGCAATCAATTGCTCAATCTGTTTATGCATAGAATGTGCTTATTAGCATTGAAACAAAAGACCTCCATGGGTTTGACAATTTATATTGACCATCCTGTGTGTTAACTTTAATTAACTGACATATAGGGTGACGAACACCAAACTGGTTGATGGATAATGGCTCGGGGGAGAAATCCATGGCTCTTTTCTTGCCCAAGAAGCCAAACACGAATTTCCATGAAGGGTGGCTTTCCCATACTTGAATTTGGACAGCCATACCTCTCCATTCCCAAGGCATTAACTACCCCAACCAACTCTTGGGAGAAATCAATGATTGGGTACAAAAGTCAACATGGGTAGTTGAGGGTTTGATTGGTTCTCTCATTGACACTTGGCTTGACTTGATTAGCTCCAAGGGTTTGAATGTTTTCCATCCCAATTCCTTGTAAAATCATGCCCCCCATCTCTTGTTGCATTGCATAGCTAGTTGTGGGTATTTTATTAAATTGCATATTTACATGATGTTTGAAATTCCAATGTGCCTGGCTAGCACGCAAACCATATGCATCAATAAATCGATGGCGGGGCCTTGGCCTTGAGCTCCTCACTATGATTTTATAACAATATTACATCATTTACATTTGAATGTAATGGGGTCAATAATGGGGACATTAAAAGGAACTTTTCATGAGATTCTCCTTAGAAGGAAAGAAAAATGAACTCATAGGTATTCCAAAGAAACCCTCTAAAGTGATAAGCTCTAGCAGCATGACAAAATTTAAAAAAATGGACATCATGGTGTAATTACAAAATGGTGCTCACTAGACATTCAAGCATCTATACTCTCTATTCTAGTGGATCTCCAAAGAGTTATTAACAATCATTCCAAGGTATTTGGATAGATGCCTAAATTTCTTCCACCTGCTCAAGATCATGTTGATGTTATTCACTTGAAACTCATAAGCATACCATCTAACATCAGACCTTGCAGGTACCCATATGCACATAAGAGTGATATTTAGAATATGGTTCAAGAAATATTAGATTGTGGAATCATTCAACCTAGCCAAAGTGCTTTCTGTATACCAGTGGTGATAGTTTGAAAAAAAGGAAGGTTCTTGGTGTATGTGTCCAATTTATAGAGAGTTAAACGAAATGACCATTAAATATAAGTTTCTTGTTCCTATCATTGATGAATTATTAGATTAATTACAAAGAGAAAATTCATCTACCAAGTTGGATATCCATTTTGGATATCATCAAATGAAAAAGAGACATGAACCCTTTACAAAACAACATTTATAACACATACAGGTCATTGTGAATTTTTGGTGATGTTGTTTGGTCACACCAATGCACCTTCCACATTTCAAATCTTGATAAATTCTATTTTTTAAACCCTTCCTCAAAAAAAATGTTTTAGTATCTTTTGATTATATACTAATCAATAGAAAATGTTTAGAAGAGCATGCACAACATGTTGACATGGTCTTAAAACTATTGGAGGTGAAACAACTATATGCCAAGACTTCTAAGTTTTCCTTTAAGGTTTAGGATGTGGAATATTTCGCTCATATTGTATCTCATTAAGTTGTCAAAGTGGGATCTAACCAAATTAAAGCTGATGGAATGGCCAATTCCCAAAACCTTGAAGAATCTTAGTGGATTCTTAGGATTGATATTCTATTAACACAAGTTTGTCAAGAAATATGGTCAAATAGAAACACCTCTAATAATGTTATTTAAAAAAAAAAAAATCTTAGACTCAAGAATGTAATATCCCCATTCAAATAATTGTATAGCAGAGAATCCCCATCAATCCTACCAAGTTCCCTAGGTTGAATGGGTACATTGGGAATTGTAATAAGGTAGCAAAGGAATAATGTTTATACATTAGAATAGTCCAAGTATTTAATAAATAAGTTGAATAAATGAATCCAAGAGGAATTATAGGTGGCAAATTGTTTTGAGGACATTTGGAGGATGTGGGACCCACACTAGCTTGGTTTCTCACTGCCACATGGCAAATCTCACTTGCCATTTCGAATCCATGGGAAGGAAAAAATTATTGGGTGAGTTGGTAAGGCATACACATGGCATTGAGCATCTTAGGTCGAAATGGGATGGAATAGTAACCTCCATGGAAGAGGAAGAGTCAAATTGGAGACTAGTGGACACTTGGGCTAGATTCCCTAGTCTTATGACAACAATGATGAAGCATCTATGACATCTATGACAAAATTCAGATCTGAATTCTGACATCTGACGCTTATGACATGTCAGCCCCAAAAATAGGCTCAAGAAAGGTGCTCATGGAGTTGGGGGAAGCCAAAGAGACTCCTACTCGAATTTGGGAGAAGATGGAGGGTTGGAAACTAGGAGACAAGTGGCAAATGTGGAATATTTCCTAAGTGGAAATATCTAGAAGCTAATGAGAGGATTTTGACCCTTAGAAATGTTGGTTATAAAATGTAGAAATCAAGTATGATAATAGCTTTTGATCATTTGAGAAAAATTGCATTTGTGAAGAGAGAGCTAGTGGATGACTACTTTCTTGCCTTCGCGAATTTCCAGGGTGAAAGATCCCATCCAAGTTGGTGTTTGGAGATTCCACTCAAGTCTTTCATGGATATTTAATGGATTTTTATTTGCAGGTATCAGCTACAAGGCAGCTTGTGTTTTTTTTTAGTGCAGCATTATCTCTCAACTATTTCCAGTTTTGAAGGCATATTCATGCTCCTTGAGGGAGGGTGTTTTCGGTGAGATCTTGTATTCATTGGGAGAGCTTCATATGATGTATTTATGATTTTAAAAGCTTCATATCCTATTTTATTTATATTCATAAAGTCTCAGGTCGAAATACCCACTGACTGTATGCAAAAATGTTGATTAATGAGCAAACAATGTCCATTTCCCCACTACATTGATGTATATCATTATAATGCTGATGATTCTGAATGAATGGATGATTCTATCATACATTTGTGATTAATAGATTGACATGGATGTACTTTACAAGTTTCATGTACTGTACTTGATCATTTGAAGTATTTTTACTTAGTTTAATTGCATTAGAAGAAATAGTGCCATTTCCCCAAGGGTTGAATGGGTGATTTTTGTAGCTGAATGGGAGAGGGTTGGAATAGATATAATAAACAATTAATGGTGAAAATGAGACCTTAATAAAATAATTAATACATTCCCTACCTCTGTTCATGAATTCGATGGATTTTGGAAGCATTTGGGAGGCCATTTTCAGTGTTACCCAAGGGGGATTCGATGCACAAATTACTAGTTAAAATCCCATACATTGACCAGAATATAAATCAAGTTTGAAGAAGTCTTTTGAGGGTTATAAATAATACATGAAACTAATATTCAAGTCTAAATATCATTCATATACCCTTACAGAATATTTGGGAGCATTTGGGTTAATTTGGAGGCCAAAACAACAAAACTAGTCAAAGGTCGAAATTGGGAAAAATTTGGAAAATTGGGCATTTTCATAAAATTTTGAAAATGGGTCATTACAAGTGGTATCAGAGCATGGTATTGGAACTTTATGGTATTAATAAGAATCCAAACAAATAAACCACCACCCTTTGAACCAGTAGTTCAATAATATTTTGGTTGAAGAAGAGATAGTAGAAGAAAAAGATTTTTTTTTCTAAAAAAATGGGTAGAGAGGGGGATGAAGAATTAAGACATCAGGAGAAACTTATTGGAACCTTAGAACCATGTTTCTCTAAACTTTCCACTAATATAGAAAGAATGGGTAACAAAGTGATGCAAGGATTGGAATTGTTGATCAACCAACTTGGAAGCAAAGGGGTGATAGGAGATAACAGTGGTTCACACTCAGGGGAAAAGGTAAAAGGGAGTGAGCATATTTTTTCAATCACATGACCACATAATAGACCTGATGAATTCCAAAGCACACAATGGCATACTGCACCTAAATTTATCATACCCAAAGAAGAGCCTAACATTCAGATGTATAGTATTAAACTAGCAACTGATTGGAATGGGTTGAGCGAAGATTGTAAAAGAGGTTTACCATTCAGTGACTATATTGATGCTATACATAAAATGAAAAGGAGGGAAGACAATAGGAGTCAATTCCAAAACAAAGAATTAAATAGTGCTATTGGAAAAATGTCACTTCCTACCTTTGATGGTTCTTCTCAAAATGCTGATAACACTTGGGTGCAAAAATTGGATGTGTATTTTCAGCTGAATCCTATGTTGGAAGAGGATGCATTAAAAATGGCCATTTTGCATTTGGAAGGAGATTCCAATGAATGGTGGTTTCATGGGATGAAAACCTTGGGTCATAATCAGGTTAAAACATATGGAGAATTTGTTGACAGGGTACTAGAGAGATTTGAAAAAAAAAATCCAGAATTGCCTTTCAAAGAACTAGCTCAATTGAAGCAAACTGGGACCCCTACTAAATATATGTTGGACTTTCAAAAACTATCCATTAAGGTGGCTGATGTCTCTATGGGAAGGTTGGTATTGCTGTTCACTGAAGGTTTGGCTGAACCCTTAAAAGGTTTGGTCAAATCCCACAAGCCAACTACATTAAAAGATCCAATGAGCTTGACTAGGGATCTCCAAAATGTGCTTCCTAGAACAAGATTTCCTCCCAAGACTAACTACAAATTTGAAAAGAAACCTTGGAAAAGGGATGGATATGATAAGAAACCTTGGCAAAGAGAGTCATTTGAAAGGAATAAAAAAGGACTAAACAGGGATGAACTTTGAAAAAAGCAACTGTGCTTCACATGCTTCCAACCATGGACACCGGGGCACAAATGTACTAAAGGAAAGGCTCAATACATAGAATTATTTTCTGATAATGAGGGGTATGATGGGGGCATGGATGAAGATGGACATATTTCAGATCAAGAAGAGGAATATGAGACAGCAGTAGAAGAGGAAAGACAAGAAGAAAATCATCCTTCATCGGACAAAGCAAGAATGGCAGTACTTTCAGCAGTACCTCGCTATCATACTATCTGATGCAAGGGTGTGGTACAAGGACAAAGAACTTCAGTTTTGGTAAATGGAGGAGCCACCCATAACTTCATTGATTCAGATATGGTGGAGAAAAGAAAGATACCTATTGAACCATTTGATGGTTTCACAGTGGTCATTCCCAGTCACAACATAATGCAATGCAAAACATCGGTTCCAAAGCTACAAGTCACCATAGGTAACTATACTTTTGTTGATAGTTTTTATGTGGTTGATGTTGCTGATACTAATGTGGTTTTGGGAGTGAAATGGTTGTATTCAATAGGAGAGCATACAGTAAATTATCAAATTCATGAAATGAAATTCCAAGATTCAAAAGGGGTACAAAGAGTTGTGAGAGGGCAGCACACTTATCCAAATCGAGTAGTGACTTGCAATAGTATGAGATCTATATTGAGGCATGGGGACATAGAATGGGCTACTGAATGTCATATTACATCTCCCAAGCCAAATATAAAGATTTTTGAACACCCAAAGGAGATAGAAAGACTTTTGCAAAAATATGAAAAAAAATTTAGAGACCTTCCACATGGTAGACCACTGGATAGGGGGGCTGAGCACAGCATTATTTTGGAGGAGGGTAATTCACCCATTCCGATACCACCTTATAGACATCCTAAAAATTTCAGAGATGAGATTGAAAAATCCATCTAAGAACTCCTAGAGTTGGGACTCATTAGACCAAGCTCTAGCCCTTATGCTTCTTCAGTAGTGCTAGTAAAGAAAAAAGATGGAACATTGAGAATGTGCATAGATTTTAGAGCCTTGAACAAAAAGACTATCAAGAATAGGTATCCTATTCCTAGTATTGTTGAGCTCATGGATGAGCTACATGGGGCCAAATACTTCTCCAAAATTTACCTTAGATCAGGGTATCATCAAATTCGAATGAAAGATGAAGATGTGCAAAAGACTGCTTTTCGATGTCATTATGGTCACTTTGAATTCCTTGTCATGCCTTTTGGGTTAACTAATGCTCCAACCACATTTCAAGCATGCATGAATAGGATATTTTGCAAGCAACTAAGAATGTTTGTTTTGGTTTTCTTTGATGACATTCTCATTTACAGTAAAACATGGGAAGAGCATTTGCAGCAATTAGAGATTGTGTTGAAAGTTTTGCAAGAAGAGTCCTTATTTGCTAAGTTGTTAAAGTTTGAATTTGGTATGAAAGAATTACTATATCTTAGGCACATTATTGGGAAAGAAGGAGTGAAGGTACACATGGAAAAAATCAGGGCTATCTTAGAATGGCCATCACCAAAAAATATTACCGAATTGAGAGGTTTTATTGGCATATGCACCTACTACAAAAAATTTGTGGAGGGATTCTCCAAGTTGACTTCTCCACTCACTGATTTGACTAAGAAGGATGCTTTCAAGTGGGATGAAGAGGCTGAAAAGGCCTTCCAAAATACGAAAGAGGTAATGAGTAGTTGTCCCATACTTGCACTTCCTGATTTTACTAAACCTTTTGTTGTGGAATGTGATGCTTCAACTGGAGGAATAGGGGCTGTCCTAAAGAAAGGCCAACACCCCATAGCATTTGAGAGCAGAAATTTGCAGCCTCATGAAAAAATTTACTCCATCTATGATAAAGAAATGCTAGCCATTATGCATGCATTGGCCAAATTCAAACAATACTTGGTGGGAAGCAAGTTTGTGGTGAAAACTGACCACAATAGTCTAAGACACTTTCTCACCCAAAAAGATCTAAATGAAAGGAAAAAAAAGTGGGTAAGCAAAATCCAAGCTTATGATTTTGATATTGAATATGTCAAGGGAAAGAATAATATAGTAGCAGATGCTTTGTCAAGAAGACCTTCTTTTTTCTCTCATGGGCATTGCCAAGGATTGAAGAAACATACTACTAGTTGAATATGCTAAAGACAAATTTGCTTGTGATGTGTTGGATGGAATCAAAGGGGATGATAACTACATGATTTTGAATGGGATGATATATTACAAGGCCAGAATTTATTTAATATAGAACTCAAAGCTCAAGTACCGAATTTTGCAAGAAGCACATGATTCCCCACTAGCGAGCCATCCAGGGATATTCAAAACTTATAGATAGTTGAGGCAAATGATTTTTTGGAAAGGGTTAAAGGAAGATGTTCAGAAATATGTGAATGAATGTAAATTATGTCAACAAAACAAATCAGAACTCACATGTCCAGCTGGGCTATTACAACCATTTCCCATCCCGGAGCAAAAATGGGATAGTATCTCCATGGATTTCATCACCGGTTTGCCTAAATCTTTGGGTAAGGATTGCATCTATGTGGTAATAGATAGGTTGAAAAAAATTGCTCATTTCTTTGCTGTTATATCATCTTTTAGTGCTGCACAAGTGGCTGATTTTGTTTTTCAAAGAAATCTTCAGATTGCATGGGATCCTCAAGAGCATTGTCAGTAATAGAGATAGTAGATTCATGGGTGCCTTTTGGAAAGAAAATTTTAGATTGGTGGGAACTCAATTGACTCCAAGTACCACCTATCATCAACAAATTGATGGAAAAACAGAGAGGGTGAATCAATGGTTGGAAGGGTACCTAAGAAACTATGTGGGAGAGCAGCAAAAAGCATGGGCAAAATGGCTACACTTGGGTGAGTTTTGCTACAACACCACTTATCATATGTCAATAGGGATGTCTCATTTCAAAGCATTATATGGTTATGATGCACTTACATTTTATGAAATCATATTTGGTGATAGTAGAGCCCCAAAGGCTAAAGATTGGGTGGAAGAGAGTCAATACATTCTAAAGCTATTGAAAGACAATTTGCAAGTTGCTCAAAATCAGCAAAAACAATATGTTGATAGACATAGAGAATAAAGAACATTTCAGGTCAATGATTTATTATATTTAAGGTTGCAGCCATATAAGAAAACATCTCTCAAAAATAATGGAGCAGAAAAATTAAAACCAAGGTACTATGGGCCATACAAGGTAGTGCAGAAGATTGGAGAAGTAGCATATGAACTAGAACTTCCGGAAGGGAGTAAAATCCATAATGTATTTCATGTTTCTTGTCTCAAGAAAGCCCTTGGTCAGCAAATAATCACTTCAGAAATACTTCCTCCCTTGGATGATGAAGGTCAGCTCACACTTGTTTCGGAAAAGATTTTGAAGACACGGGAAAGGAGGTTGAGGAGTAGAATTATCAAAGAATATTTAGTACAGTGTAAGGACCTACCAAATGAAGATGCCACATGGTAAGAGGAGAATATTTTGTAGCATCCTAATTTTCAATTGCTTCAGCACAAGCAATCTTGGGTGGGGAGGACTGTAATGTCCCCATTCAAATCATTGTATAGCAGACAATCCCCATCAATCCTACCAAGTTCCCTAGGTTGAATGGGTACAGTGGGAATTGTAATAAGGGAGCAAAGGAATAATGTTTATACATTATAATAGTCCAAGTATTTAATAAATAATTTGAATAAATGAATCCAAGAGGAATTATAGGTGGAAAATGGTTTTGAGGACATTTGGAGGATGTGGGACCCACACTAGCTTGGTTTCTAATTGCCACATGGAAAATCTCACTTGCCATTTCAAATCCATGGGAAGGAAAACATTATTGGGTGAGTTGGTAAGGCATACAAATGGCATTGAGCATCTTAGATCGAAATGGGATGGAATAGTAACCTCCATGGAAGAGGAAGAGTCAAATTGGAGACTAGTGGACACTTGGGTTAGATTCCCTAGTCTTATGGTGACAATGATGAAGCATCTATGACATCTATGACAAAATTCAGATATGAATTCTGAAATATAACCCTTATGACATGTCAGCCCCAAAAATAGGTTCAATAAAGGCACTCATGGAGTTGGGGGAAGCCAAAGAGACTCCTACTTGAATTTGGGAGAAGATGGAGGGTTGGAAACTAGGAGACAAGTGGCAAATGTGGAATATTTCCTAAGTAGAAATCTCTAGAAGCTAATGAGAGGGTTTCGACCCTTAGAATGATAATGTTGGTTATAAAATTTAGAAATCAAGTATGAGAATAGATTTTGATCATTTGAGAATTGCATTTGTGAAGAGAGAGCTAGTGGATGACTAGTTTCTTGCCTTAGCCAATTTCCAGGGTGAAAGATTCCCATCCAAGTTGGTGTATGGAGAGGCCACTCATGTCTTTCATAGAGATTTAATAGAGTTTTATTTGCAGGTATAAGCTACAAGGAATCTCGTGGTTTTTTTTAGTGTAGCACCATCTCTCAATCATTTCCAGTTTTGAAGGCATATTCATGCTCCTTGAGGGAGGGCGTTTTTGGTGAGCTCTTGTATTCATTGGGAGAGATTCATATGATGTATTTATGATTGTAATAGCTTCATATCCTATTTTATTTATATTCATAAAGTATCAGGTCGAAATACCCACTGATTGTATGCAAAAATGTTGATTAATGAGCAAACAATGTCCATTTCCCCACTACATTGATGTATATCATTATAATGTTGATGATTTCGAATGAATTGATGATTCTCTGATATATTTGTGTTTAATAGACTTCCATGGATGTATTTTACAAGTTTCATGTGCTGTACTTGAGCATTTGAAGTATTTTTACTCAGTTTAATTGCATTGGGAGAAGAAATAGTGCCATTTCCCCAAGGGTTGAATGGGTGTTTTTTGCAGTTGAATGGGAGAGAGTTGGAACCAATATACTAATCAATTAATGGTGCACATGAGACCTTAATAAAATATTTAATACATTCCCTACCTCTGCTCATAAATTCGATGGATTTTGGAAGCATTTGGGAGTTCATTTTCAGTGTTACCCAAAGGGGATTTGATGCACAAATTACTAGTTAAAATCCCATACATTGACCAGAATATAAATCAAGTTTGCAGAAGTATTTTTAGGGTTATAAATCATCCCTGAACATAATATTAAAGTCTAAATATAATTCATATGCCCTTACAGAATATTTGGGAGCATTTGGGTTAATTTGGAGGCCAAAACAACAAAACTAGTCAAAGGTCGAAGTTGGGGAAAAATTGGAAAATTGGGCATTTTCATAAAATTTTGAAAAAGTCATTACAAAGAAGTAAGCAAAGCTTTTGAAAAAATTAAAGAGGATATATGTAAAAATCCTATATTAGCTGCAGTTGACTTTAGAAAAACCTTTATTTTTTAATATGATGCCTCCATGCATGGCACTAGTGCAATTTTAATGAAAGACAGAATGCCCCTTGCCTTTGAATGTTTCAAACTTAAAGGAAAAAAATTACAAAAATCAACATATGCAAAGTAAATGTTGGCCATACTACATGCAATTAAAAAATGACACCCTTACCTAATAGGAAGACACTGCAAGATAACACTACAAGGAAAAGACCCTCTATCATAGGTTTTTGCAGATGCTTCTCTAAAGAAAGCCTAAATATCCGTTTATAGCATAGGTCACTAGCAAAGGTGAGTGGGCAGAGGTTTTAGTGATTGTTTTTTTCGGTTCTTATACAAACAAAACAAGCAAGTGCGCTCAAGTCCAGTACACACCATTGGACATAAATCATGTGGCACTACGCTCGAAAAAAACATCATGTGAGAAAAATCTTTTGTAATTTTACAGTTGGTGCGTTTAACTTACTTCAGTGCACCGGTGCGCAATAGATTTGACAGCACCGAAGTAAGGTAAATGAAAAACCCAGACATAAAACTTTTAAATAATTTTATACTGAGCAGTAGTGCGTTTACCTAAAATAAACGCACAAGTGTGTTTTCATAGATATTAACCGGTATAGGGTAAAAAAAAAACAAGTCAAAAAATATTTCATTTATTTCTAATCATTAGCAGTGCATTTGGATTTTTCTATTGCACCGGTGGGTAACATAAATTGCACTGAATTAGGGTTAAAAACTGAATGGATTTTTTTTTTTTGTAATTTTATATTTGACACTGGTGCATTTATTTTTTAGAAATGCACTGGTCTGTCCATAGTGGAGGGCACTATATTAGGGTTTTTTTTTTTTTTTTTCATTTACTATGCAGTGGTTCTAAATCACTACACCAGTGCGTTCTAGTTTTGGATGCACATAAACATGGTAAATTAAAAACATTATGAATGTAAGAACCATTTTTACCATCTATAGTGCTTTTGACTACCTAAGCACTAGTGCCATACTTTCCATGTTCATACGCCTTGCCATCAGAGCTCCATGTGGTGGCATTTCTCTATTCCGTTGCTTGCTGAGTGGATTTTGAATTTTTCCAAATGGTGGGAAATTTTTTAAATTTGGTGTACATCGTAACCATGCCTCTCCAACGTGCAAGTAACTAGGTAAACTCTTTGTTACCTCCTAATTCAAATTTTTAGTGGATAGAAAATTAAATTGAGCTTTATTTTCCTTTTTTTTAATTTAAGAAACCTATGCAGTGCATTCAAATCGTTCGAATCACACAATGACAAACATTACACCCTGTAAATTTACAGGGTGCACTGTGTGGTGCTTTTCCAATGTGTATTGCACCACGTGTACGGTGCACTATACATTTCATAACACAGAGCCAAAATCTAAAATGATTTTTTCACATCAACAATAACTAGTGTGTTTAAAAAAATAGTGCATCGTCTGTAGTGCGGTATAATATTGTAATACACTGGTGTTGATAAACACATAGAGCATCATTTTGCGGTGCTTGAGATATTTTTAGAATTTTTACAACACTAAATTTAAAAAACAATATTCATCACATTAATCAATCCGCTTTGTTAACAAGTATGCACCAATGAGTCGGTGCGCTTATGTTTAAAAGGTGCACTGTGATGCCGATAAAAAATAATTATAAATCTCATAAAGAGTTGCTCCTACTACGGTGCACTCTAAAAACATTTGAGCATTGTCTATGGTGCATTGACGTGTCCACACTACATTGGTTCTTCCTAATTATAGAAGCATATTTTTGAATATTTATAAAATAATGCTAGTACACTCTAGTAGAACACACGCAATCATGCTGGTAAACACATAGAGCGTCGTTTTGCAGTGCTTGAGATATTTGTCGACTGTACACACTGCCACACTAAATTTAAAAAAACAATATTCACCATGTTAACAGGTGCACTTTGTTAACAAGTATGCATCAATGAGCCGGTGCACTTACATTTAACAAGTGCACTGTGATGTCAATAAAAAAGATTATAAATATCAGAAAGAGCTACTCCTACTATGGTGCACTCTAAAAAAGTTTGAGCACCATTTATGGTGTGCTGGCGTGGACACACTGCACTGATGCTTCCTATTGATGGATGCGCCTTTTTAAATATTTATAAAAAAAATATGGTGCACTTGAGTAGAACACACGCCCTGGTGCTTTTGCTGTAAAAGCACATCGTTTTTGTTTTCAATAAAAAATTTCACACCCAGTGCATGGGGTCAACGTAGTGCACCATTCATGGTGCTTCTAGCATTTTAACATTGAATATCCATATGATTTAAATTTAAATATATTTTATTTACGTATAGTGCGTTTATGATATTGTAGACCACTGTTTGTGGTGCGCGTGTATTACAACAGCATCAATGTCAGTGCTTTATTGTAATTTAGGCACGTCGCTTGTTAAATTCATTTAGTATAAGAAAAAAATTATTATTTGATGTTAATAAAGAACATTCTCATTTAATGGAATCTTTTATGTTTTTTATGTTTATTTATGAGACCAATCGATGTTATATGTGAATCAAAGACATCAATAGAAAGAGGCCCATCAACACCAACAGGCATGGGTTGACTTATACAATGTTGTACGGGAGTGGGAGACAAGAGAGAGGGAGAGATTTGTACCCTCGTCCCGTTACTAATCAGACACGATACCTATTGTCAAGGGATTTCAACCTCCTGAATTTTTATCAAGAGGAACTCAACTTTGTTGATGTATTTGATTTATCATTGGCATCAACGTAGACAGTCCTTTCGTATTGGTCTCGATAAGTGGTTACAACTCACTGAGGAGGAAATTTACTTCATCACTAGGTTATCCAGGAGAGGGGAGGGTTTTCCCAAGTTCCCTAATGTCCCGGCTGGTGTTGCAGTAGAGAGTCAGCTCGCTTACTATTAGAGATATATCAATGAGGGCATCACTAGTCCTACTGATTTTCAGGTGCATCGTGGACAACTACAAATTTATTCTTTCGGTGTAGAGGAGGTTAGGTGCCTCTCACTATTGATGAATATTATCCCACACCTCACCATTGATGGGTAGCACATTAGTTTCCCTCTTTTATTTTATTTAGATTATTTAGTGCAGAGACATAAATGCATTAGGTGGTCTGTCATTTTTTGCGGCAGTTTTGTTTTCCTCTAGATCGATGTTAAATTTTCAGAATTTACTTCAATCTGATCTAGGATCTTAACTGAGAGAACAACATGTACATCAAATCTACAGCATATCAATCATGGACACAATAATGCAAGCACGCAAGAGACACAGAGTTTACTTGGGGAAAACCATAAAGGTGAAAACCCCCAATAACTTCCTCAGAGATAGATAGAGCAATGATACAACTACAATACAAGAGATAGTCTTCTCCTAGCAGTAGAGCCTCCTCCTCCACAAGTGCGCCACGCTCCCAAGTGTGAGTGAGAGAATAGAATGTGTAAAATGAGAGAGACACACTCTCTATTTATACACTAACTTGACTTGACCTTTACTCATCTAGGTCGGCCTCAACTTAACTACTTAACATAATGCTGACTGGGCCGACCCCCACTAGGGTGGTCTAATAACCCTTTGACCCACATGGCCGACCCCCAATAGGGTGGTCTAATAACCCTTTGAACCACATGACTTATACAGGGCCGACCCCAACAAGGTGGTCTAATAACCCATCAAGTATAAGTTAAGACACTTACAATATAAATGACGACACTTCTGTATAGAGGAATAATAACATCTCTATAGGAATACAATATACATATATGTGAAATACATTCCGAAGTTACATATACATCAACACTCCCTCTTAACTAGGAAGGTATTTCTTGACACAGGTCTTCTAGCACAAGTCATCTTCTCTGGATCATCGTCACTGCTGCTGCTATCTCAATCAATCTCTTAATCTACTCGTCATAGGAAGTTCTACAGAGCCAGTCCTTTTTCATATTGGATGTAGGCCCACCACCTGCAGGTCTTCGTCATCACTGGCCATACTATGGAAATCTCAGGACTTATTACGTGCGTCACAAAACCTTAAAAGAGTCTCTTGACTAGCAAGAACCCTAAAGAGCGTCTGAGGCCTTTTTCATACTGTCTAGATCTCCAGGACTTATTACATGTGACCCCACCACAAAACCTTGAAAGAGAATCCCAGGACTGATTACGAGCACAAGGCTCAACCTATCGGATCTCCCAGGGCACAAATTACATGTGGTCACCACAAAACCTCGAAAGAGCATCCCAGGATTGATTACGAGCACAAGGCTCAACCTATCGGATCTCCCAGGGCACAAATTACATGTGGTCATGGAAAAACCTTGAAAGAGCATCCCAGGACTGATTACGAGCACACGACTCAACCTATCGGATCTCCCAGGGCACAAATTACATGCCATAAGACAAAACCTCGAAAGAGCATCTGCCAGATATCCCAAGGCACAAATTACATGCCATAGGAAAAACCTCGAAAGACTATCTGCAGATCTCCCAGGGCACAAATTATATGTCCTCCCAAGCAAAACCTCGAAAGAGCATTTTCCAAATATCCCAGGGTACAAATTACATGCCATAGGAAAAACCTCGAAAGACTATCTGCAAATCTCCCAGGGCACACATTACATGCTTATTGTGACGTCCCCTTCCCCTTAGAACAACAGGGAAGGAAACATTAACAACATACCGGGCTTTTGGTAAACTTAGCCCCAATATTTTTGCACATAAATTCCTATCATTTTAAAAATTCTATATGCAGATTCAATTCAATATAAGCACAGCGGAATTAAACAATACATATGCACACAGTTTCATCATGCATCCAACATATAAACAGCAGTCATTATTTAAAATGCTTGCAGGGCATAGAATTAACATCAAGAATACTTATATCGAATTATAATGGTCCAAACGACTGGCTACGTGAGAGCAACGTTCCACCCAACCATAGATCTCTGTCTAGCCTGTATTCTTTCAGCTGAGAGATCACCCCCGAGCTGGGCTGTGTATCCACTAAGGAGGAACTAGATGGCTCACTCACAGTCAGGGTTTCACTCGAACAGCCATGCTAAGCCAACACACAGTTTGGTTTTTCAAGCATGCAATGGGAAATGGATAGGGATGCTAGTCCACTAAGCTCAATCCCAGAGCTAGTACATATCAAGCAAGACTCCAGCGATCCCAGCCTCCATTCGAACATCCACACTTGGATTTCTCGCAGCTTTGTTCAGCAATTAACCCAAATCCGTCACTGATTTTCTGGGCCATTAAAACTAAGTTTTCCCATGGCTTTTGGGGTAGCTATTGCTCCCAAATTCGCCCCCAAGGTTCCTACCAATGGATCCCCCATTGGATTTCACTGTCCAATACCAAATCGGGACGTTTTTGGCTTCCCAAAACGTGGGTTCTCCCACAGTCGCGATTTCTGGTTTTCTCACTGTTGGGAGCTCGTTTTTGGGTGGTGAAAGATGTCCCATACTTCCACAATGGAATGGGGATAAGGATGGAGCAACGCCCAAGATGTAGAGTGACTTGTGGGACAAGTCAAAAGAGCCCATACCTTCCCATACGAATTTCAGGGCTGCCCATACTCCATCAAAGTCATGGGCTGAAATCTCAACCACTTCCTTACAATTGGCATTAATGTCACCTAAGGAAGTCAAAGGGTTCACATAATGACAAATGGCAACCTATGGGTCACTCCCATAGCCCCCTCACCACTCCCTAGTGGATACACGTGGCCCCTTCTCATTCGTTGCCTCCGTAGCCAGCTTTGGTATTCTATATTTCCTGATGTTTATTTACATCCTATTACAATTTCCATGGCTTAAGAGCACATGGTATCAAAATATCAAATACTTGCCCTTTAAATAAAATTCGGCTTTCACTAGCGGGGCCTTGGCCTTGAGCTCCACGCTAGGAAAACATACATCACATGTACACTTATTTACATTAAAGGCTAATATATCCTAAGGGTCGAATTGGGGGTATTACACTTATCTGCACAACCTGTTCCACGGCCATAGAGTATCAACCCGATACTCACCATACATCATCCTGATGTACACATGATCATCCTGATCATCATCACTGCAACATCCTGCTGCATGTCATCTGGAGCAACATCCTGAAGCTCGTCATCCATCATCATCCTGATCATACAATGCATCGACCTAATGCATACCAAGTATCTACCTAATGCATATCATCATACATGATCCACCTGATCATACAGTGTATCCACCTGATACAAATACAAATACATGATACATATCACCATACATGATCCACCTGATCATACAATGCATCTACCTGATGCATACCAAGTATCTACCTGATTCATATCATCATACATGATCCACTTGATCATACAGTGTATCCACTTGATACAAATACAAATACATGATACATATCACCATACATGATCCACCTGATACATATACAGATACATGGTCCAAGCATCCAACATGATGCATATACAAAATACATACAAATGATCCAACCGATCATATCCAGCATCCAACATGATGCGTACATACATATACATATAAATGATCCAACTGATCATATCCAACATCCAACATGATGCGTACATATATAAATGATCCAACTGATCATATCCAACATCCAACATGATGCGTATACAGAGCAGTAACTAGAGCATCGTCCTGATGCTCATCATCCAATGCTTACATCCACAGCCATGTGAAGGATCCTCCTTCCAACATGCTTGGAATGGCTTTTGCAAATGTGTCCATCACTTCTTCCTCGAAGTGTCATCAATCTGAAGAACACCAAGCCTCTCCCTGAAGTACTCGAACTTCACCCTGGCTAGTGGCTTCGTCAACACATCTGCAATCTGCTTGTCCGTCGCAACGTACAGGAGCTTCACAGCTCCTCTCTGCACCATATCCCTGATATAGTGATATTTGATCTCTATGTGTTTTGACCTGTCATGAAACACTGGGTTCTCGAACAGCTTCACACAACTTTGGTTATCACAAAAGATACCAGTAGCATCCAACGGGATATCAAATAACTCAGACAGTAGCTTCCATAGCCATACTGCCTCACAACTAGTTGAACAGGCTGCAACATACTCTACCTCAGCTGTACTCAGTGCTACGCAGGACTGCTTCCTGCTAAACCAAGAGATCACACCTGATCCCATACTGAAGCAGCACCCAGATGTGCTCTTCCTATCTGCAGCATTGCCTGCCCAATCTGAATCAACATAACCCTGCAGGTTAAACTTTTGATTTGCTTCATACTTGAGCCCATAATCCACTGTACCTTTCAGGTACTTCAGAATATGCTTTACAACAACCAGGTGAACACTCCTCGGATCTGTCAGGAACTGGCTCAATGTGTTCACCGCAAAGCAAATATCTAGTCTTATGTTCGTCAGGTACATCAAGGACCCAATCATCTGACGATACATAGTGACATCAACTGGTTCAGATGAAGCATCACACAGAAGCTTCAGGTTCGATTCCATAGCCTTGCAGTCCATCATCTCGAACCTCTTCAGGATCTCTACTGCATACTTCCCTTGTCCAAGGAAAATTCCATCTGCACTTTGCCACACCTCCATACCTAGAAAGTGGTGCATCATACCCAAGTTCTACACATATATGACTCCCTATCATGTGTCTCAGAACCAAGTGGCTCCTCCACATACTCTTCTTCTTCAACTACACCATTCAAGAAAGCTATCTTGAAATCCATCTGGTGTATCTTCTATTTCCTCACTTTTATATTTCTCTATGCTACCATCTGCAGCATGCTTGATCTTGATAGATCCATATGGAAGTCATAAAAAACTTCCCTTCAGGTCTTGGGACTACATCCCAAACATCATTCTTCATGATCGACGGATCATGGCATTCTTCCCATATCCTGGGAACTTCAATATCTTCAATAGATAATTTTGTTGCTGAACAAATTTTGTAGTTCTTCTTTTGTAGGTGATGGCATACGATCTTTCCTACACAACAAGTTAAATTGCATGATTAGAAAACATCTCATAGTTTTCAGAACAAATTCTTACACATAAAGAAATATGTCATACAGTCATGCAATTATCTAAGCCAATGCTTCAATACAACATTTATCCATATCCCGTAACTTTCTAGATGCCTTCCAATCTCTACCAGAACATTGTTAAGAGTGTACACAACTCCCAACATTTCAGCAAAGAGGTTTCATTCTAGATAAGTAGCAATGGAATGTTGTACAGTGCCATAGGCCATTTACCCATGCATATTAGTAGTATACTTTTCATCAATGCAACTATTCTAATATGCATAATACACAACCTAATTCTAGGAACATCAGTATATACATTATTGAACAGTATTATTTAAACAATAAAATATGCAAGTAATGACAATTAAAATACTTAACTTTGTTTGTTTGTTGGGTTGACTCCCTCCCAGTCTTTGCTTCTTTTCTGGATCTCCATTCTTATGTGGATTGTGAGAAGTGGTCAACTCCCTTTGAATATATGCATCCTTGCAGAAACTACTGAAGTGTGATCCTTTGCTTTCTTGCGGGAACAACTAGAGTGTGCTCCCTCTTGATCCTTGCTTCCTGGATTACCTGTCCTTGAACTTACATCCATCCTTAATCACTATGCATGCTTATTAGTATCATCATTGTGTTATCCTTGAGGTCTCATACATAATCACACATTTATTAGTATAATCTTAATACTATCAAAACACAATAATCTTAAACATGTATATTCATGATCATTCACAGATAATAAACATTAGTATTCAAGGTTTCAGGGAAGTCTTCTTTTACTCATACATATTCTTATTTGATCATAGGACACTTCTGGTTAGTTGAATCATCAATCAAGATAAGAGATATAATATGCATAAAACCCGTGATTATTCAAACATATACCTTCATGATTCTTCTGGTTAGTCATATCATCAATTATGGTAAGAAACATAATATGCATACAACCATGATTATTCAAACCTATGACTTCATGAATAATCATTATCAACAACACAACAGTATAAGATCCTAACACAAGGTAGGATTCTAGCTTGATATAGGAAAAACATACCTGGATTAGCATACTAGCTAGTTATGTCTAACATACCCACATAATGTCTTCTGGTTCTCTTCAGTGACTTGTGCTAGTAACCTGCATGTCTCATAAGTTAACCATTGTAGAACCAAGTTATACATACCTCGAAAGTAGATCTTCTATGTGATCCATGACAATGGATGAATCTTTGTCTTCATGTCACCATGAGCATATGTTCTTGAAGTAGAACATGATTTGACTTTCTTGGTGTACCTTTTGTGTTAGAAAACAACATAAACCTCATACAACATCACAATGCATTAGTACAATCATAAGTGTCAAAACCTTAATCAATGAATATCTTCTATTAAGGTGATACGACAAGTCCAGTAATTAATCAAGATTGTACTGTACCTGATTGTTTCTGGTGTAACTCCGAACTTTTTGATCCACAGGGTCTAAAATTTTTTTTTGTGATAACCTGACCTGTTATCTTTCCATCCCGATAGGTCTGACCTCAATTGGATTCTCTGAGAGAGAGTTATGCCAAGTGTCACAGCGTGACCTGTTTATGGGATAATACAGGAGAGATACCTTGTACGGAGTGCCACATGTCATTGTTTCAACTTCGGCCTCTAAACACTTTTCCTCAGATAGAAACGTCTGTGCACTACCTATCGTGTTTTACGAAATTTCATTTGGAGCTTCCTAGCCCAAGTTATGACCTTTTTCCCAAGGTCACCTGATTTTGACTCAGATCTGGAAGAAGCAGAAACCCTATATTGTACAGATCATAAATCACAAAGTACAATGAATTAGAGGTTGTCCTTTGTACACAAGGTACATGGGGATCTCATCTTCGACCTGTAACAGTTTTAGATCCGAAAATGTTTCCAAAACAAATTTATAGTGAAAGTTCTACAATGACTTGTTTTTTCTATATCAAGCCCTAGCATCGTAAGTGCAACAAGTGTCATACATGCCATATCATGCCTTCTTTCAGGCTAGCTCTGATACCATGTTAAATTTTCAGAATTTACTTCAATCTGATCTAGGATCTTAACTGAGAGAACAACATGTACAGCAAATCTATAGCATATCAATCATGGACACAATAATGCAAGCACACAAGAGACACAGAGTTTACTTGGGGAAAACCATAAAGGTGAAAAACCCCAATAACTTCCTCAGAGATAGATAGAGCAATGATAAAACCAGAATACAAGAGATACTCTTCTCCTAGCAGCAGAGCCTCCTCCTCCACAAGTGCGCCACGCTCCCAAGTGTTAAGGAGAGAATAGAATGTGTAAAATGAGAGAGACACACTCTCTATTTATACACTAACTTGACTTGACCTTTACTCAACTAGGTCGGCCTCAACTTAACCACTTAACATAATGCTGACTGGGCTGACCCCCACTAGGGTGGTCTAATAACCCTTTGACCCACATGGCCGACCCCCAATAGGGTGGTCTAATAACCCTTTGAACCACATGACTTATACAGGGCCGACCCCAACAAGGTGGTCTAATAACCCATCAAGTATAAGTTAAGACACTTACAATATAAATGACGACACTTCCGTATAGAGGAATAATAACATCTCTATAGGAATACAATATACATATATGTGAAATACATTCCGAAGTTACATATACATCAACAATCGATGCCATGCACGGATTGAGGAGAGGGTCAACTTCCGTTTGGTTTGGATTTTTTTTTTTTTTTTTGAGAGGTTTCTAGCTACAAGGCTATCATTTGAATGTCACCCTCCTAAGAAGATGACCAAGGTGTGGATGCACATGTGGTGACAGATACTTCCCAAGAGGGGCCAACTAGAATTCCTAGTGAGGATCACTTTTAGAGGTGTTGGAGATGCTAGCCAGCAAGGAGGACCATACATTGGACCTTGTTCCATATCCATTCGTGGGGTTAGAATGGAGATTCCGTCACAACATATTTCTCCCAGGATGATCCATCGGATGATAGAGGTAATATTAGCATAATTTATGCTTAAATTAATCTAGTTGGATTTTATTGTCTTACTTAATGCAAATGAAATTTATTATAACATTTTCTTTAAATTTTTTTATTAAATTATTTAATGAAATTATCTAATAATTGTTGTGTACCATATATTTTGCATACATTTGAAATGTACGATGGGTATGGGCCTCCACCAGTTTAGGTTGATGAGGATATGCAAGATCTTGAGTTTCCTACATTTCCTAGACCTGGCCTACGACGTAGGCCAAATGATAGGTTTTGAGAGGATGTTGAAAACAGGTTGTCCACATTGCTGGCTTGATGAGAATTCCAGCTTGTATGGGTGCAAGAGATCATGCAATATCCTAACCTGGTACAGATATGGAGGATGATGTTACAGCCTAATTTTCCACCTTGTGAGCATCAGCATTGATTGGCCTTTATGATCCATTTTATTGACTCAGATCCACATTTTATCCTCCAGGAACACACTTTTCCTTATTTTTGTTCCTGTACGCTGGTTGTTCCACTATAGCCAGTGTACACGCAGGTTGTTCCACTATAGCCAGTGTACACGCAGGTTGTTCCACTATAGCCAGCGTACACCAAGTTAAATGGTAAAAAACAATAGATAATTACTTTTTACTCCCAAAAAGCGGTCTTAGGGTGACCTTTGGCCCTTCATATGCCCTGAAACGAATCGATTCGACCTTTCACTTACCTTTGGAAGGCTATATATTGAGATCTTATGGTGTATGGAAGAGAGGAGAAAGAGAGAGCAAGATAACTCTAGTGGATTTTTGTCGTGACTTGAGTCTACACTCATTGATCTTTGTTGTTGTGAACTCCTTATGTTCACCTACCAAACTCCTTTCATAGTTTGATTTTGTCATTGCATGGGGGATTGAAGTGGTGGAGGCACAAGTGGAGAGACCCAGTTCTTGGTTCAGATTGGTTGCCGGAAAGAGGTCGTATATTGTACTTCTTGTTATTCATTAATGGAAATACTCATTTTCTCGTCCAATTGATGTTGTGAATGTTGTTGAATTACATTGGGTTACATTTGCTTATGATATCAGGGATCATGCTATTGATTATGCTAATGTCTTTCACATGTTATATGCACTTGCTTGTACTTGTTGTTGAGACTAATCTACAGGTTCAAGTGTAGAGGTGGAAATCTCAATGGGGATCTACTTCGAACATCTGGTTGAAGGTTAGTCTTTTCTCCATTATCCTAGCATTGTCATTTATATAGCATTGCATTGGGAATTGAGTTATTTTCTGGTAGTCAGCTGTCTGTTGTGCTCTGCCCCAAGCCATAGGAATTTTTCTCCATAACAGATGATTCCTCATGATATGAGGCATTTGATGCAGTATATCATCGGTGCATATATCCTTCTAGATGCTTGGATCTAGAACAAATAGATACAGAATATAACCAACTTCCCTAGATCAATAAAAAAGTAAAGCAGCAAGTAAGTCTCTTACCTGAGATTCGAAATCCCTTTTGATGCTTTATTGATCCAATGCTCCAGAATCTTTAGATCTACAGCTACAAAACCCCGTTGAACAAGTAGATGCAAACAAACAGTAAAAGCATATATCACATATGATTGATCTAAGCTAACAGTTAAGGAGGTAAGCTCTAAACATTAACAACACAATAATGTATATGGGAAGAGATTGCATTAACTGTAATAAAGGAGAGTACAACAAGAAGAACGTTATAACCTATGCCTTAACGTTGTAACCTTCCTTCCAACAAGCCTAAACCAAAGCCTCCAAGGATGAAGTAAGACTCCCAAGGATGAACAAAGATGACCTAAAAAAATTCCACCGGCATGAGAGTGCTATAGACCTTCCTCCCCTTCAAATGGACAGGAGCTTCATATTTATAAGACCAAGTGAATAGAGTAGGTTGAGAACTAATGGGAGAAGTCTAAGGGATCCTCCCTTGAGGTTAGGGAACCAAAGGACAGCTCACCTATTAGTTAGGGATAGAATTCCACCTCGCCAAGCTTCGAGAAGTCGCTCGAAGCCCTCATTTATCCAATTTAACCAACCCTGGTGCACCCTACATGAAGGAAACTGGCACCAAGAAGGGGGTGGAACAAGATGCATAAAGGAAACCTGAGCCACTGGTGCATGTTGCTAAATGATACTTTGCGTCGGGCATGATTTGGCACCTGTTGCCGTAAGACAACCTGCGCTAGTGCCACTAGAAAATGTGGACCCAAGGGTTAACAACTTAATCTGAGTGTTATTGGTCAGGGAAACTTCAGGGATTGAGGCATGAAGTTAACACAGGACTCATGCTGATGAGATTTAGGTGTAACAGAATGCCCCCCAAAGAATGAAGATGGAAAAATGAGACAGATGATATGCTTTGCAAGAGAGATGACAAGGACTGGTTGGTTGGAAAGTGTTGTTGTAGTACAACTGACTCTGAGATCTCAGTCTCACATGACTCACAACATGGCTGCCGACCAATACAATGCAGATCCATGGTAGTAAAGACAGACTGAACACAATCATGGCTACTAGACACAATAGTAGATCCATGATGAGATGATAACACGGCCACGACCAATACAAAGTTGATCTATGTGATATGACTCAAACAATCTCTATTGCAACCTGGGTGAAATGTGAAACAACCCAAGGTATTCAAGCCAAACCCGCAATGATACAAATCTATCCATGTGATTACAATGTCTTGGAGTTGAACATGGTAGAAACCACCTAATTACCGGTCATTAATGTATACCATTAACAAGCGCGAGGGAAATCACCATTGATGTCAATGATTCCCAAGGTATCATAGTACATACCATCGAGTGTGAATTAATGAGTTAAGGTCAAACACTCGACGAGATATTTCAATCAATATTCGATGATGTAAACTCATGTCGAAAGCGAGGTAACTTGCCATTAAGGCATGCAAGCCCAAGGTACTTGATTGGTTTCTAGATTCAATCCTCAGATGATGAGTTGAAGTTGACAAGGATGAATCCGTCGAAGGAGGGCCATGATGGATCCCCCATCATCGACACGAAACACGATCACAGATGTTTGGAGTGGATCGTACGGCAGAGTGATGTGTAAGACTGACTCAGGGTAAACCGACATGAAAGGAGGTATAGTGACTGTAGATGATGAATAATGAACATCTCTTGAACATGGGCATGGCATGACTTGGCAGTATTGAAACGACGAGAATGATGCCAACCCCTAATGTAACTAATGATGGAAGCATTCTTCGGATGACCCAAAGGAGGGACAAGACTCATGGAATTAGGAGGACTCGAAGACAAACGGGTTTCCCAAGTACTGAATGCATATGCAACTGAGTGCCATGTTCAAGAGTGACTATGTACTACCATAACTACGATGAACACAATCTCATCCCTATTCCCCATCATGATTGATGAGTACCTCTTTTGTTTTTTAACGAGCTTGATGAGGGTAATAGATGCTTGGTATAGCTCATCCCATGGATGAGTCCAATCCCAAATATTTTACAAACCTAAGATAGGAGGGGTTCATCCCATAACGGGCCCTTCTATGTCAGATTTTAACGAGTCCAAAGAAGGTAAACTCGATATCATTTCATGTTTAGAGAGTCTGAAAAGAAGTAAAGAAGACTCCAAAATTCCTTTATTCGTAAATTTAGTCTCTTTGCCCGAAAAAGGGTAAAACAAGGTGAGAGAGAACTCTTCCAGCCATGATTGACTGGAGTGCTCCTTTTTCATAAATAGTGCCTCTTGGTCTGAAAAATGGGTAAAATAACACCAGAAAGACGATCATACAAATAATTTTACAAGCGTGAACGCATCAAGTTCGCTTGGCAATCTTTTCATATTTAGGGAGCCTAAAAATAGCTTAAAAGAGGACTCCAAGGGGTTCCTTTTTCATAGAAGTTTAACGAGCCCGAAAAAGAAATAAAATATAACTCGGTGACTTGTTCTCATCGTTTAAAGAGCACGAGAAGGAACAAAGAGTGAGCTCGATGTGAGATGTACCTGCAATAATTAATTAATACAAATACACCAGATATCAGAAATAATAGAACAGAATCGCTTTTATATTGATCACGGGCCACTTCGAGGGGGCAACCTCCTTTGAGCAAGCTCAATACAATTAACTTCACGGTGCCTTCAATGACCTCAACACACACTTATATACTAAGTCTATGCCCAATACTATGAGTCAAAACCATGGGAAATATAATACTACGGGACGACTTACAAAGCATATGCGTCCAATACTATGGGTCAATACTATGGGCTAATATAAACTATGGATCAACAAATACTACGGGACGACTTACAAAGCATATGCGTCCAACAACAATATACTAACATAGTAAAGAGAAGGGTTGACATGGGTTCCTAACATCCCCTCTCCCTTAGAAAAAGCTTTGTCCTCAAAGCTTTGGTTGGAGAAATTGCTGCAGAATCAGAAGGAGTGGTTCCCCGGTAGCATCCTTGGTTTGCATTTCAGGCCACTGACGCCTTTGGAGTGTCAAGGAGGATTGCTTGGAAGGCTGTAGACGAAGAAGAACCCTGTCAGCTGCGTGGAAAATGCGCTCAGAACGGTGTTGATCAGCTTGTTGTTTCAGGCGAATTCTGGCCATGTGAAGATTGTCCTGCAGAATGAGAAGAATCTGATCGCGGTTTCGAAGAACCGAGTCAATTTCCTGAACTGGAGAGCTGCTAAGGGTGTATGGAAGAAGAACAGGCGGTGTTTTTCCATAGACTACTTCATATGGTGTCCTTTGAGATGTGGTATGGTACCACCAGAGCGCTGCTAGGAAATCCATAGAAATAGTTAGCCAAAGCTGTGTAGGGATGGGCACGGGTTTGAGCAATCCCGAAAGGAGTGTCGGTTCCCCCTTGTTGACTTGGAAAGTATCATCGTCAGCCACCATCTGTTGAATTGTCATTTTTAGTCCCGACCAGAAGAAGTTACATTGTTCCCAGTCATACATTTTGCAGAACCCAGAGTGCCCTGTTGAGGAAGAAGCATGGAGTTCATAGAAGAGATAGCCCTGTTGAACATATTGCAACCAATTTGGAACAAGCAGAGAAAGAGCTGTAAGAGAAACTGGGTCATCAATTGTGCGAGAAGGAGCATCTTCCACCATATTGTCCTTACCCTTCTTGTAAGTGATCACATAGGGACAACCCATGAGTTGGATAACCCATTGCAGGTGTGTTGGGGAGGAGACCCATTGTTCCAAAAAAATTTCCAGACTTGGGAGATCAGTCTTGATGCAGAAATAATTCCCTAATAGGTATGGCTGCCACTTCTGTACTGCATGCAAAATAGC
The DNA here is from genome assembly GCA_027924585.1 of Larix kaempferi. Classification (NCBI taxonomy): domain Eukaryota; kingdom Viridiplantae; phylum Streptophyta; class Pinopsida; order Pinales; family Pinaceae; genus Larix; species Larix kaempferi. Next base: position 800,350 of record BSBM01001703.1, on the reverse strand, counting down.
CATCATTTCCTGCTGAGAGGTAGATGTGGCTACATTCTTACCGGAAAGGTCTCTTGAAGGCAGCAAGCACATTGGTTCAGCAAAGATACCTGCATATCTATCCAAGGAAGTAGTGGAGACTGTTGATGGGTGCATCTGAATGGAATTGAGCTGAGCGATGACACCATGTGAATTCTTCTTAAGGATTTTTTCCAGGCGATGTGAACTGATGATGCAAAGAGACCCTTGTTGTAAGCCCATAAATTTGTGTTGTGCCCCATTGACTTTGAACTGCATCCAAAGTTCCGCAAAATCCCATAAGATGGGGCCAAGTGTGCGTAACCATTGAACGCCCAAAACCACATCGCATCCGCCTAAGGACAAGGCAAACATGTCAGAGCGTAGGTTATAATCTTCCATAGAGATACGCACATTGTGACACTTCCCCTTGCAAGGTAAGGTACCCCCATTGGCAACCATGACTTCAAAGTTGGAGCAAGGATGGACAAAACAATCAGCCTGTTTGGCAATCCGAGGGTCAATGAAGTTATGAGTGCTACCAGAATCAATGAGGATGGTAAGAGGGAGCTTCTTGAAGTATCCCCTGACTCGCATTGTTTGTGGGGTGGTGACTCCGGTTACAGCATGGAGAGAGATCTCGGGTGGGTCGTCCTGAGATGGGGTGTCAACAGGCAGGTGTTGAATGTCGACCTGATCATCTACTGTATCTGTAGCTTCTTCACTAAGTTCTAAGGCAGGCAGAGAATCCACATCCAAGAGATAGAGCTTTTGTTGAACACATCTATGTCCCCGAGTGAATTTCTCATCACAATTATAGCAAAGCCCTTTTTCTCGGCGTGCCTGCATTTCTATTTCAGACAAATGCTTGATAGGAGTTGGTTGGGGAGCAGGCGTGATGGAAGGTCGTTGGGAACACATATTTCTAAAGGGAACAAAGGTGGGTCTGGAGCGTTGTTGAGCTGCGATCTTGTCCTCGGCCAGCTTAGCCAACCCTAGGACTTCCATCATTGTGTTGGGACAAAACATTTTGACCTCTGAGCGGATTTCATCCTTGAGACCAGTGATAAAACAACTCATGTAGAATTCATCAGACAATCCTTCTGTGTGATTGGCTAGTTTCTCAAATTCCGTCTGATACTCTCTCACTGTGCCAGTTTGGTGAAGTTTAGTGAGTGCTCCTGTGAAGTCGTCAAAAGAACTAGGACCAAATCGTGACAAAAGGAGTTGGCAAAAATCTGTCCAGTGTGGCTCGGGATGAGCTTTGATGTACCAACGGTACCATTGAAGGGCTTCCTGTTCCAAATGAAAGGATGCAAGTGGAACTTTCTGAACATCAAAAGTATTATGCAGACTGAAATATTGTTCTGCTCGGTATATCCATCCAGTCGGATCTGTACCATTGAAGCGAGGAAAATCAAGCTTCGGCCTACGAAAACTGCTGGAAGAAGAGAACCCAGTGGCTGCAAAAGATTCTAGCTGTCTGGTATTGTTCATGGCTGAATGCTGAAGATGAAGGCTGCGAAATTTTTCATCCAGATCTTGGAGTTTGGTTTGGATGGCTACAAGTGCTTCCTCCATGGTGTGTGCTCCTGCACGGGTTACAACCATAACCAGGTTTTTTTTTTTTTTTTTTTTTTTTTTTTTTTTTTTTTTTTTTTTTTTTTTTTTTTTTTTTTTTTTTTTTTTTTTTTTTTTTTTTTTTTTTTTTTTTTTTTTTTTTTTTTTTTTTTTTTTTTCAGAAATGGATCGGCAACAGCAGCGCAACAGATGGATCTGCAGCGACGCGGAAGGGATCGAAAACGGCTGGATCTGAAACGGCGACTGGATCTGGAACAACTTTCAAAATAGATCTGAACGGCTGGAGCTGGAGCGGAAGTGATCGGCAACAGTTAAATAGATATGGACCCCAAGTATGAACGGCTTCCTAACAGTTCAGGTGTTTCACTCGGCCACCAATGCTGTCTGACGGCTTGCGTATTGGGGCAGTACCCCTCACTCCACGGCTCAGGTAAAACTGATAACCGCTTGGCCACAAACGACAGCTCTTGGTTTACCTCACGGGTGGGAACTAGTCAACTAGGTAGGGGTCGTTGCCCTTTTCGCTTGGCAGGTCCTCTCAATGGCCAGCTACTTCGGGGTTCCTGTGGTACTCCTCACAATGAGTTTTAGGGCTTATGCCCAAGTACTTCCCACAGTTAAGCGGATAGGGATTATTCCCAGATCCGAACCTGCAACAGAAAAAATTTGGGCAGAAATTCCACCCAATGTTCAAAAACCGGATCTATATTGCTCAGAATCGCTATTATAACATGTTTCCGGAACTGGAACAACCACTCTGCTTCTACCCATGAAAGCAAAATAGAAATATGGGCACTCGGTCAAAAGATTTTCTCGCCGCAATTTCCGCGGCCGTCACCGAAATTCTGAAAAATTGCTGATTTTAAATCCGCGATATCTCCACTTTTAGAACTCCAATTGAGATGATTTTTTTTTTGAAACTGCGTATTTTTGAAAGAGGAATTCAGATATACAATCGGTTTCTTCTGATTTTGTGCAGAAAGTTTCAGAAATTGATCTGAAAGTCGCCGCCCAAAAAAAAGAAAAAAAAATTTCCCACTTGTGCCAAGGAAAGTGCTCTGATACCAGATGAGATGTACCTGCAATAATTAATTAATACAAATACACCAGATATCAGAAATAATAGAACAGAATCGCTTTTATATTGATCACGGGCCACTTCGAGGGGGCAACCTCCTTTGAGCAAGCTCAATACAATTAACTTCACGGTGCCTTCAATGACCTCAACACACACTTATATACTAAGTCTATGCCCAATACTATGAGTCAAAACCATGGGAAATATAATACTACGGGACGACTTACAAAGCATATGCGTCCAATACTATGGGTCAATACTATGGGCTAATATAAACTATGGATCAACAAATACTACGGGACGACTTACAAAGCATATGCGTCCAACAACAATATACTAACATAGTAAAGAGAAGGGTTGACATGGGTTCCTAACACGATGTCATTAATATTCAATTTTAATGAGCGAAATAATAACATAAAGAATGCTCGAAGAGTTTTTCACACTTGGAAACGGGTGCGAGATAACTACGATCGCAACCAAAGATTATAATACGGCATTTCGTTTCACCTGTAGACTCCAAAGACTAGGTCAAAATGATTAGTTGAGTAATTAGATATAAAAATAGTCCCAACTATAGTAAAATAACCCATAAACGAATAAAATAAAAAAGGGAATATACCTTTTTCAATATAAATAGGGAAAAATAGTCAAAATAGTTACTATTTGTTTTTTACCAAATTGAGAGGTGAAAGTGACCTTTTGGAGTGCAATTTTCAACTGCCGATTGTGGGAGCTGTGATCCATCATTCTCAGTGCCATCAGCAGCAGGTAGGCCTAATCCCGGTCTCCTTCATTTATAGTGGTTTAGAATTTCATTTCCATTCCATTTTTTAGGTTTTGGGCTTGCTTTGTGGAGGGAAATTGCGCCCTTGACCCGACGCAGTTTCCCCTTTCGGGAACTGCACCAAGAGCTCGCCAACCCAAATCCCGACATAGAGGCATGTGCCCTGTCAGCAAAGACGGGCTGCATCGACGCAAGTCCGTTTGGAAAACCCAAATTCTAACCAAAAGTAGATAAGTTGGATGGTTTGGAAAGTTTCTAATGGTGTTTATATTGCCTTTGGACAGGTTTTGGGTGGACACCGTGGTGATTGAATGGAGAGAATGCGATCACGAACTTGATGATGCTTAAGTGGAAAATGATCCACAAGGCATGGCCGCACTGTGGAACTGTGGGTTGATGAAGTAATTCCAGGTTCTGAGCATGAGATCCCAAGTGTCAGTATTAGAGCACCTGATCCAGTGTTGGGATTCAGTGCAACATCACTTCCAGATTGGGGTCCATACACTAACGATAGATATTGAGAATATATATTTCTTGACTGGATTGTCTCGACGAGGGAATCCCGTGTCTTTACTAGGGTCACGAGGGAGTGACCAAACCACTTAGGACTTGATAGACTAATGGTGTACTGATGGCACCCAGATGGTAGGTGGGAAGATTCCCATAAAGGAGGTCAGAGATTGATCTCTCTGCACAGTTTTGTTTACCATCGTGAGGGTGGAAGGTAGTAGGGTTGCTCATCTAGTGCGAAAGTCCCATATGTTGTATGCTGGGGAGTGCATGGCTCCCACGGTCTTAAATTGGTGTGAGGGACTCCTCGCAAACTTGCGAGATTAGCTCACCAAGTGTTGACGTGCATTGAAGTAGTTCGGCTATAGATCAGTAGTAGTATCTTTCTTCCTGGAGCGGGTGCCGCATCTGTGCCCGCAGGTTGATATAGAGGATATGGATCCGAGAGATCCTCACATTATTCGTTGGATAAAGGTGATGGCCCGCCATGGCGGCAGTGATCCCATCATTACTTTTGGTACGCCCTTCTTCAGATGGTTGAGGGTTCAGCTCCTCATGGTTGAGGATTTCCCTTATGATGGTAGTGAATACAAGGGTGACCTGGACCTGGTTCTCCCCTAGGGGATGCAGTCGGGTGACATGGGTAAAAATGAAAACTCTGTTTTGTTTTTCATTTTATATTTTTTAGATGTTTTTGGAGTAGTACTTATGGTTGACATATGTTTGATGCAGATGTGGGCCCGTCACGACTAGTTGGTGTCTCTTCGATTGCGGGGAGAGGGGCAGTATCAGTGATGGATGTCGTGGTGCACAATGCCGTCAAGGATCTGGATGAACTGGAGGAGAACCTCTGACGATTGACTCTAGAAATCCCAGATTCAGGGGTCCATGACTTACCTCGTCGGTACCAACTTCAGGGCATTGGAGTGTCTAAGCATTTTGGTTCACTGCTTAGGAGAGTAGCAAGGGAGATCATCTGCTACCATGAGCATCATGGAGACTAGGCTCGTGTGTATATGTATATGTACTGAAAGCTACAGGCTTCAAATTTTGTATTGGGAGATATTTACTGAAAGCTTATACACTTCAGATTTTTGTATCAGTACTAGATTTTGATATGATATATAAAATCTCTATGGCATATTTATACATTGTTTTCTTATGGATGATTATGGGATCTTGTTTATGTGTTTGTTTATGCATTATGTACATGTCGTGCCACTTTTATGTTTGTGAATGTTTCATGTATGTGAAATATACCAGTCCAATATGAAATTGGCCATCGAATCAACAACGATGTTCATGTCTCTTGAAATGTGTAGGTACTGAACAGATTCGAAGGACCTATCCAAGAGATGTACTTGTTAAAAAAGACAGAGTAACATGGGATCACAGATGATGAAGACATGGTTAAGTTGGGATACCACTAATTGTGAGTTGAGGTGAATGACAATGTGGTCCATACCAAGGGAAAGAGTGTCGGTTAAGACTCCAATCACCGCGTGGTACTTTGCGGTGTACGGTTGGTTGCGTACCCTAGACAACTCCCTCCCGAACTAATGAGCTCGTCGGTAGGGGAATAAAGTACCCAGGATGCCAAAGCGAGGCTGTGGGTATGCCGACTAGCACCGTCAGCGAATCCAAAACAGGTTTCCATCTACACATGCAGGCAGAACATGATATAAGCATAAAACCAAGATCCTAACACACTAAAGAAAAGTGTCACACCACACAAAATACACACCATGTACAGTATATACAGGGCACTAATGCGTGAAAGACTCAGGCGTAGTACCTCTTCAGGTAGATCCCATTGTGAGGCTCCCCTAGAGATATTCCATCATAATCTTGAAGCTCGTATGCCCCCTTTTCCAAAACATGTTTTACAACATATGGACTGTGCCACATGGACTCAAACTTGCCTTCCCACAGCTTATCATGTTTCTGGTCATACGTGAGGACCAAATCCCCCTCGTTAAAGACACGAGGTTTGAATGACTTATCGTACTGGGATTTAATGCATTTCTTATGTGTTTCATTAGCAAGAGCAGCATCAAGGCGGGTTTCATTGAGTTTTTCCAAGTGAAGGAAACGTTCTTCCTCAGTGGTGGTGTTCAGGAGAAGTTCAACTACAAGTTTCATTGATGGAAGCTCGCACTCTATCGGTAGAACTGCCTCCAATACATAAACTAATTGGAAAGGTGTGAGCCCGATGGCAGTCTTAACGGAGGTCCTCCATGCCCATAGGGCAGGAAAGAGCATGTTATGCCAGTTTGACTTGTGAGTACCCACCATGCGTTGAATCATGGTTTTCAAGACCTTATTGATGGCCTCTACTTGTCCATTGGACTGTGGGTAGTATGGGGTTGAGTTCTCATGGCGAAAACCTAGTCTAGCGCTCAATTAATCTACCATATGGTTTTGAAAATGATATCCTTTATCGGTAACGATGGCTTGTAGGACTCCAAATCGCGCAATGACATGGTTAAACATGAAGATTGCAGCAGTTTTTCCATCTTCACTGTACGTAGGCATAGCCTCGACCCATTTAGTGAAATAATCATGTTAGGAACCCATGTCTTTACTTTGTTAGTATGTTGTTGTTGGATGCATATGCTTTGTAAGTCGTCCCGTAGTATTTGTTGATCAATAGTTTGTGTTATTGTTGTTGGCGCATATGCTTTGTAAGTCGCCCATAGTATTGTTAATCCATAGTTTGTAACGGCCAGTGGTTTCGACCCATAGTATTGGCGCCTAGAATTAGTATATAAGTGTGTGTTGAGACCTATGAAGGCACCGTGAAGTTATTTGTATTGAGCTTGCTCATAGGAGGTTGCCCCCTCGAAGTGGCCTGTGATCAATATAAAAGTGATTCTAAGTTCTGTCATTTCTACTATTTCACATATTCGTATTAATTAATTGTTGCAGGTGCCTCACATCTGGTATCAGAGCACTTTCTTGGGCTCGCTGGGTGAAATTTTTGCCAAATTTTTTTTCGCATCTGTTGCAGGTTCAGATTTGGGAATAATCCCTATCTGCTTAACTATGGGAAGTACTTGGGCATAAGCCCTAAAACTCATTGTGAGGAGTACCACAGGAACCCCGAAGTAGCTGGCCCATTGAGAGGACCTGCCAGCGAAAAGGGCAACGACCCCTACCTGATTGACTAGTTCCCACCCGTGAGGTAAACCAAGAGCTGTCGTTTGTGGCAAAGTGGTTATCAGTTTTACCTGAGCCGTGGAGTGAGGGGTACTGCCCCAATACGCAAGCCGTTAGACAGCATTGGTGGCCGAGTGAAACCCCTGAACTATTAGGAAGCCGCACATACCTGGGGTCCATATCTACTTTCAGCTGAACTATTGTCGATCACTATTGTGCCGTTCAGATCCAGTTTGCAAGTCATTTCAGATTCAGCCGCTTTCAGTCCATTCGGCGCTGTTCCAGATCCCTTCCGAGCCGTAGCCACTCCAGTCGAAAAAATAAAAAAAAATAAAAATTAGTTTTTTGTCCATATCTCCCTTGTTTTTACTCTGTTTCCCTTGAAATTTCGAGGAACCCCTGTCACCTCATTCTGCATATTTCATTCCTGAGGACCCTCTCCGCAATTCCCCTTCCCAAATCCCGAAAGCCCACATTTGTCTATTTTTAGGATTTGCCATAACTTCCTCAGATTTCACCCAATCACCTTCAAATTTTACCACAGAGTTCCTTTCTGAATTCTGCTTCTTTGTCCCCCTCTGCCAAATTTTTCCATTCTTTTACCCCGCTTCTGAAATCCTCATTTTTGCTTCCCCGTCTAGTCGAAAGTCTCCAAAACCTAGTCAAACCCCAATTACCCTTCAGATTTTTTCCCTAGTCCATATTTTCCCTTACTGAAGTAGTTTCTGTTTTTGTTTTCCTACCCAGTCAACCAATAAAAAAAATAAAAAAATCCTGGTTATGGTTGTCACCTGTGCAGGAGAAAAAACCATGGAGGAAGCACTTGCAGCCATCCAAGCCAAACTCCAGGATCTGGATAAAAAATTTCTCGGCCTCCATCTTGAACATTCAGCTATGAACAACAAACGACAGTCCGAGTCTTCATCAGACAATGGGTTCTCCTCTTCCAGCAATTTCCGTGGTCCGAAGCTTGATTTTCCTCGCTTCAATGGTACTGATCCAACTGGATGGATCTATCATGCAGAACAGTATTTCATTCTGCATAATACTTTTGATGTCAACAAAGTTTCGCTGGCATCCTTTCACTTGGAACACGAAGCTCTTCAATGGTACCATTGGTACATCAAGGCTCATCCAGAGCCCAAATGGCCAGACTTTTGCCAGCTCCTTTTGCAACGATTTGGTCCTAGTGATTTTGATGAATTCATAGGAGCCCTCACTAAACTTCGCCAAATTGGCACGGTGAGAGAATATCAAACCGAATTTGAGAATCTAGCCAACCACACCGAAGGCTTGTCTGATGACTTTTACCGGAGTTGTTTTATTAGTGGTCTAAAGGATGCCATCCACTCTGAGGTCAAAATGTTCTGTCCCAACACAATGATGGAAGCCCTAGGGTTGGCTAAGTTGGTAGAAGACAAGATTGCAGCCCAACAACGCTCCAAGCCCACTTTTGTTCCCTTCCGACATATGGGTTCTCAGCGACCACCTATACCGCAGGCTCCTCGACCGACTCCTATCAAGCGTTTGTCTGAAATAGAGATGCAAGCATGCAGAGAAAAGGGGCTTTGCTATAATTGTGATGAGAAATTCACTCGGGGACATAGATGTGTTCAGCAAAAGCTCTATCTCTTGGATGTGGAGTCTCCGCCTGCCTCTAAAATTGGTGATGAAGATCCAGAAACACTGGATGCTCCGGTCGACATTCAGGAACCACCTATTGACCCTCCGTCTCAGGATGTCCAGCCAGAGATATCTCTCCATGCTTTAGCTGGAATCACCACCCCCCAAACAATGTGGTTCAGGGTATACTTCGAGAAGCTTCCTCTTACAATACTCATTGATTCTGGTAGCACTCATAATTTCATTGACCCTCGGATCGCCAAACAAGCTGATTGTTTATCCATCCTTGCTCCAACTTTGAAGTCATGGTTGCTAATGGGGGCACCTTACCTTGCAAAGGGAAGTGTCGAAATGTGCGTATCTCTGTGGCATATTATACCTTGCTCTCTGACATGTTTGCCTTTCCCTTAGGCAGATGTGATGTGGTTTTGGGTGCTCAATGGCTACGCACACTTGGCCCTATGTTATGGGATTTTGCTGAACTTTGGATGCAGTTTTCCCTCAATGGACAAAAACACACATTGACAGGATTACAACCAGGTTCTCTCAGCATCATTAGTTCACATCGCATGGAAAAACTCCTCAAGAAGAGTTCACATGGTGTCATCGCTCAGATCCATTCCATCCAGATGCAACCATCAGCGGTCTCCACTACTCCTTTGGATCTACAACAAATTCTGGATCGATATACAGGTGTCTTTGCTGAACCAGTGGGCTTACCACCTTCCAGGCCAGAAGACCATCATATTAAGCTCCTTCCTGGCAGCGTTCCTCCCAACATCAGACCCTATCGCTACCCATTTCATCAAAAAATGGAGATTGAAATGCTCGTTCGGGACTTATTGAAGCAAGGTATTATTCGCCCTAGTACTAGTTCCTTCTCTTCTCCAGTTATTCTTGTCCACAAAAAAGATGGGTCATGGCGCCTCTGCATTGACTTCCGAGCACTTAATCACCTCACCATCAAGGATAAGTTTCCAATTCCTGTTGTTGATGAGCTTCTTGATGAGCTTCATGGGGCCCACTTTTTCTCCAAGTTGGATCTTCGTTCTGGGTATCATCAAATTCGGGTTCATGAGGATGATATTCCTAAAACAGCTTTCCGCACACATGATGGCCGTTATGAGTTTTTGGTCATGCCCTTTGGCTTCACTAATGCTCCTTCTACATTCCAGGCCTTAATGAATAAAATATTTCAACCCTACTTGCGGAAATTCATTTTGGTATTCTTTGATGATATCCTCATCTACAGTAAAACATGGGATGAACATCTCTAGCATCTGGATCTTGTCATGCAACTTTTCTCTGACCATCATCTCCTTGCCAAGCAGTCTAAATGTGTTTTTGGACAGAAGGAAGTTGAGTATCTCGGGCACATTATCTCAGCACAAGGGGTTTGCGTGGATCCTGCCAAAATCGATGCCATGAACAATTGGCCACATCCTTAGACACTCAAGAGTCTTCGTGGTTTTTTGGGGTTGACTGGCTACTACCGCAAGTTTGTCAAGGATTATGGGAATATTGCAGCTCCATTAACTGCTCTATTGAAAAAGGATACTTTTAAATGGACACCTGCTGCTCAGTGTGCATTTGACAAACTAAAACAAGCTATGTGTACTACACCTGTGCTAGCTATGCCCGATTTTTCCAAGCCCTTCACTATTGAGAGTGATGCTTGCGGCAATGGACTTGGTGCTGTTCTCCTTCAAGATGAACACCCCATTGCGTTCACCAGCAAAGCCCTTTCAGGTAAGAATTTAGCTTCCTCTACCTATGAAAAGGAAATGATGGCCATTTTGCATGCAGTACAGAAGTGGCACCCATACCTATTAGGGAATCATTTCTGCATCAAGACTGATCACCAGAGTCTGAAATATTTCTTGGACCAGCGTGTCTCCTCCCCGGCACAACAGAAATGGGTTAGCAAACTCATGGGTTATGACTATGAGATCACTTACAAGAAGGGTAAAGATAATATTGTGGCAGATGCTCTTTCTCGCACATTTGATGCCCAAGGTTCTCTTTCAGCTATTTCTATGCCTGTTCCAAATTCGTTGCAATCTGTTCAATAGGGTTATGTCAATGACTCTTCCTTATCTCAAATCATCCAACGCTTGACCAACAATCCTTCTGCTGTACCACATTACTCTTGGGACGATGCTTCTCTGCAATACAAGGGTCGTCTGGTGCTTCCCTAGAGCACAGATCTTCAACAGGCTGTTTTCTATGAACTCCATGCTTCTCCATCGGCAGGGCACTCTGGGTTCCTCAAAACATATGAACGAGCACGGCGTAACTTCTTTTGGCGGGGCATGAAAAGGACAATTAAACAGATGGTGGCTGAATGTGATACCTGCCAGCGCAATAAGGGTGAAACAACACTCCTTCCAGGATTGCTTGAACCCTTGCTCATACCTACACGGATTTGGACATATATTTCTATGGATTTCATTGAAGGGCTCCCTAAATCTGGCGGGAAGACAGTGATTCTCATTGTGGTTGATCGCCTCTCCAAATATAGTCATTTTTGTGCTCTCATCCATCCCTATACAGCCTCCTCCGTCGCTCAAATTTTTCTGGACCAGATCTTTCGTCTTCATGGCATCCCTTCTTCCATTGTCTCGGATCGTGATGCGACTTTCACTAGTCATTTTTGGACATAACTATTTTGCTACACTGGCACCAAACTGCAGATGAGTTCAGGGTATCACCCACAAATAGATGGTCAGACTGAAATTGTCAACAAATGCTTGGAAACTTATCTTCGTTGCTTCACCTCGGAACAACAACATCAGTGGGCAAAGTGGCTCCCGCTCGCTGAATGGTGGTACAATACCTCTTACCACACTGCCTCTAAAATGAACCAATATGAAGCAGTCTATGGTCAGGCACCTCCATCTCTTCTTCCATACACCCCCACCAGTTCAGCGGTTCAGGAAGTTGACACGATCCTTCGCTACCGCGATCAGATCCTTCGCATTTTGCGGGACAATCTTCACATGGCAAGAAATCGTATGAAGCAACAAGCTGATCAACACCGTTCGGAGTGCACTTTTCAAGTCGGCGATATGGTTTTTCTTCGTCTGCAGCCGTACAAACAATCCTCCTTGAAACTCAAAGGGCGTCATAAGCTCGCTCCAAAGTTCTATGGGCCATATTGGATTCTTTAGAAGATTGGGTCCGTTGCGTATAAATTGGAACTTCCTCCTTCTTCCCACATTCATCCAGTCTTTCATGTCTCTTGTCTGAAGAAAGTTCTTGGCACCAACATCAGCGGACAAACGATTTTACCCGAACTGGATAATGAAGGATCCATCCTTTTGGAGCTAGAGGCCATCCTCAATCGGCGCACGCGTCAGCTTCGCTCTCGCTCTATCACAGAGGTCTTAATTTAGTGGCACGGCATGCAACCAGAGGATGCTACATGCGAACCACTCCTTCAGATTCAACAACAATTTCCACATCTAAAGCTTTGAGGACAAAGCTTTTTTTAAGGGGGAGGGGATGTTAGGAACCCATGTCTTTACTTTGTTAGTATGTTTTTGTTGGACGCATATGCTTTGTAAGTTGTCCCGTAGTATTTGTTGATCAATAGTTTGTGTTATTGTTGTTGGCGCATATGCTTTGTAAGTCGCCCGTAGTATTGTTAATCCATAGTTTGCAACGGCCCATGGTTTCGACCCATAGTATTGGCGCCTAGAATTAGTATATAAGTGTGTGTTGAGACCTATGAAGGCACCGTGAAGTTATTTGTATTGAGCTTGCTCATAGGAGGTTTCCCCCTCGAAGTGGCCTGTGATCAATATAAAAGTGATTCTAAGTTTTGTCATTTCTGCTATTTCGCATATTCGTATTAATTAATTGTTGCAGGTGCCTCACAAATCAACGGCTACAATGATGTAACCATGCCCTCAACCGAGGTAGTCTTACAGTGCGTGCAATCTATGCCCCGTTTAGAAAAGGGGACGATGGTAATAACCGAATGTAAAGGGGTTGCATGGGAGTGCTTTTTGAATTGAAAGTCCTGGCATGGGGCACACTTCTTAATGGCCTAAATACTATCTTTGAATATTGAAGGCCAGTAGTATCCTGCGCATAGTATTTTATGGGTTGTAGCCATCCCAGAGAGATGATAGCCACAAGCCCCGGAGTGACATTCATTCAGTACGAGTTCATCCTCCTCGTGTGTTAAACATTGACAGAGGATGGAGTCAATGCCACAACGATACAAGGTATCGCTAATGATCAAGTAGTACTTGGCGTGGTGGTGTATACGACGACAGTCATCACAAGATAGTTGAGGGTTGAACCATTGGGTTTGAAGATATAATGTGATATCTCCAAACCATGGGTCAGACGTGCCTATGAGAAACAATGACTTGTCTGGAAGGGAGTTGATGGGCTCAGTTCCTGAATCAACACGGGGAAGATCACAAATGAGGTCCACAAATACTAAAGATTTCCTTGACTTGGCTTTATCAAAGAGGAGATCAAATTCCTGAAGTATCATGATACAGCATGAGTAATTTCCCCCGAGCACTTGACATGTAAGAATGTGGTACATGGGGTTCGATTCGACAATGACATTAGTGGTGCAGAGTAAGATGTAGTGACAGAACTTTTGGATGACAATGACTACCGCGAGAGCGAGTTTCTCGACATGTGAATAATGAGATTCAGAGTCAATAAGAACCTAATTGAGGTAATAGATCACATGTTCCTGGGAATTATCGTATTCCTGGACCAAAACCATGGTGATCGTGGTGGCGGAAGTGGCAAGATAAAGGATGTAATCCTTATAATAATTGGGCGGTTGGAGCACAAGGGCGTGACTAATGGCAGACTTCAAATTGTCGAAGGATTGTTGGGCTTGGTCATCCCAGATGAAAGTCGGAATGTCCTTCTTCAGCAATCGCATATAGCCCTGTGTCTTTTGAGTGAAATTACATACAAAATGTCGTAGGTAGGCTGCCTTCCCTTGCAAACTATGTAGTTTCATGATATTAGTAGGAGGTGGGAGAGTGACAATGGCTTCCACCTTGAAGGGATCAATGCGGATCCCATCTTTTGAGACGATGAAACCTAAGAGGCATCCTGATTCGACGCAGAAAATGAACTTGTGGGTATTCAGACGGATATTATACCGCCTGCATTTGAGGAATACAGTCGTCAGATGATCGATGTGGAACTCGTGATGCTGTGAATGAGCAGGGAGATTGTCGAGATAGGGCTTCACAAAGTCCTTCACATCATGAAAAGCATACGACATGGCCTGCTAGAATGTAGAACCAACATTTTTTAGGCCAAAAGGGAGTTTATGATAAGAAAACGTACCCTAGCGGCATATGAAATCGGTCTTATGTTGGTCGGGCGGGTGGATCTCGATTTGATTATAACCGAAAAATCCATACATAAATGAGGAGATGACGCTCCCAGCACAATTGTCGATGATATGATCGTTGAAGGGAGTAGGGTAGTTGTCCTTAAGACAAGCCTTGTTCAGGTCCCTATAATCAACACAGAACCTAATAGTAGCCTACTTCTTGGCTGCATGGATGACATTGGAGATCCATTCTATTAAAGGAACAAGATAGATAAATCTAACCTTCAAGAGCCTTTCAATATCAGCTTTAATTGCCATAGTTTTTCGAGGGTGCACTGGCTGTAACTTTTGGCGGGCAGGTTTAGCATCGGGATAGGTTTGGTTCTCATGCAAAAAAATGGTAGGATCGATCCCGGGAATTTCCTCATAGGTCCAAGCGAAGACGTCGCGGAATTGTTTGAATAAGGCCGTGAATATGGTGAGCTCATCAGGAGAGCAATTCTGGCCAATGTGGATATGTTCCATGACGCCAGGTGTAACCAAGATGTCAATTGGGATGGTGGGCATGATTTTTTCTATGGTGCCTTCCATAACCATATCACAAGTGAGGATCGGTGACTACGGACAAGGATAGACATCTGGTGTAAAAATGGTTGTGATAGCGTTCTCCATAGAATCCAATGAGGGTAGGAAAGGCGATCGATGGTGAAGGTTTTCCCACAGAGGTTCATCCGTGCTCATAACAATGGACTCATCAGAATGGAAAGTCCGGAGCAGAGGATCTGTTGAGGATGATGTCTGCTGTAGAGAATAAGATGTAGAGGCCATGAACAAGTAGTCCTGATCAGGGGATGACTGGATAGCCTCATAAGTAGCTTCAGTTGGTGAGAGAGGCATAGTATCTCCAATCAAATGCATGGTGGCCTCATTGGGCACGAGCCATTGATCTGTAGAGTTGGAAGATGATGGAATCATGGAGGAGATCATGTTCACCGTGGCAACATGGTTAGGGGGATCCAGGGTTAGAAAGACACCCATAAGAGATGAATATTTAATGAGGTCGACCCCCACTCTCTCATATGGCTATGACGATTGTCCTAGCAAAGGGACATTGTCACCAGGGTGAGTAGTGGTGTCTGATGTACAGAAGTCAAATTGGTCGATGGTAACAATTCGACCTTGATGGGGGAATTGCACAATGCGGAAAACAGATGATGCGACCGCAGTCATGGCATAAAACCAATTACGACCAAGAAATAGATTACAATCCAATGGGGCAGCGACTACTTCCACGTTAATGGTCATAGTCTTGCCCCCCAAATCTACTGCTAAGGCTTGTAACAGCCCGTGAGGTTGGAAACCACGACCGTCGAATGCTTTCAGGGTAGTAGGAGAACAGTTTAACTCAGGAGATCCGATGGCTCACCAACAAGATAACGACATGACCAAGGTGGAGGCACCTTCATTTAACACAGTGCAATGGATTGTCTTCCCAGCAACCTTTGTTGCAATTTGGAAAGCCAGTTGGTGGGAAAGCCTCAGTTTAAAATACTCAAGTTTAAACATGATCGTATTTGAGGAATCTGGGTCTACCGATGGCAGCGAGAAAAGTCTTACATTGATTGGGACAATTCTGCAAAATTTCTAGCGTCGACATGGCACAAGGAGCTTGTGCCGAGTCCTCTACGATGTTGTAGTTCTAAGTTGCCCAAGCATTAGGATTGAAAACCGCTTTTCGAATCGTGCTCTTATGCGGACGCAACACTGAATCTAATGAAGTTTTCTCAATGGTGAGAGAACCTTGCGGCGCGGAAATATCCGAGGTAGAGGAAGAAGCTTTTTCAGTATTACTTCCGACGGGTTCCTTAGGAGGGACTCACTTGTATGATCGTGATCATGTATTCAGGTTAACCGTTTCACTACACATCATGAGAACATGCACGGTGGAGGATGTTTCTCCTTGAGAAGGAGAGGGTTGGGTAATCATTCCTTGGTTTTGGGTGGGGAAGGGATCATTGAGAACTACGAGTGTGGAGTTTCCTTTAAGAAACTTCTGCACTTCGTCTTTGTGGG
The DNA here is from genome assembly GCA_027924585.1 of Larix kaempferi. Lineage (NCBI taxonomy): Eukaryota > Viridiplantae > Streptophyta > Pinopsida > Pinales > Pinaceae > Larix > Larix kaempferi. The sequence goes on along the minus strand of BSBM01001703.1, from coordinate 784,219 downwards.
GACACTCTTTGGATAAATGGTCACCACCACATAGTAAACAAGGAGACTTGAGCTTTCATTTTTGTTTCGTGTCTTCGGGAGGGATTTTGTGTTCCTGCTAGTTGGAAGACTTCTCGGGTTTACCTTTGGTTTTATTCTTGCCACCGGATTTATGAGGTGAAGTTGTTGAATAGAATTCACCTCGGTAGGAGCAGGAGTGGGTGACTTGGTGGTGCTGCTGCTAGCCTGTGGCGAGGGTGGGGAAGAACCATGGTGGTTCGACGATCGATCGGTTTGAGTAGAATGCTGGGAGTGTACGGAACCAATAATGACATCGGCATGAGGTCTCTGAGGCAGTTTTGCAGGATCATAGGTAGGGTGGGGGGTGTTAGGAACAATGCCATATAAAGTGTCAGATTGAGCATAGACAAGGTCTAAGTAGTGGGCACAAGCGATAACATGTTCTTCGATGACGACCCCTCCCATAGCTACATCTCTAGATATGGTGGGTAAAAGAGACTTCGTAAACCAATCAGCTAATAATTGGTCCAGAATGGGATCCTTAATGAGATGTCGTCTCCTCCGCTGCTCATGGATATGATTGGATATATCAGTCACGGTGGTCTGGAAGAGAGAATTCAGTAAGTCTGTACCAATTTCATAGAGGATGGGTAACTGGAAATGAGTCAGGAATGACATAGCTAAATAATGAAAATCAGAAAACGAGTGCGGTGGTAATTCAATATACCCCTTGGAAGCTGAACCGGTGAGGGTCCTTTGAAATAACCTCAGATGGATCGAGTCATCCACCAAGGAATTGGATGAGCACCATAGATGGTATGCCATCACATGGTTCTTTGGGTTTTCACCGGGCTTGCCATCAAACTTTGGAATATCGGAAGGTAACTTAACCGAAATAGGTGGCCAATTATAACCGTGCAGGATGGGATTGTTGGTCAAATGAGACAGGTCTGACAAGTCTAAAGTAGCCAGAAATGGTAGCTGTTGGTTTGGCTATGGATATTGGTAGTATTGATATGGCATTTGTGGACTAGTAGGACCTTGAATCGACTGATTGTAAGGTGTTCCCATAGGGAATTGGCCATAAGGGGGTGTGCTGCATGGGTTACGTGGTGGACCTGATGGTGGTCTACCGCCATAATAGGATGGTCCACCACCGAAAGGTGGGAGTCCTCTGCTGCTGTCGGAATAAGGTGGGCCCCCGCCAAAAGGTGGGAGTCCTCTACCACCGCTGGAATAAGGGGGTCCTCCGCCTACTTCGCCAGAATAGGGTGGACCTCGTCCAAAAGGTGGGCGTCCTCCACCACTACTAGAATAAGGTGGTGCTCCACCTCCTCCGCTAGCATAGGGTGGGCCTCCACCAAAAGGTGGGGGTCCTCCACCACCGGAATAAGGTGGTCCTCCGCCTCCAAAATAGGGTGGGCCTCTGTTAGAAGGTGGGGGTCCTCTGCTGCTGGAAGGGGGTTGACCTCCGCCTCCTCCGCTGGAGTAGGGTGGGATTCCACTGCCAGAATGAGGTGGGTCTAAGCCAAAAGGTGGAGGTCCTCCCCCTCTGGAATGAGGTGGGGGGATACCACCTCCAGAAGGAGGTGGAGGTGGACCAAACTGTGGTGGGGGTGGTGGGACTTCAGGAAAGGTTGTTGGGGGTCCAATTGGCATAACATTGTGATATCCCCATGGAGTGTTTGAGTTTCCGGGATAAGGTACCCCAAGAATCATCTTCCTTGGATGGTATTGTCCTGATGTAGGGTTAAAATTACCTGGATACGTATGACTCCATAGTGATTGAGTTAGGTTGGATGGTCCCCCACCATGAGATAATCCCATGGTAGGTCTCGTGACTAGTAAGGAGCTTCCAACGGAATGACCAGTTGGAATCCCTCAACTCATATTATGGCTAGTGAATAGGGGTTTCCCCCCAGTAACGATGTTTTGACCACTTGTTTATGGTTGACTCGCAATAGGTTGATGGTTACTTACTAGTGGAGGAACACTACTCATGATGAAATTGAGAGGTAAAGAGTACCCTACCCTCAAGTTTTGGGGTGGGGGAGGAGTAGGTAATGTTCCAGTAGTAGTATGAGGGGTGTTGGACAATTGTCCTTCAATGTTTGGAGTCACCTGGGGTATGGAAATGGTCTCTTGATTAAGAGGTGTAATTGAAGGAAATGAGGGTTGACCAGGTTCATAAGTGGTCACATTATGTATAGGTGTTTCTGGTGAAGTGAAATATAGTGAATGAATTAGGGTATGTTGATATGTGGGCACTTTCGAGGTGTCTCTTCTCCGTGAGAGAGTCTGGCGCTGAAGTAAATCGCGATGTTGGAGTAATTGAGCGATCTACTCATGGAATGGAGCCAAGAGTTCATTACTGGGAATCCAGTAAGGGGGGAGGATTCTGCTCCCCGACGCAAAGAAAATTGGGCCCGTTGTTTCCCTAGAGTGTTGTCCCAAAAGGATGCAGATGGACCAAAAGCTGTGGATACAGGGTCATCCTGGGGTTGATTGTACCATTCTATAGCCCCAGGTTCTCTTTCCATCGAATGTTGGAAAGATGTGTTGCATGAAGTAGACGGTTCCATGGTCACAGAAATTGGAGGATCAATGATTAGTGGACTCAAGGGAAGTGAAAAGTTCATTCCGGACTCCATGGTGGAGTTTTCTTCTTCAGGTGACATGACGGTAACTGGTGGATCCATGTTTTCCCTTGAAAGTACCTCCTGATTAAGGGGATATTCAAGTGGCAGGTTTAAAAGTCTACGGGACCTTCTCAAAGGTTGTTCAGCCAAAATGACTGGAGCAGAATTTATCCTAAGTGTCTTCTATACAAAAAGAAAAGCAATCCAAAATCTACACAAACTAAGGCCACAAGTAAACTTATGTGACAGGTGTGGATTCAAAATTCTGGAACCTCACAGGATTTTCAAGGATTCACAACTCGCGATATACCCCAGGGTCCAACAATTATACTCAGCTCAATTTTTCAAAGCACTAACCAGGGAGGATTAGGACCGTACCCCTGCCCGTATAACCCAACTACCTAGAAGCATGTGTGTAGTAGCTCCCCGAGTGCTGTTCTCATTGTATTGCTCTGCCAAGATGGCCAAATGGTTAGCTCGGTTGGTTTCAGGAATCCTAGGAGAGTCTCCCAATATACTCATGTTAACGGACAATCTACCAAAGACGGATCTAAGGCATGATCTCCCTAGCTCAAAACGTAAGTCTAGAACAAATAGAACAGAATATAGATCTACTTTCCTAGATCAATAGAAGTGAAAACTAGTAGATAGATAGCTTACCTCAAATTTGCAGATCCCTTGCTCTTTGTTGATCCAATGCTCCAGCTTCGTCAGATCTCAAGCTGGAAGACCCTTTTGAACATATAGATACAAGCAAACAGTAAAAGCATACATTTCATATGATTGATCTAAGTTAACAGTTAAGGAAGAAAACTCTAAACATCATCATCAATAAGGCAACAGTTTATGGAAAGAGATTATATTAACTGTATAAAAGTGGGAATACATAGAAAGGATGAAGCTACAACCAAAGCCTCAACATCGCATCCTCCATCCAACATGTCCAAGCCAAGCCTCCAATGTGGTACAAGCTTCTCAATCACCAATATGGATTCTATCAGCATAAAGATACCATGGACCTCCCCCCCCTCCCATGGAGAGAGTGGGTGTTTATATAGGGATAAAGAGATAGGATAGGTTGAGGATTAGGGGGAGATGGTTAAGGGATCCTCCCATTAGGTTAGGAACCAAAATGCCACCTCAACTAGAGCCTAGGGATAGACCTCCACCTCAACAAACTTCTAGAGAGACCCTAAGACTCCCCAAAATAGCCTTCAACTTACCTCGTTGCACCCTGGCAGAAGACATAGAGCGACAAAGGGGGTCATCGCACTCTGTACGAAGACAAAGTACAACAGTGTCTCACCCTAGCTAACTAGAAACTGCGATGTCACACCCTAGATGAAGGAGAAGTGCGACATCCTACTCAGAGAGGTCAACTAGGTAGGGAAATCTCTTAGTTGGATGTGTTTTAGCCCAGAATGAGGTTAGGGGTCAGAGCAAAGAGTTTACACAATGGTCAAGATGATGACATTATCAAAATGGTCATGATGATGACACTTGGTCATAAGGACGATACTTGCAACGGTCATGGTGACGACACTAAGTCAGGATGACGACACTTGCAACACTTGCGACACTTGCACAAGGGTGACGACATTTTGGTGTAACAACTCAAGCTACGTGGGAGCACAAATCTGTAGTAATGTTTTCTAATGCACAACCATACGACAAGAGCCTTCCGATATACTACTGACTACGTGAAGTGCCTTTCGATATACCCAAGGGTACGTGAAAGAGCCTTTGATATACCGGTTGGTATGTGGAAGAACTGCAGGCCCCCGGGATGCAGTGCAGGAAGATAACGAAAGCTGCCACATCTTATGACGCTGAAACACATCACTAACTTATCACACAAGTTACTAGTAAATTTTAACCTAACGCTACTGATTAATTTTATCTTATGCGGTTAGGTGAATGCATGAGGTGTAGATAGGAATTTAAAAATAATGCAACCCTAGCTACATGAAGGTGCACATCTCCTTTTCTTTCGATGAAGTCTATCTAAGGTAAGGAGAAAAATCTTTTTCCAATGGTCTCAAAAGATAAGAAATCCCAAAAAGTTCGAAAATCTACCAAAGATGGTTGAAATCACTCTTTTTCGTTTTTTCCAACAAAACAAAAAAAAATAATAACCCCAAATCAATACTTTTTATTTTTATATTTTCAATCTAGAATGAATCTAAGTAATTATGAAAAGGAGGATTTCTGCTTAGAATGCACTAACTCTTCAATTTCCACAATGATAAACGAAAAGCACAAAAATACCAAAAGTGCATAGAACGTTTCGAATTTGAAATACTTTGAAAGATCTTGAATTCACTTGATCTTTTCAAAGAGATGAAAGACTGACAACTAAGAAAAATATAATCAATCGATTTCCTTTTCAAACTTCTTCAAAGATATAAATAATGGATTCCAAAGCATGAATCAATTCCACAACAATTTCCAAATGATCTTGAAAATAGATAAAATGAAGCACTTTTGATTTTGTTAATACATATACCAAAACAAGATCTGATAATAGTAATGCTTTTCGGATGTAATAACAGAAAGCAAGAGACTGATCGCAACACTCCAATGACTCAGAAATTCTCAAAGAAAAAATACAAGAACCCAAATGTATTCAAAGACACTTAAATCACTCAAAATCGATCAAATGCAATCCAAACTAAATGGCTAAGTGTAGGAAGGGTTTGGAATCATATATAACGCAATGAATAGACCTGGTATGGTGATTAGGGAATGCAAGATCGAGCAGATGAATGTGGGGGATTTAAATTGCCCGCCACCACTGAATCTCTCACTTGACCAATTGGAACCCAAAAATAAACAAAAACACATCCAAAAACAAGCAAGCTGAGTAATCCAGTCTATGACTGGAAAATGCAACACACGGAAGCTTGCAAATCAGATCAAAAAGAAAAATTTGGAGAGGATTTGAACCAAGCACCAAGCTTAAAGGGCTGGCGCACTCTGTCAATACACTGCAGAGCGACTGGTGCACACTGTATACACGGGAAAAGTGCTAATGGAGCAGATTGTATGAAAGGAAATAGCATCAATGATGCGGATTGCACACAGATTACAAGTGCCAGGTGAATCGAGGCACACTGGATGCACAGCCCAAGTGCTTCGGGCGAATAATCACTTGCAAAAATCAAAATATCTGCAAGAGATCAAAAGCAAATGACTTGATATTGATCCTAAAAGAATTAGCGAAGCCAACAAACTCTCTAATGATAATATCTAATGGTGGGAAGGGATCAGGAGGCTAAGAAATGGATCACTAAGAAATCAATGGAATCACACTCAAACTGAAATCAAAGCTAAAGTACTCCCCAGCATGTGTTGGCAAGCGGTTTGGTAGAATGCTATCACAGTATCTCCGATGTTGTGACAAGGCAGAAGATGGCGTGAATGGAGAGAAGATGATGCGAATGGCGATGAGTGGAAGATTAGTTATGCATTTTGAGTCAATTGTACTACGGAATGCGGGTTTTGGGTCATTTGGACCACATATTATGTAATGTTGAGTCGGTTATACCGCAGAATGCGAGTTTTTGGTCGTTTTTGGATAAGTCAGTTAGATATTGGGTCATTTGTCCATAGTGTCAGTTAGGAAGTCGGTAGTAAGTGGACAAGAGTTGTAAGGCGGAAGCCTATATATAGATAAGAATTGTAAGTGGTAAAGAGAGAGAGAGAATTGGCAGCTGAAGAATGGGAAGCTCTGATGTTGGTTGTATGATTTCCGGGTATGTTTTGATGTCAAGAGTCATTGCGGAGATCTAGTTTTTGCAGAGGTATTGTATCTAGGTTGACAATGATAATATGATGAAGCTATTTTGGTGCAATCCCTGTGTTCAATTTGTTCAGTTATGATAATGTGATATTGCACTATACGAATAATGTCATGCTTCTTTGATGCGATACTTGCTTTACAATTACTGTTGTTGCAATGATGAATGTTTGGGTTGAATATTGCTTTACTACTATGTTTAATGCTTAAAGATCTCTGTCGCTGTGTTACAATAAGTTTAAGTATCATAGCCGCAACCATCCTCCTTCATTCGGTGGAAACATGGTTCCGTCTGCTCTTCCTGGACGCCTCGGGTGAGACCTCATCTGCTCTGCAGGTGTTGCTGGGTGGGATAAACCCTGTCCGGGCCGGTGCTCAGCAAGACTGTGGTATGTGTCGATAGTGAGCAGGATCCCTATCGACTGGCGTCGCGTTAACAAATGGTTCCGTTGCCAGGACCGTGTACGGAGTGAAAGGAGGACATGTTGTGGTACCCGACGAAACCGGAGATCCAAGAATGGTTTGATCAGAAGTTGCAGAAATCCGCTGAAGAGGAAAGTAGGAACACTCAATTAACAGTAGATCAGTGGGTGAGTAGATACATTCACGACAGTCTGCATGAATGGTTCTTCTGTGAATTTCTAATCCTATTGTTCGAATGGTTGGCAAAGTTGACCTTCCAAAAGAGAAACTTCCAAGGTCGTGAACCAACGACCTGGACCCCCAAATTGATTCAGGATCTGCAGGAAGTTGATAATAATCATCGCAGGCTGTCAAAGTGTGGTTCGATAGCATCCTAGAAGGCTATATCACAGAGTTCGTGATTGATACTCAGAAGTCCTATAGTGAAGCCGAAAGATATTTTTTCCATGAACCTTGGGGTAGGTTTTTACTGTCGCTTCAACTATCGATCAAGATGCTTATTTGCGAAAAGGGTATACTAAAGATGCATCTTAATCAGTAGACAACCTGGTGAGCGGAGGCCGTGGGTGCTGCGACTATTGGGGGAAAATACATGGAATGGTAAGGGGTAGATGGGTGCAGGTCATGATGAGATTGTGAGTGAAGCCGAGGAAGAAAGTGGTCTTAGGAGGGGAGGAGTGAGGTTCTAATAGGAAAAGAGGCAGAGGATGGGAGAAGGTCCTGTTGCGGTCGAACCGCAAGACCATGAAGGAAGGCCACACGGGATGAAGCGACCTCACAGTCCTAACAAGGACAACTAGGCTACACCCAGGATAGAGGCAGGACCAAACCTCGGCACCAATGTACCCACACCTTCGCTCACTATCTATCAGATAGCAAGAAATACCACTTCGACACCGCCAAGTTTGTCAATTCCATAGAAGTTAATTGGTAGTAGTACAACAAAAGAAGGAAGGAAGCCCAAAATGGTGGGCGATGATGCTAAGTTACCATTTTTCCACGGGAGTGTGACAGACAACCCAGAACAGTATTGGTTTTTGTGTGAAGCGGTCTGGACCATAAAACAGATCATTGATGATGCTGCTAAGAAAGGACAGTTAGTGATGACTCTGCAAGGTCGTGCATTAGATTGGTTTATGAAGTTCGTTCTAGTCCCTACAGGAGCCCCAGAGAAGTCACTGGATGAGATTCAGGATGGGATGATTGCCGAATTTAGAAGGCCCAAGTCTGAGGCTCAATATATTACAGAATTGAAGGAAATTAAGCAATATCCCAATGAGACACTATGGGATTTCAACCAGCGATTCAAGACACTGATGGCAAAGGTTAGTTTCGATATGAGCACTGCCCAACATAAAGAGTGGTTCATCGCGGCACTGCTACCACACATTCGGCTTCCATTGATGAAACAAAACATCTCGACACCTAGTGAAGCTCTAGAGATTGCAATGCAATTGGAGGCGTCGCCGATTGGAGATAATGCAGCTGGGATGTCACAGATACAGACATAGCTCGCTAAATTGACTATACAGCTACAAGATTTGAAGAAAAGCAAGGAACAACGCGATGAAGTATGGTGTATACGATGCCGAGGAGAAGGGCATACGAAGGACAATTTCCCAGATTTCCGCAATTATTTGGTGTTAGGTGCGCCAAACCCGTTGAATGGAGGCAGCATGCCGTGGTGTCGCGTCTGCCAGGTGTATGGGCACAGTCACGACTATTTCCCTTATATGCAAAAAATGGTCACAACCCTGAGAAATATTTATTGCACATTTTGCAAGTCGGTGGGTCACGATGACAAAGATTGTCGTGCATATGGGTTGCTACAAGAAAGAATGTATGATGCATTCTACGTCAAGGACGATCAGTGTGCCATACAATAATCGCAACCGCAACCGCAGGTAGCCCAGCCGCTACCTCAACCGCAGATGCAGTTTGTACTGCACCAACAGCAACCACCGTAGTTCATGCCGTAATATGCTCCGATGTAGATGGCTCCACAATAGTCATAATATGTACAGCAACCGCAGTATGCACCACAAGGGCAAGGGATGCAATCGACACCAATGCAGCAACAGTTTAACCAACCAAAGTACCAGCAGTACGGAGGATTCCGGGGAGGATACCGGGGAGGATGTGGCGGAGGATTTGGTCGCGGAGGAGGATGAGGTGGTCGCGGACCTGTTCAATGTTATCACTGTGTGGTATGGGGACACTATCAGCAAGACTGCCCACTGCTGCAGAACCAATGTACATTATGTTTTGTTAACGATCATACAGTTGAGAATTGTCCACATTTGATTGCATGATGGTAGGCAAGGAACACTCCCCAGTTGCAAACATAGCCCTAGGCATAGCAGCCTACTCAGAACCAAGTACAACAACTAATGCAGAACCAGAATCCACGGCCGAATCAGAACATAAATCAAAATATAAATCAACCGGGGAACATACCACCGAATCAGCAGTAGGGTGCAACAATCGCAACAATTTCTGCAGAACCAAGACCACAATATTCTTCCGTTTCTGTGGTCACTCGAGGAGGAAAGAAAACTGGAGAAGACAGCTCAACGATTTGGTTATCTGGACAAAAGAAGGTATCATTCGATATTGATGTGGAATGGGAGACGTTTCTTCAGGCATGACGGGCCTTAGGGAACGATCGAGGTAAAGCCGTCATGTATGACATGCCCTCTACTTTTGATGCTACTTCAGAGGTTAGCTCGTCGTGGCGGTCTAGCACACTTCGAGAATTTTTGGAACATTGTTTGTCCCTGGAAAAAGATCCCAATGCTCTTGCTACGATTAAAGCCTTGTTGCGACGACCGGCCCAGGATCGACAAGAGTTCGTGGTTAATTTCTTGCAATGACGGAAGATGGGTAAGGAGATGCGGATGAATATTCAAATTGGTGACTATGATGTTGATTCAGTTATTCTGGATCTTGGTTCGGATGTCAAGATCTTGACCAAGTAGGCTTGGTAGAAGATGGGGAGCCCCCCATTGAGTTGGTCTCATGTACAGCTCCGATTGGCTAACCATGCGAAAGTAACACCTATTGGGCGAGTTCCGCGGCTAATGGTAGATATCGAGGGTATGAAAACCTATGCCAACTTTGATGTCATAGAAATTGTTGAAGGCAGCAGCTCTTATCCCATGCTGTTGGGGATTGGATGGGCTAATGATAGTGGATATGTAATCAACTTCAAGCGATGGATGACGACTTTTGAAAATCACGATCTTAGAGTTATCGCCCCGTTGGATCCGGCTGAAGGATGCCGCTACATAGAGCCAGTGAAGGATGACGATCCCAGTGGATGGGACCATGCATTCAATATTTATGAATATTATATACATCCGACTGCAGACGGTGAGCTGGGATGGCGCAGTGACAGCTCTGCGTCTTCCGACTCTGATGATGCGCTGGAATATTGGCAGAACCGCTTGCACGAAGTGTCGCTCCGTAAGTGCAGGTTGATCACACAATCATCATGCCATGTCGCGACTGAAATGGTTAAACTACCAACATATGAAGGACTACTTGGCTTATTTGAATTTCTGATGGAGTTTGAAGAAAGAGTTTCCGAACCACAGCGCTTGCTGGCATTGAATGAAGCATTGAAGGCTGCTCCAGCACGCTGGTGGGTGACACACAAGGCATTGATTGTTGGATGGTTGAAATGTCAAAGATTGATGATGGTATTTTTTGGTGATATTGAGGTTTACCACACTAGGAAGTATGATGGGTGGACTGATCCTTGTGGTCACTTGATGGAATGTCAACGGCTATGGGTATCGCGACCAAAAGATGAGTGGGTCCATGCTTTTATCCATACTTTGGATGAGATGCCATGCTCATGGTATACTGCAGCTGAGTTGCGAGGGGAAATTTCTACTTGGTTGGAGCTCATAGTGTGTTTTACCCATACATTCAGTTTTGCGAATGCCAATCTAGAGGTTAATCATGCATTACAGCTCATCCGTGATGTAATTCTACAGGTTGTCCCGGTAGCATATCCTGCGGATCCACACACGCACTTCCAGATGCAGTCTCTCATGGAGTGTTTCAATATCAGTGGTGGGCCAGAAGATGGTGATGATCCGCGGAGTGTGAATATCCCGAAGTCGGAAGGAAGTCGTGTTGTGGTACCACCTGATGCGCCAAGCGACCCGATCAGTCAGCCGCCGAGGATCCGTAAGATTAACATTGGGACAGAGGACACTCTGAAGTTCGCAAATGTTGGGGATTACTAGGATGATGAGCTAATAATCAAGGTCACTGATTTTCTCCATGAGTTTTAAGACATATTTCCTACTAAGTTTTCCGAAATGAAGGGGATTCTGGGTGACTTAGGAGAAATGAAGATTCCATTAAAACCAGATGCTAAGCTGATCCTCCAGCGACCCTATCGATTGAATCCATGACATAAGGAGCAGGTCAAGGATGAGCTGGATTGCATGTTGGACGTTGGTATTATTGAACCAGTTGAGGTGTCGGAATGGATTAGTCCTATGGTGGTGCAGGATAAGAAGACTGGTGAAGTGCGCATTTGCGTTGACCTCATGAAGCTAAATGATCCATCTTTGCACAATCCATTCCCCATTCCATTTACCGATGAAGTGCTTGAAGATGTGGGTGGCAAGGAGATGTACTCCTTCACAGACGGGTTCTCTGGCTATCATCAGATCCGCATTGCCAAAGAAGATCACCATAAGACAACTTTCGCTACTGAATGGGGCTGCTTTCAATACATTGTAATGCCGTTTGGTTTGAAGAACACACCTGCGATATTTTCGCGGGGTTGTCGTTGTTGCATTTAAAGACTTGTTGGCAAGCAACACCCTTCGGAGCAATTGAGCACTAAAATCCAATTGGTCATGATATAAGTTTCGAATACAAAGAACCATACTGCATGTCACCACTTTGATCGACACTTATCCATTATATTTTAGGAGTGCCTTCAGAATCTTTGATTTTGAAGGTACTCCCAATAAAGTTGATAGGTCGATTGGCATAGGGGAATTCACATCAGCCTTCACTTTAACTAAACCGCTTGACTTGGTTTTGTTTTTCTGGTTGATCATTTGTGAATTACATGATCCTGAAATTAGCAGCTCCTAATCTTTACCATATTGGTCATCTTTACAAATCCAAAGTCAAACAAACTCATTTCATTGATGATCTTAAACTATTGACTTAATAGACTAATACATCACATTTTAAGTTGTCTCTTCCATCTATGTGTTTGGTCTAATGAGTTACCTTTCATCAAATTAATCTCTTGGTGACAATCATGAATATTAATGCTGGTCTCATACCAATATTATAAGCTCATTTTATTTATCTAATTATCCTTATTTGTAGACTTTTGTATTTATAATGGGATAAGATCCAGAAAATGATAAAATGTTTTTTTTATGATGCCTAAGGTAATGTCAAATGATTCGATCATAGCTGATCAACATGATTCTTAAAAGATAATCGAAATCTTAACCACATTCATTAATTATTTGTTTATTTATTTATCACTATGATTATCTTGATTTTGATTGAATTAACATTATCGTGCATTATTGAATTATGACATTAATGATATCAAGTGGTAGAGGATCATGCGATGATAACCATTAACTTATGTTTTAAATGTTTGAACTTTGGTTATATCTAATGCATCAGATTTTATGGGAAGGTGTCGACTAATATGGGAAATATCATATGATCGAAGGTTTTCTTTGGTGTGTAACCATACCATTTTGCCATCTGTTGTTTCACATGGGGAAAATGTCGCGTCTAACTCTCACCATACTGTCATTCCTCTGAGCAGTATTATTGAACCTTGAGGCTTCTACGATTTTCGATAACCCTTACCAGTTCTAAGGCATTATGATTCCACCTTCCATGACTGCGTATGAGTGTCTACAGTACCTTGACGAGATGAAGTCGGTTGGGATTTTCAATAACCTACGCGGGCCAAGGATGAGCTCGTTTCGTTGTTCTGCCAGGGTTGTGAGGATCCCAGAGCTTTGTATGATCATTACCATGGCCCCTGTGCCTAGGTTTGAGCTTATAGGCAATGAATACCTAGATTCCGCTCCTGAATGTCGTGAAATGGTGACAAAGGCAGGATGGTTAGGGTTCCTGCAGAGGTTCTCTGGCTTTAATCTAATGGTCACCAGGGCATTCACGATTTCGTTTGATGGTGTGAAAGCACATGTTGGGGATATCGTGTTGGAATTATCGGAGGAATTTGTGTCTCGAGCTATTGACTTGCCCATGGAGGGAGAACCCTGGTACAAGGGTAAGCATTTAAAAAACGATGAATGGAAGGAATTCTTGACTCCAGCTAACCGGCAAACTGAATACAAGTCCGGTTTCCCGTCTCATTTGCTAAGGAAGAAATGGCGTGCCATGCTCGGGCTGATTATCAGGTATGTTACCTACGAGGGACGTCTATCTCAAACCCAGTTTTATCATATCAGGCTATTGATGATTTTTAGAGGGCATTCTGTGAATATGCCTTATTATTTTTTGAGTAGTCTGGAGAAGATGGCCGTCACTTATCAGGAAAATATAGGGGATAAAGAATGCAGCCTGTTTCACCACGATATTATAAAAATTCTTGTTTCTTACCAGCTGGGGGAGTTGGGTGATTCATGGGAATCTTTCCTTACCCGCAATAATTTTGGGGAAAACGATGAATGGCCCCGTCGGAGGTCCAAAACCAGGTCTAAACGGGTTGATCCATTGTTAGAAGAACAGAGGTCTCAAAATGATCTTGAAGATGAAGTGATTGAACCCATCCAAACCCCAAGTATCGGTCATCCTAACCCCAAGGCTGAGTTAAACCCTGAAGTACCCTGTGATAGTCCTCTGCCCCAAACGAGTCAACCTGCAACTATTCCACCTCCCCCATGTGATCCTCAGTTTCAGCCACAGATCAATCCCTGTCACAAACCAGCAGAACAAGAAGTTAGCAAAATGCTTAGTGATCAAGCCATTCGCCGGACTACTCGCAGCATGGCTGCTGGACTTTTTGCAAAAAGGGAACTAGTTGCAGAAGACGCCCCGGTGGTTGAATTGAGTGATTCCTCTGAGTCATGACCACATCCAGCTCCCATCGGACCCACAATCCTCGACCTTAAGTATGTGTCGGCCTCTCAGCATGAAGGTATAAGTGTTCAAAAATCCAATCCAATGCCTAGCGCAGAACAAGAAGTGAACCAGGAGCTGCGAACAAGGCCAAACATGGAACAAGTGCATCGACCTGTTGAAATACCCATGGCTCAATTTATTTCATCTTTAGAAACAGAGCTAAAGGAAGCACAAGTGATTAATACGTTTTCCATGGAAGAGATTGCGGGTTTAAAAGCTGACTTGTCCTCTTTGGTTGATAAGTGGAATTCTTTGAAGGAGAAGAAAACCCAGTACAAGGCTTATGGTAGGAATCTTCTGATGAAAAATAAACGATTAATCAAGCAAAACAAGATTGCAAAAACAAGGGATGTGAGGTTCAAAGCTAAATTGAATGAAGCAAGGAGGGTGGTCCCAGTTCAAGTATCAGTTCAGTCATCTCCAAAATCATAATGTTGTTTAAAATGAGGTTCATTTTTTATTTTATGATTTTGTTTGAATGGTCAAGTGATATAAAATCGGATCCATACAGGTAAGCAAATATAACCAATACTTGTTATTCCAATACAGAGTTTTTCTTTTTATGAGGACGTCTACAAAATTAAAAATTCTGCAGACATCCTATTCATTATTATATCTGTATTAATCAATTATTGGTATTTGTTTACAATTCCTAACTGATTTGTTTTATAAAAATCCAGGTGTTATGCAATCTTGGAAATGAAGGTCAATCACGTGGCTTCAATTTTGGAGTTCATTTTGTTCAAGTGTACCTGTTCAAAACCCTATACACACGCAGTTAGTTTCTTTCGTTGGCATCATATCCCATTTTTGGCGTCGGCGGTTGATGGTGATTAATGCAAATTATCTCATGCCCAGGAATAACGATACTGGAGTGATCCAGTAAGTTCTGAAGATTATCTTATGTGTTATTCCAATCCAGGTGTCACCAGCTGGCATACATTCTAGTTATATCAGAAGCAACACTAAGTGATATGTTATTATTGTAGGGATCCACGTGGTTCCAAGAAAATAGAACTGATAGGAAGTTAGACGCTTGTTTCTTTTTCTATATAAACAATCCTAAAACTTTGATGGAGGGTTCGATTTCTAAGACATTGGGGAGTTTTTATTATACAGCAGTAGTTTTTTTTCTATTTAAACAAATTGTCTCATGAACTTCTTCTGATGACTGTCAAATGTGCTAGGATACCGAAACCTTAGCTAAGTTTTGGATAATCAATACTGTGTGATTCATCTCTCCTTTTGTTATCTTGTTTTCTTTTCATATATAAATGTCTTTATATTGTATGTGAAATGTTTTCATGAGAAATTTGAATGCTTATGTTGTCATAATCATTAATTGATTTGCTTACTCATTGATGTTGATGAACTTTTTCTATGATGTCAATAGTGGTTGATCAAATTTTTGTAATTATCTAGTTTGCAGAGTGATCTTGTTCTAATTGCAAGTTAGTTTAATTATATCTTTCATGTTTTCTTAATAACATAATTCTGTTAGTGAATCTTGGCTTTTGGTTTGAAGTTCTCATATATAGATTATTTTATAATAGTTGTGTTCTATCTGTTATAAAATAATTTAAATTCACCTTTATTGTTTAGGATGTTTATCACTAAATGGTAACTAGTGAATATTGTTCTTACTTCAAATTTTCAGTCAAATAACAAGCCTTTTCTCTTGGCCGAGATAGGAATGTTGACTTTAGATAGGTTAGCATAAGTTAGTTTATCATAGAATAATATTAGAAATCACTAATTTTGGTTTCTAGATAGTCTTTAGGATTAGAACATAAGTAGTTCTAGGATTTTTTATAGTTGTTAACAGTTAGTTTATTTTTTCGAGATTTGCTCACCTTAGGAGACTCTCTATCTTTGAGAGCACAAAACACAGGCAGCAGGGCCTTAAATCCTGTGAGAAACAGTTATTCCAAACACATACAAAACTGTACTAAGTTGAGTGTGTGGACTGTTTTTCCCTAGTTGGCCTAAGACAATTCTTCTGGCCAAAAAATGGCACTAGAAGGAGGGCATGGACTAAAAGCTTAATGGTTGAACGATCACATACTACTCCCACAAACAGTCAAACAACTTCCCTTCTCAGCAATCTTGAACCCGTATCCAGTCCTATCCCTACATCATAAACAGACTCTATAACTACACCTCTTGCGAATACTGTTAGGGATGCCATACTGCGTAGTACCAGTTTACCACCAGTTACTCTGGAAGACATACAAGAAGCCCTGGAAGAATCAAGACGTATCTTGACTAGAGGCTATTCTCACCAGACAGGCATTCCCTCGATCGATTTCGGTATATCTAGAAGACCCTATAATCAAAACCAAACAGGTGACGAACCAAGTGGCGAAGAACCTGTTCATTCCCCAGTGGGATCACCTGATTACCATCTTAGCGGTTTTCTTAGAGGAGAAATAAACATGAATACTTCAAGAAAACTACCAACTTCTGGTGGTTTCGATGAACCCCCTTCACCCCCTGATTCACCACCTGACAGTTCAACTGATCATAACAACCAATCTTCGTCAGATTCTGAATCTGATCGAGAAATGGGGGACCGTGATGGAGGAGATCAGAACAACAACAGACCCTGGTTACGACGAGGTGTTGTTGCCATACCTGGAGTCCAACATAACTTACCAAAACACCCTAATAAAATTTTGCCGAAATTTGATCTTGTCAACAAAGAGCCTATAGAAAACCATATTGATAAGTTCATCCTCGCTGTGCAGACCATGAATGTTCAGCATGAGGATGTTGTATGTTGTTTGTTTCCTTTAACTTTCAAAGGAAAAGATGCAAGTTGGTACTTCTCCTTGACCCAAGGATCCATAACAAGCTGGGCTGATTTCAGTCAAGCTTTCATAAACAAATTTGGAGAAGATAAGACACCCATAGTCTTAGCACTTGAACTGGCTAGAATTAGGATGGAAAACAAAGAACACGTGAAATATTTTAACCAACGATTCCTCACCTTGCTGAACAGGATACCAGCAACTTCTCAACCACCAGAGGATATTATAATTGAGAATTTTGCCTCTGCATTACTGAAATCTCTTGGCATGTTTGTCAAGCAAGCTGGCAAAAACACCTTGGTTGAGAGTTTCAAGGAAGCAATCAAGGTTGAAAAGAATTCCATGACTTTTGAACCAGAAAATAGCGGTAAATTCGACAACCCAATGCACAAAAGGAATGAAGTCACACCGAGAATTAGTACAGATAAGAAAGATACCTCTGCTTTCGATATGGAGAAATTACAACAAGTAGTTAGGTCCTTGACGAATGAAGTGGTGCTTTTAAAGAGAAATAATGGAGAAGGGACCTCGAATAGGGGAAATTTTAAGGCTCAATATTGACCTTATACACCACCCAAGGCGCGACAAAATCCTCCCCTGACGTTTCAACAAATGAGGAAATCTTCAACACGATTAGGGTTGTTTATGCTTTACCTGAAATCTCATCTGACCATGAGTTAGAAGAACATCAGGAGCATGAACAACCTAAAACCGAAGAGGAAGTTTTTGAAGATCCCCTCCCATTCAACTATCATTTTTGTGATAGCTCGGTAAGTCAAGAGGAGTGTCATGACAACTCTATTTTCATCAATCAACATACTCATAATACTAGGAGTAAAGGTCTTGTCAACTCTCAACCATTACCCACTCCTAGGAACGGTCCACAACTCACACCTCAAAATCCTGCAATTCAAGACAAAGATCTCCACTATGATATCATAGATGATCTTAAAAAGCAAAGAGCAAACATAAGCATGTTTGACTTGTTGAAAATTTATCTTATGCCTGGAGGGTCAATGTTTACAAATCTGCCATCTACTTCTAACAGCAATAACAGAAGAAATCATCCTCCCTCATCTACAGCTAATAATTCTGATCCTACCACCAGTAAAATGGTGGCAAGTTTCAATAATGAAAATAAGACAGCTGCTGATACGGATACGCTGATAGGAAATAACTCTAAATCTACAACTACCCCTTTCCTACTGACATTCGAGATTTTCAACCGGAATGTTCATAATTCCATGGTTGATTCCGAGGCATCATCAAACGTTATGCCATATTCGGTATGCAAGAAGTTAAATGCTGTGATTGTCCCTTGTGAAACTCAGATCAGCCAGCTTGACCGCTCTAAGGTGAAAATTATGGGAGTGCTGAAAGGAGTAATGATTAGAATGGAAAATAATCCGCAAATCTTTCAAGTTATCGAAATTGTAGTGGCAGACATACCAGATGTATATGGGCTGTTTCTAAGCCGTGATTGGTCTCAAACTTTAAAAGGTTATTTTTCGACCGACTGGTCACATCTGTGGCTACCTAAGAACGGGTGGCCAAATCATATCAGAATTGACAGGGAAAGGTATATGAAGCACACAGTGACTGAGATCGATTCACCTAACGAACCATTTATGTTTAATGATTCGATTCTTGGAAACTTTGGTTTTGATTCTGATTTAGGCACTTTTCAGGCACATAAATCAGCACTTGTTGATTCTGTAATTAAATCAGATATTTTACATTGTGATTTCCAGGAAGCTCCTTCCAGATTGCTAAATACTGTAAATAATGTAAATAATGTAGATAATCTTGCTGATAAGCCTTGGCATTTATACTTTGACGGTGCATGATCAAAAGACGGTGCAGGGGCAGGTTGTATGCTCCTAGACCCTTTAGGAAATAAACATTTATTGTCTTGCAGACTGGAATTCTTGTGCACAAACAATTCAGCTGAATATGAGGCTCTCATTCAGGGATTAAAGAAAGTGTCGGATTTAAATGTAAAGTTATTGGTTGCTTTCGGTGATTCTGAAATTATTGTTCGTCAAGTTCGTAATTCTATACATTGTTTATCTAATCATCTACAAAGCTATCAAAAGGAGGTATGGAAATTAATTTCAGCATTTGATGCATTTAATATTAACTCTATTCCTCGCTTTCAGAATACAAAAGATGATATTTTGGCGAATGTGGCCTCACGGCTTCTCCCATCGGAAAACTTCTCTCCCAATATCTTCTCTGTTGAATTATTATTTAGACCATCAATCCCTGATAATATCACTAATTGGCGTGTTTTTAATGACGATTCTCAGATTATTGACTTTTGACGGGAGAGGATGCTTTTAAAGAAACGCCAATTGACGAGATTACGCATGACGAGGATCTGCACAATTTCTCAATAATCCATCCGCCTCATTCTGTTGATGAATCATTTAAGCTGGTAAACTCGATCCCTACTTCAGTTCTTAGACTTGAAAATTTTTATGATCTACATGATAAATTCAAGGGAGTGCCTAACTGCAAAACGAACAGTTCTAGCATGCGTTATGAAACCATAAACTTAGGCACAGAAGCAAATCCCCAAAACATAAATTTAGGATCAGATTGTACTCCAGCTGAGAAAGCAGCTTTGATCAAACTATTTAAAGAGTTTAAGGGCGTATTTGCATGGACATATGATGACCTAAAATTTTTTGACACACAGATAATACAACATATAATTCCCATGAAACCAGAAGCCAAGCCATTTCAGCAGAAACTCAGGAAAATGCACCCTACTTTAGAACCGGCAGTAAAGAAAGAGCTGAACAAACTGCTTGCTGCTAGAATCATATTTCCAGTACATCATACTCAGTGGGTAGCAAACCTAGTTCCTGTCAGAAAGAAAAACAGAGACATTAGGCTGTGCGTAGATTTTCAAAACTTAAACCGATCATCGAAAAAGGACAACTATCCAGTTCCACCAATGGAACAGATCTTACAGAAAGTCTCTGGTGATCAGATGCTATCTTTATTAGATTGTTTTTCTGGGTATAACCAGGTCCTAGTCTCTCCTGGGGATCAACTGAAAACTACTTTTAGGACCCCTTGGGGAACCTATGCCTATAGCAAGATGCCCTTCTAATTAATAAACGTTGGGGCCACATTCCAACGGGAAATGGATGTTGCTTTTAGAGGTTTGATCAATCACTCTGTGGTTGTTTGCTTGGATTACGTTACATTATACTCTAAGAACAGATCTGATCATATCTTCCACCTGCGTAAAGTCCTTGAACGATGTAGGAGGTTTGGCATTTCTCTAAACCCAAAAAATATGATCTTTGTAGTCACTGAAGGAATTTTGCTAGGATTTTTGGTATCAAAAGAAGGAATTATGATTGACCTGGAAAGGATTGAAGCCATCTCTAAAATTCCTTTTCCTACTACTAAGAGAGATATGCAGTCCTTCATGGGAAAAATAAATTTTGTAAGAAGGTTTGTCCCTAGTTTTTCAGAGATAGTTCGTCCACTGCAGAACATGATAAAGAAAGACAGTAACTTTATATGGGGAGAGAAAGAGAAAGAGTCATTCATCAGGATAAGAGAAGCCATTGCTGAGGCCCCTGCACTTTTGAGCCCCGATTTTAAGAAAGATTTCATTCTGTACACCTTTGCCTCTGACATATCCTACGTTGCTGTCCTTACTCAGAAGAACCAGGAAGACCATGAAGTGCCAATTTCATTCATGAGTTCAAATTTGAAGGGAGTTGAATTAAATTATCACGAGGTAGACAAACAAGCTTTCGCTGTGTTTAAGGCGGTCAAACACTTCAGACCTTATCTCCTAAAGTCAAAAACGAAAGTCATTGTTCCTTTCTCCGCAGTAAGGAACCTGTTAGTAGAGAAGGATTTAGGAGAGAAATGGGCACATTGGATGGCTGCTTTACAAGAGTACGGCCTAGAGATTAAACCCTCTCAGGTTGTACGAGGATTGGGATTATGTAAATTAGCAGCTGAATCAGCTCATTTACCTGCAAGTCAAGATGAATTACCCTTAGATGCTTCATTGTTGCAAAAGGAAATTTATTTTATCCTAGATCCTGCTAATTCTTGGTACACTGACATTCACATTTATCTAGAAACAGGAAGTGCTCCTGACCACTTGGAACCAAAGAAAAAGCGAGCTGTCAGGTTGAAATCAGCACAGTATCAGTTAGTGAATAACATACATTTTAGGAAGAATGCAGATGGTGTTTTGCTCCATTGTTTAGAAAAGGAAGAGTCTGAATCAGTCTTGAGACAATTACATGATGGCCCTGCTGGTGGTCACTTCGGAGGCGACACTACTGCTCACAAAGTCTTGAGAGCAGGTTATTTTTGGCCAACTTTATTTTAAAGATGCTCATTCTTTTGTAAGAAAGTGCAAGGATTGTCAGCGGGCATCTGGTAGAATCAAAAGGTCATCTTTCCCTTTACAACCAGTGATTGTGGATAGACCTTTTCAACAGTGGGGGCTTGACATAGTGGGCCCAGTCAATCCTCCATCTTTTCTCCAACATAAATACATCATAACTGCTACTGATTATTTCACCCGTTGGTCTGAAGCTGCTCCTCTGCGGGTAGTCAATACAAGTCAGGTACTTGATTTTGTTGAGACTCATATAATTACTAGATTTGGATTGCCGATTCTTTAGTTTTTGACAACGCATCATATTTTTCTTCTAGAGAATTGACTGAGTTTGCAGTAGAAAAGGGAATCAGAATCAGGTTTTCAGCTAATTATCATCCCCAAGGCAATGGCCTTGCCGAATCAACAAATAAGAACTTGCTGAAAATTTTTAAAAGGTCAATAGCTGAAAGCCACAGGAATTGGAACACTGTTCTGTATTGGGCATTGTGGGCCAACAGAGTGACCCCAAAGTCTTCTGTTGGTAATTCCCCATTCTTTCTGGTATATGGTACTAAGGCTATACTCCCTCCTAATCTGTTCTTGCCTTCCTTACAACTTGCGCAATTTGTACAAGACACAGAATCTTCTGCAATTGAAAAAAGAATAAATATGCTGTTGAAATTAGAAGAGGAGAGGGAAAATGCAAAACGACATTTCTCGAAGCATTAGAAAATTGTTAAATCCTGGTTTGATCGCGTGTCATCCTCAGACAGAGAGTTTCAGATACGTGATCTTGTTTTAAAATGGGATAAAGCACACGAGGACAAAAAAGACCATACGAAATTTCAGAGACTTTGGCTGGGCCCATATATCATAGCATAAAAGTTAGGCCCTAGCACCTTTCGGTTGCAAACTCTGCAAGGACAACCTGATACCTTTCCGGTGAACAGGAAGGTCCTTAAGAAATACTTCCAGTAGTTTTGCACTGTTCAATCCATTCTCATTGTACATTTTCGTTGTAAATATTTTTTTACATAGTTAGCTTTGTTTAGTTTTTTTAGGGTTATCTAATCTGATGGTCTCACATTTCCTGATCACTTTTCATATCAGTCATCAATTATACTTACTTATTAATATCCGGTGATTGATTACATCGACAATGTTTCATTATCAAGGCTATCTTGATTTTAGTTACTCATTTGATGTTTGTCTATTCATAATGAGGCCGACCAACTTCTTAGTTAATTTTTTTATGACTTCATCATCTTTTATTATTTCTTAATTGTTGTACATAAAGAAAATCTGCATGCCTTCAATTGAATATAGTGATTCCTGTTTTGTTTTATTAGATTCGGGTGATTTAAATGATTGTCGATTCAACAAATTTTGCCTTGCTAATAAATCAAGTGACTCGGTGCTTTGGCAGATTTCATTGTGCAGAATTATATTAATCCAGCTGAGTCATAGAATCATCCTGACCTGATTTGTTGCTTTTGTACATAATCAACCTCCTTCTTGTTGTATATATTTCTTTAGCAGATATACCATGCACTTTTGCTCGGATCTGGCCTAAGCATATGAACGGCTTGGAAGATTTTCCACTTGTTAAAACTGTGTCGACTGGAATGAATGAAATACATTTCAGATCGTAATTATCGATTTTGCTTCAAAGTAGCTGATGCCTATAAGGTAAGTTAATTCTCACAACTGGTTTTGGTATGTGAACCTGCTGTCTTTTGTAGCAATCCTTAACTGTTATCTTTGAATGCCTACCCAAAATACCAACGACTCAGGAAACTTATTTATTGGTTCCAGTAGTGTCTATTAGGCTTGTAGATCAGTCGACCAATGTTTAGTCACTTTCAAGCTATCTCAAGAGGCCAGTGGTTTTCTAACTCAAGTTTTTTGTAAATAATTTGTAAATAACCCATAATAATAAAATTTTATTTCAAGAACAGGAGGTCTTTTTATAAAGCCAACCTGTCATGATCATCATCACTACCGAAGATGACAGCACCATTATCCGGTCACCAAGCCGGGGTGATGATTCTTGTTTGAAAAAAATGAGAATCAAGGGGTCTCATCACGAGCCAACCTGTCTATCTTTATTAGTTCTCGTGAATGATGCTGTTAATTTCTGGTCACCAAGCCTGAACAGTAGTCTTGAACTAAAAAAAAATGTTTTAATTTGTTTTTTAATTTTTTAATATGAGAAAAGTTAATCAGAGGACAGAAGGTCTCACCCTGAGCCGGTTTGATTATGATCATAAGTTCTATTGGATTGACGTTGTCCACATCTGGTCATCAAGCCAGTACAACGATCCTTGGTTTAAAAGATAGGGTGCAGGAAGTCTCATTAAGAGCTGGCCTGATAAGTTTCTGGTAGGACTGGTGAATAATGCTACCATCATTTAGTCACCAAGCTAAGGTAGTATCTCTGATTAGCAATTTTCATATTTATTCATCTGTATATAGATTCAAAAAAAAAAAAAGAGGAGAATGAATGAAAATGAATAAATATCACCTGCTTCCTTTTTTTGCAAGAGAAGAGAATTATCTGGCATTCTTGAGAAGCTATATCTTTCACTGACATTGGTTAAACTGTCTCAAGCCTCAAAGATTTCCTCTGGAGCTAAGTCATTCTTTACCCTGATTGTCAAAAGTTGAAGTAGGTAAGGAATGCTCAGATAACAGCCAAAGGCTCATTGTTGCTGAATAAGTGAGGCCACCATGTTGGAACTAGTCTAGGTTTGAATCATCCAAACAGGAGTTTGGTGCTTCGAAACATTGTTTATGATTATCTGAGGTATTGGAATTTTTCCCTTTGCACAAAGATAATTGGTTCGTTCCCAGCATGTCTCTATTTGTTCGCAAGCAACACCCTCCGGAGAAATTGAGCACTAAAATCCAATTGGTCATGATATAAGTTTCGAATACAAAGAACCATACTGCATGTCACCACTTTGATCGACACTTATCCATTATATTTTAGGAGTGCCTTCAGAATATTTGATTCTGAAGGTACTCCCAATAAAGTTGATAGGTCGATTGGCATAGGGGAATTCACATCAGCCTTCACTTTAATTAAACTGCTTGACTTGGTTTTGTTTTTATGGTTGATCATTAGTGAATGACATGATCCTGAAATTAGCAGCTCCTAATCTTTACCATATTGGTCATCTTTACAAATCCAAAGTCAAACAAACTCATTTCAAAGATGATCTTAAACTATTGACTTAATAGACTAATACATCACATTTTAAGTTGTCTCTTCCATCTATGTGTTTGGTCTAATGAGTTACCTTTCATCAAATTAATCTCCTGGTGACAATCATGAATATTAATGTTGGTCTCATACCAATATTATAAGCTCATTTTATTTATCTACTTATCTTTATTTGTAGAATTTTGTATTTATAATGGGATAAGATCCATAAAATGATAAAATGTTTTTTTTATGATGCCTAAGGTAATGTCAAATGATTCGATCATAGCTGATCAACATGATTCTTAAAAGATAATCGAAATCTTAACCACATTCATTAATTATTTGTTTATTTATTTATCACTATGATTATCTTGATTTTGATTGAATCGACATTATCGTGCATTATTGAATTATGACATTAATGATATCAAGTGGTAGAGGATCATGCGATGATAACCATTAACTTATGTTTTAAACGTTTGAACTTTGGTTATATCTAATGCATCAGATTTTATGGGAAGTTGTCGGCTAGTATGGGAAATATCATATGATCGAAGGTTTTCTTTGGTGTGTAACCATACCATTTTGCCATCAGTTGTTTCACATGGGGCAAATGTCGCGTCTAACTCTCACCCTACCGTCATTCCTCTGAGCGGTATTATTGCACCTTAAGCCTTCTGTGATTTTCGATAACCCTTACCAGTTCTAAGGCATTATGATTCCACCTTCCATGACTGCGTATGAGTGTCTACAGTACCTTGACGAGATGAAGTTGGTTGGGATTTTCATTAACCTGCGCGGGCCAAGGATGAGCTCGTTTCATTGTTCTTCCAGGGTTGTGAGGATCCCAGAGCTTTGTATGATCATTACCATGGCCCTTGTGCCTAGGTTTGAGCTTATAGACGACGAATACTTAGATGCCGCTCCTGAATGTCATGAAATGGTGACAAGGGCAGGATGGTTAGGGTTCCTGCAGAGGTTCTCTGGCTTTAATCTAATGGTCTCCAGGGCATTCACAATTTCGTTTGATGGTGTGAAAGCACATGTTGGCGATATCATGTTGGAATTATCGAAGTAATTTGTGTCTCGAGCTATTTGCTTGCCCATAGAGGGAGAATGCTGGTAAAAGGGTAAGCATTTAAAAAACAATGAATGGAAGGAGTTCTTGACTCCAGCTAACCCGCAAACTGAATACAAGTCCGGTTTCCCATCTCGTTTGCTAAGGAAGAAATGGCGTGCCATGCTCGGGCTGATTATCAGGTATGTTACCTATGAGGGACGTCTATCTCAAACCCAGTTTTATCATATCAGGCTATTGATGATTTTTAGAGGGCATTCTGTGAATATGCCTTATTATTTTTTGAGTAGTTTGGAGAAGATGGCCGTCACTTATCAGGAAAATATAGGGGATAAAGAACGTAGCCTGTTTCACCACGGGCTTATCAAAATTCTTGTTTCTTACCGGCTGGGGGAGTTGGGTGATTCATGGGAATCTTTCCTTACCCGCAATAATTTTGGGGAAAACGACGAATGGCACCGTCGGAGTTCCAAAACTAGGTATAAACAGGTTGAGCCGTTGTTAGAAGAACAGGGGTCTCAAAATGATCTTGAAGATGAAGTGCTTGAACCCATCCAAACCCCAAGTATCGGTCATCCTAACCCCAAGGCTGAGTTAAACCCTGAAGTACCCTGTGATAGTCCTCTGCCCCAAACGAGTCAACCTACGACTATTCCACCTCCCCCATGTGATCCTCATCTTCAGCCACAGATCAATCCCTGTCACAAACCAGCAGAACAAGAAGTAATCAAAATGCTTAATGATCAAGCCGATCGCCGAACTACTCACAGCATGGCTGCTGCACTTTTTGCAAAAAGGGAACTAGTTGCAGAAGACGCCCCGGTGGTTGAATTGAGTGATTCCTCTGAGTCATGACCACATCCAGCTCCCATCGGACCCACGATCCTCGACCTTAAGTATGTGTCGGCCTCTCAGCATGAAGTTATAAGTGTTCAAAAATCCAATCCAATGCCTAGCGCAAAACAAGAAGTGAACCAGGAGTTGCGAACAAGGCCAAACATGGAACAGGTGCATCAACCTGTTCAAATACCCGTGGCTCAAGTTATTTCATCTTTAGAAACATAGCTGAAGGAAACACAAGTGATTAATACATTTTCCATGGAAGAGATCGTGGGTTTAAAAGCTGACTTGTCCTCTTTGGTTGATAAGTGGAATTCTTTGAAGGAGAATAAAACCCAGTACAAGGCTTATGGTAGGAATCTTCTGATGAGAAATAAATGATTAATCAAGCAAAACAAGATTGCAAAAACAAGGGCTGTGAGGTTCAAAGCTAAATTGAATGAAGCAAGGATGGTGGTCCCAGTTCAAGTATCAGTTCAGTCATCTCCAAAATCATAATGTTGTTTAAAATGAGGTTCATTTTTTATTTTATGATTTTGTTTGAATGGTCAGGTGATATAAAATCGGATCCATACAGGTAAGCAAATATAACCAATAATTGTTATTCCAATATAGAGTTTTTCTTTTTATGAGGACGTCTACAGAATTAAAAATTATGCAGACATCCTATTCATTATTATATCTGTATTAATCAATTATTGGTATTTGTTTACAATTCCTAACTGATTTGTTTTATAAAAATCCAGGTGTTATGCAATCTTGGAAATGAAGGTCAATCACGTGGCTTCAATTTTGGAGTTCATTTTGTTGAAGTGTACCTGTTCAAAACCCTATACACACGCAGTTGGTTTCTTTCGTTGGCATCATATCCAATTTTTTGCGCCAGTGGTTGATGTTGATTAATGCAAATTATCTCATGCCCAGGAATAACGATACTAGAGTGATCCAATAAGTTCTGAAGATTATCTTATGTGTTATTCCAATCCAGGTGTCACCAGCTGGCATACATTCCAGTTATATCAGAAGCAGCATTAAGTGATATGTTATTATTATAGGGATCCACGTGGTTCCAAGAAAATAGAACTGATAGGAAGTTAGACGCTCATTTCTTTTTCCATATAAATGAATCCCAAAACTTTGATAGGGGTTCGATTTCTAAGACATTGGGGAGCTTTTATTATACAACGGTACTTTTTTCTTCTGTTTACACAGATTGTCTCATGAACTTCTTCTGATGACTGTCAAATGTGCCAGGATACCGAAACCTTAGCTAAGTTTTGGATAATCAATATTGTGTGATTCATCTCTCCTTTTGTTATCTTGTTTGCTTTTCATATAGAAATGTCTTTATATTGTATGTGAAATGTTTTCATGAGAAATTCGAATGCTTATGTTGTCTGAATCATTAATCGATTTGCTTACTCATTGATGTTGATGAACTTTTTCTATGATGTCAATAGTGGTTGATCAAATTTTTGTAATTATCTAGTTTGCAGAGTGATCTTGTTCTAATTGTAAGTTAGTTTAATTATATCTTTCATGTTTTCTTAATAACATAATTCTGTTAGTGAATCTTGGCTTTTGGTTTGAAGTTCTCATATATAGATTATTTTATAATAGTTGTGTTCTATCTGTTATAAAATAATTTAAATTCACCTTTATTGTTTAGGATGTTTATCACTAAATCGTAACTAGTGAATATTGTTCTTACTTCAGATTTTCAGTCAAATAACAAGCCTTTTCTCTTGGCCGAGATAGGAATGTTGACTTTAGATAGGTTAGCATAAGTTAGTTTTATCATAGGATAATATTCGCAATCACTAATTTTGGTTTCTAGATAGTCTTTAGGATTAGAACATAAGTAGTTCTAGGATTTTTGATAGTTGTTAACAGTTAGTTTCTTTTTTCGAGATTTCCTCACCTTAGGAGACTCTATCTTTGAGAGCACAAAACACCGGCAGCAGGGCCTTAAATCCTGAGAGAAACAATTATTCCAAACACATACAAAACTGTACTAAGTTGAGTGTGTGGACTGTTTTTCCCTAGGTGGCCTAAGACAGTTCTTCTGGCCAACAAGACTTCATTCCGAAATTTTTCTAGTTATACATGGACGATTGGATGGTCTATGGTTTGGTCCGTGATCATTTGGAGAATCTACGGTTGATGCTCAAGCGATGCCGACAGCACCAGATATCGCTGGATCTGAAGAAATGCATCTTTTTTGCACTGTTTGGGATATTGCTCGGCCATATTGTGTGTAAGAAAGGGTTGTTGGTCGATCCGGCTAAGATTGCGCTCATTTTGAGTTTGCAACCACCGACCACTGTTAAGCAGTTGTGGGCGACTCTAGGACACACAGGGTATTATTGCAAGTTCATCAGGGTTATGCTGCGATTACTACCCCTATGGAGAAGTTGTTGAAGAAGTATGCGGCATTCCAGTGGAACCCGGAATGTCAGGCTAGCTTTGAAACACTGAAGGCGAAGATGGCGTCGGCACCGATATTGGTATTTCCGGACTAGAGTAAGGAATTCCATGTCCATTTTGATGCCTCATCAATTGCGTTGGGTGTCGTATTGGCTCAACCAGGAGAAGGAGACCTTGATCATCCTATTGCTTTTGCAAGTCGGAAGTTGTCCTCTGCAGAAATAAATTACACTACCATTGAGCGGGAAGGTCTGGCAATGGTCTACGCGTTGCAGAAGTTCAGGCACTATTTGTTGGGTGGGCACTTTAAAATGTTCACCGACCATTCTGCGTTGAAATACCTAGTCAATAAGCCTGTGTTGGGGGGGAAGATATGCCGCTGGCTACTTCTTTTTTAGGAGTTCGATTTTGAAGTCATTGTGAAGCCAGGCTGGTTGAATGCCGGTCCTGATCATCTCTCGCGGATCGATACAAGAGAGGAGCCGACCAACATTGAAGATGGTTTACCAGATGCTCAATTGTTTCGGATTGAGGTTGCAGATGGCTACTTTGCGGAAATCATCCAGTTTTTTACAACGGGTACTGCACCAGATGAGTTCACCACCAGTGAGAAGAAGCAGTTGGTGGTCAAAGCTGCAGACTTCTAGCTAATTGCAGGAGATTTATACAAAATGGGTGCCGATGATGTATTGCGCAAATGTGTCTTGCCGCATGAGAAATCGTAGATATTAGCAGAAGCGCATGGAGGAGTAGCTGAAGGACACTATGGCGGTAGGGAAACTGCTAGGAAAGTGCTGCGTGCTAGGCTATGGTGGCCCACACTACATAATGATGCGACAGACTATGCGCGGTCCTGTGATGTCTGTCAACGAACTGGAAAACCATCTCGACGCAATGAGATATCGTTGATGCCTAGTTGACATTATATCCGTTCGACCGCACTAATCAATCCACTAGGGAATCACACGGGTGCACGCTATATTATCACCATGACAGAGTATTTGACTCGATGGAAAAAAGCTGCACCAGTCATTGATTGCTCTGTGGCCACAACGGCACGGTTTCTCTTTGACCACATTGTCACTCACTTCGGCTGCCCCAAGATATTATTGAGCGATTAAGGCCGCCACTTTCTTAATCGCACCATCAGTGCATTGATGGAGGCGTTGCAGATACAACATAAGAAGAGTACACCCTATGATCCGCAGGCGAATGGAACAGTGGAGGCTTTCAATAAGATATTGGAGCATGCACTGAAAAAGGTGTGTAACGTGAACCGCAATGACTGGGATCTCAAAATCCCAGCAGTATTGTGGGCCTATCGCACCACATGTAAACGGCTGACAGGGCAGACACCATTTAAGCTGGTGTATGGACAAGAAGCAATTATGCCCATGGAGTATATTGTCCTAAGTTTGCACATCGCAGCCGCAACAGGCCTGGATGATGCGGTGGCACTAGATGAACGTCTACAGCAGTTGGTGCAGTTGGATCGTTTCATTGCTGGGTTCCACCAGGGGGTAGAGAAGGATCGCCAGAAAGCATGGCATGATCAACACATAAAAAACAAATAGTTTCACTAGGGCGACTTGGTGCTATTGTACGACATCAAGTTTATGAAACATCCAGGAAAGTTGCAGATGCATTGGCTTGGTCTGTATCTCATCAGTAGTATTACTTCAAGGGGTGCAGTTCAGTTGCAGCAGCTGGATGGGGCGATGCTCCCAAAATTGGTGAATGGTCATAGGTTGAATCCCTATCAGTCGGGCTTGGAATACCGTGATGCCTGAGTCGCATCGGGAAAAAAAAAAGAGAAGTAGATTGCGACCGGGTCAAATCAACAATAAATGCCAAAAGTTCAATAGTTAATTAACGGCGCATGCCCACATGATGGGCATTAATGGTGGATCCGGCCGATCAATGGATAGGATCGACGACGGATTTGCGTCACTAATATAGGATTTTGGTTGAGTTAATGCATGATTTCGTGATGATTACAACGGATTTGGCTGGATTCTATAAAAACGGATCGGAGTTGGTTGGAAGACACCGAGAAATCAGTTGAGAAGTGTTGTTGCAGAGTGTAGTCATGAATTGAGCAAGGTGTTGCTAAGAATATAACGAGGTGTTGTGAGGTATGCCAAGCGAACTGGAGACAGTTGAAATTAGCAGTGAAGTGGAGTCTCCCTTCATCTTGGTGGTTGTCGAGCAAGAAGTTGTGTCCTCTGGAGCCGTTGATCTTGGAGCCAAAGTTTCCAATATGCCGGTGGGAGCATCAGTCATCGTTAAGAAGCAATGGGGAGGTCAGCACTCTGAGTCCCCGCAGAGTAAGAGGGTGCTTCAGTCCTCTGCCGCAATGGCAGGCGAAGCTTAGGAACAGGTGGGGCAATCCAATCGCCCCATTTGTGAGTCTGCCCAATGGGCGGGACTATCATCCGGTGACATCCTTGGGTATATCCCTCCCGTTCGGCCAGATGCCACCCCACGGAAGATAAACCCAAGACAGAAGTATGGTGTGAAGATGCCGGCACTCCCAGTTGGAATGGAGTGCTCTATGGATATTAGGCCGGCATTGTTGTGATTGCGTTATGACGACCATGATATGGTGGCCTACCCTGACATTGCATCTGCCCCCTACATGCCTGAGACAAGACTTTCTTCGACACCAACTGTACAATACTGGGCACGAGGATTGAAGCAAGCTGGGTTATTAGGGCTTCTTAACATGCCGCATTTCGGGTGACTGGCGGAAGTCAATGCATGTGTAAAGCAGCTCCTGACGTGCTTTCATGGTGGTTCATTGTGGTTGGATAGAGAAGTCTCGGTCACCGTCGAATTAATTTCGTACATAACCAGCTTGCCTAAGAATGGAGTTGATCCATCGCAGTTCATCCAAGGAAAGGAAAACGACAAGAAGTGGGTGCTATAGTTGGCATAGAAATATGTCCTGGAAATGGATGGGCATGGGTATCACACCAGTAGCTGCAATGATCAGGCGGTACTCACGGGCATTAAGATCCTATCCTGCAAGGTGTTTAGGGGTGGTCGACCTAACCAATGCAACTCGGGGATTGTTGCATGCGCAGAGCAATGTGCGGAAGGGGTCCAAATGAACTGGTCCCTGTATCTCTTGAATCAATTGATGGAGGACGCTGTGGCGGTCCAATCGGGAAAGGGTGCCTTCACACACAGTTGGTTGTTTCTGTTGATCGCCTTCATCGCATGGAAAGAGCCCGACACGTACCAGGGCATGGACTGTCTGGCTGCAACAGAACGACGGGGGGCGTGATATTAAAATCTATGGTATGTATAAGAGCTAGAGAGACTCCGAGATTTCCAATTGCAGTTTTGGCTGTATTGGGAGATGCTTTATGCCGCGGCAACACAGGTCCCGCGAATATCTGAAGAAACTGTAGCATGATTCAAACCTGTCATGGCATTTGTAATTCGATCGCATACCATACATATCCAATCCCACCGTGATCTTGATCGGCAATGGTTGTAGACCTCATATAAGGTGATGTCCGAATATTTGGAGGCTACTGTGAACGAGTGGCCAGAGGCATGGCGAAAACCCATGAGTTTAGTGGAGATAGAAACCAGTGGCCCGACGTTGGGCCCAGATGATTGAGTATCGACACAGGATGAGCAGAGTCACCATGAATCAGGGCACCAATCGACCAAAACGATGAAGGATGAAGGAGTCCATGCGATCACCGCTCGGTTAGAATATTTGTATGACATGGTTTTCGGCAAGGCACCAGAGAAAGCAATAGCATCAACCTTTGACACAATCAGCACTAAGCCGCGGGTCAGGAATTTGGAGATTCCTGTAATGTCCCTTGATAGGAATTTTATTAAAATTGCAATTTTCCACTTTTTTCCTTGGTTCGACCTTGGACTAGTTTAGATCTCGAGGTCCCAAATTTGCCTCAAATGATCCCAAATCTTCTGAGAAGGTATATGAATGATATTAGAACATAAATATGTGTTTCAGGGATGCCTTTGTACCTTTAAAACACTTCTGCAAATACTCTTTCAATTCTGGTCAATGTAGGTAACTTTACTAGTGATTTCCCTTTGTCTAGTATTGGTCTCTAGGTCTCAAATTGACTCCAAATGCCTTCAAATCTTCAAGGAAGGTTTATGAATGATATTAGGAATTGAATATGATGTTCATGGATAACATATGGCCACCAAAAGACCTCTGCAAACTCTCTTAAGATTCTGGACCAAGTATGCAATTTTACTAGTAATTTGGGGTTCAAATCCCCCTGAGGTAAGTACTGAAAATGGCTTCCCAAATGCCTCCAAACCCGCTCAAATTTATGAACAGAGGTATGTAATGTGTTAAGTATGTTATTAAGGTCTCATATGCACCATTAATGGTTTATTACAACTGTTCTCACCCTCTCCCATTCAATTGCAAAAATCCCCAATTCGACCCTTGGGGAAATAGCACTATTTCACCACCCAATACAACTAAACTGAGTAAAAATGCTTCAAATGCTCAAGTACAGTACATGAAACTTGTAGAAGACATCCATGGCAGTATATTGATCACAAATATATCAGAGAATCATCCATTCATTCGAAATCATCATCAATACATTGGTTCACAACAAGGTAGTGGGGAAATGGCATTGTTCTTCCATTAAAAATGAGATTTATACATTTCTACTTGGAATTTCGACCTGAAACTTTCTGGAGATGAAGAATAGAGTATTTAATTCATATTACAAAAGAAATTGGGCATTAGAAGCTCCCCCAAAGAGTACAATAGCTCACCAAAAACGCCCTCCCTCAAGGATCAAGAATATGCCATCAAAACTGGAAATGGTTGAAGGAGCAAGCTGCAATAGAAGAAACCATGAGATTCCCTGTAGCTTACACCTAAAAATAAAGACTCCATTAAAGCTCCAAATGAAAGGTCTGAATGGCCTTTCCAATTGCCAACTTGGATGGGAATCTTTCACCCTCGAAATTGGCTAAGGAAAGAAACTAGTCATCCTTTGTCATGTCCCAAATTTGTAATTGGGTCACAATGGCCTAATCACATTAGCCATATTCAGTAGAGTTTGTAAAATTGATGTTAAGGGTCAAATAATTGCCAAGGAGGAAAATTACTAGTTTCCTAGGTTTGGGGTGGAAGCTTTGGGATTTGGAATAAGGGGGATAATAAATGATGTTTAGACATTGGAAGGGTTCAAGTATTTAATAAATAGAGTGAATAAATAAATTCAAGAGAAATCCTAGGTGACAAATGGTTTTGGAGACATATGGAGGATGTGGGACCCACACTAGCTTGATTTTTCATAATACATGGTATATCTCTTTTGCAAATTCAAATTAATGGGAATGTGAACACTCTTGGGTGAGTTGGTAAGTCATAACACATGTCATTGAGCATCTTAGGTCGAATTGGGAAGGATTGGTAACCTCCATGGAAGATAAAGAGTCAAAGTGGAAGTTTGTGGACACTTGGGCTAGATTCCCTAGCCCCTATGACACCAATGATGGAGCATCTATGACAACTATGACAAATTGCAGACCTGACCTCTGACATCTGACCACTATGACATGTCAGCCCCAAAAATAGGCTCAAGGAAGTCGAATTTGAGAGTTGGAGAAGCCAAAGAGACCCAAAATCGAATTTGGGAGAAGATGGAAGGTTGGAACTAGGAGACAAGTGGCAAATGTGGAATATTTCCTAAATGGAAATCTATTGAATCTATTGAGAGGATTTCGACCCTTAGAAGGATAATGTTGGTTATAAAATGTAGAAATGAAGTATGAGAATGGATTTTGATCATTTGTAGAATTTGCAATTGCATTTGTGAAGAGGGAGAGCTAGTCGATGACTAGTTTCTTGCCTTAGCCAATTTCGAGGGTGAAAGATTCCCATCCAAGTTGGAAATTGGAAAGGCCATTCAGACCTTTCATTTGGAGCTTTAATGGAGTCTTTATTAGCAGGTGTAAGCTACAGGGAAGCTCATGGTTTCTTCTATTGCAGTTCGCTCCTTCAACCATTTCCAGTTTTGATGGCATATTCTTGATCCTTGAGGGAGGGCATTTTTGGTGAGCTATTGTACTCTTTGTGGGAGCTTCTAATGCCCCATTTCTTTTTTAATATGAAGTAAATACTCTGTTCTTCATCTCCGGAAAGTTTCAGGTCGAAATTCCAAGTAGAAATGTATAAATCTCATTTTTAATGGAAGAACAATGCCATTTCCCCACTACCTTGTTGTGAACCAATGTATTGATGATGATTTCGAATGAATGGATGATTCTCTGATATATTTGTGATCAATATACTGCAATGGATGTCTTCTACAAGTTTCATGTACTATACTTGAGCATTTGAAGCATTTTTACTCAGTTTAGTTGTATTGGGAGGTGAAATAGTGTCATTTCCCCAAGGCTCGAATTGGGGATTTTTGCAGTTGAATGGGAGAGGGTGAGAACAGTTGTAATAAAACATTAATGGTGCATATGAGACCTTAATAACATACTTAACACATTACATACCTCTGTTCATAAATTTGAGTGGGTTTGGAGGCATTTGGGAAGCCATTTTCAGTACTTACCTCAGGGGGATTTGAACCCCAAATTACTAGTAAAATTGCATACTTGGTCCAGAATCTTAAGAGAGTTTGCAGAGGTCTTTTGGTGTCCATATGTTATCCCTGAACATCATATTCAATTCCTAATATCATTCATAAACCTTCCTTGAAGATTTGAAGGCATTTGGAGTCAATTTGAGACCTAGAGACCAATACTAGTCAAAGGGAAATCACTAGTAAAGTTACCTACATTGACCAGAATTGAAAGAGTATTTGCAGAAGTGTTTTAAAGGTACAAAGGCATCCCTGAAACACATATTTATGTTCTAATATCATTCATATACCTTCTCAGAAGATTTGGGATCATTTGGGGCAAATTTGGGACCTAGAGATCGAAACTAGTCCAAGGTCGAACCAAGGAAAAAAGTGGAAAATTGCAATTTTAATAAAATTCCTAACAAGGGACATTATAGTGGTATCAGAGCATGGTCCTTGCACCTGTGTATTAGGTACATACATTCAAGAATAATTGGCAGCCATGTCTTACTATTATGATGAATCCTATGAGTACAATTCTTATGAGGAATATGCAGATGCTTATGAGCAATATGAAGCAGAATGTGAATGGTATGAGGAAGAGGTGCCATCATGCAACACTTCTTACAATTTAAAGAGAAATGAAGATTATTCTTATGAATTTAAATCTGATGAATATGAGTGTGTCACACCAACCAAGGATAATTCTATGAGTGAGTTCCAAAGATGGAGAGCAAAATATAAAACCTTGCCCCAACAATATCAAAAATATCAAGAATATCTCGCTTTTAGCAAAAATACACAAAATGCCATGTCTTTTGAGTACTATGCTGAACATGTTTTTGAAAATAGGCCCAAAAATGAAGATGTGGAGTTGGTGAAGAAAGGTTTATGCCCTTCTTGTAAAAACCCTTGGAGCGAGTATCATATATGTGTGCATGAAATGATGTCCTCCTTGAGGAGAGCTTTTGAGATTTATTCAAGAAGAGATTCCAAATATATTGATCCTAAGGAAAACAAGGGGCAAAATGCATCAGCTTGCTTTAAGGAGCAAAAGGAAGAGACATCACAATAGCATGAAGAAGATTCTATTGAAAATATGGAAGATCATTTCGAGACACCTTCTAGCTTAGACATGAACCAAAGAGCATTTACTGATGGATGCTTAAACTATGAAGGAGTACCTACTGATGGGTGCTCACACCTCTATGTTGGTGACATAGAGATCACTTTTGAAAGTGTTTCTACAAGTACAAGTTTCATTAAGCATGATAATGAAGACCTTGTAGCGGTTGAAGAAGAACCAAGATCAACTTCCCCATCACCACTTGAGCTTCATGAAGTTGGTCCAAGCAAAATTGAAGAGGATGAGGAGGTTCATTTGCAAGAGCCTCATTTTCTTGAAGGGTCCTTAAAGATGAATGAAAATAATATCCAAGAGTCCCTCAGCATTCTCCATGACTCTCAAGCATTGGTGTCAAATTCTTGTTGGAGAGCTACTTCATTGGAGGAAACATCCTTCCTTGAAGACATGGAGAAGATTCAAAGAGCAATGTGCCACATCAAAGGTAATTTCATGTCTTTGCTTTTTGATAGAAACCATTTGTTTGAGCTTAATGAATTGTTACATGATGCATACTTGAAGAATAATGAGGATATTCATAAGCTCACAATTCAAAATGAGCAACTTCTTGAAAAGTTGCAAGATACTTGTTTTTCCTCCTATGTTTCAGATTGTCAAATGGTAGATTGTTTGGAGGATTCTCATGACATGGTGGATCATGAGAAATGTGAAAATTTGAATGTTCTTGATGTGTTTGAAGATGAACTTGAAGAGATCCAAACACTTGATGTGGTGGAAGAGGAATTTGAATTGCCTCTTGATGAAGGTTATGCAATTTTTAAAGAAGAGCATGATTCCTCTACATTGGAACCAAACTATGACAAAGAGTTCACACTTTTGAAGGAGCTGCATGATACTACCCACATGGATCCTTCCCATGATGAAACTCCTGAACTTTTTGATCATTTGGGTGAGTTAGTACATTCTCCTACATCCTACAATTCCATGTTTTGCAGTATTAGTCTCAATGAAGTATGGGTGAAAGGGTTCTTTTTGATGGTGCCACATGAGGAGTATGGAACTCCTAGATTTAACCTTTATGATGACATGGTTGGAGCACATTCTTATTCACATTTGCAGCAGCATAATTTGTCACTTTATGATGATTCACATCTACATGGATGCACCTATGATATGGATTTGAGTCACTTGAATACTCATGGTTTTTCTTGCTCAACACTGGGTTCATTTGATGTTAGAGGAACTTCATCCAACACTGGGATGAATAGATTTATGATGGGAGAACATTTTTGTTGGAAGCCACATACTTTGTTACATCTTTATGATTCTCACATTCATGGATGTATGGGTGAGACTTCTTTGAGTCATTTGAAGTCTCCTTGTTTTTTCTTCTCATTATTTGGTTCAGATTCTAGTGGAGATTCTTCATTCACTTCTTGGATGAAAGAATACATGGCTGAATATTTTGATGCATATCACATCCTTTTGGAGCAGCATTATAGGACATGGGATCCTCACCTATGTCATTGGAGCAGATTTGATTGGTCACTTGAAGCTTGTATGCACTTGGAAAATGGTGGTCTACTTGCTTGGAGGTATAAGCACTTTCATGACTCTTTGATGAAGCATATCCTAGATGTACATTTTCATTATGTTGTTATGTACTTTGATGATATATATTTGGTACTCATGATGTTTGGAAGAATGCATACAAGAAAATGGGATTCAGGAATCCTCTTATCTAATGGTGTAGGTTGGAGAGCACTCTTAATTGTTGGGGTGCAATACAAGCAATGGGACCCTGGAATAATTTTTGTCTCATTGGTTTCATTTTTTCGGGGGAAGCAAGCAGTATGGGAGATGGATTCCCCACTTAATAAAGTGATTTTAATCATAGTAGTGCAGCAGCAAGCATGGTGGTTTCTCTCTAAAATATTCATGGAAACTCAAAGACTCAAGGTTTGGCAATTCAATGGCAACTTCAAAGAATTATACAGAAAGCAGGTTCTTCAACACCCATGTTTGAAATTGCTTGAGGACAAGCAATATTGGGAAGGGAGGATTTGTCATGTCCCAAATTTGTAATTGGGTCACAATGGCCTAATCACATTAGCCATATTCATTAGAGTTTGTAAAATTGATGTTAAGGGTCAAATAATTGCCAAGGAGGAAAATTACTAGTTTCCTAGGTTTGGGGTGGAAGCTTTGGGATTTGGAATAAGGGGGATAATAAATGATGTTTAGACATTGGAAGGGTTCAAGTATTTAATAAATAGAGTGAATAAATAAATTCAAGAGAAATCCTAGGTGACAAATGGTTTTGGAGACATATGGAGGATGTGGGACCCACACTAGCTTGATTTTTCATAATACATGGTATATCTCTTTTGCAAATTCAAATTAATGGGAATGTGAACACTCTTGGGTGAGTTGGTAAGTCATAACACATGTCATTGAGCATCTTAGGTCGAATTGGGAAGGATTGGTAACCTCCATGGAAGATAAAGAGTCAAAGTGGAAGTTTGTGGACACTTGGGCTAGATTCCCTAGCCCCTATGACACCAATGATGGAGCATCTATGACAACTATGACAAATTGCAGACCTGACCTCTGACATCTGACCACTATGACATGTCAGCCCCAAAAATAGGCTCAAGGAAGTCGAATTTGAGAGTTGGAGAAGCCAAAGAGACCCAAAATCGAATTTGGGAGAAGATGGAAGGTTGGAACTAGGAGACAAGTGGCAAATGTGGAATATTTCCTAAATGGAAATCTATTGAATCTATTGAGAGGATTTCGACCCTTAGAAGGATAATGTTGGTTATAAAATGTAGAAATGAAGTATGAGAATTGCTTTTGATCATTTGTAGAATTTGCAATTGCATTTGTGAAGAGGGAGAGCTAGTGGATGACTAGTTTCTTGCCTTAGCCAATTTCGAGGGTGAAAGATTCCCATCCAAGTTGGCAATTGGAAAGGCCATTCAGACCTTTCATTTGGAGCTTTAATGGAGTCTTTATTTGCAGGTGTAATCTACAGGGAAGCTCATGGTTTCTTCTATTGCAGTTCGCTCCTTCAACCATTTCCAGTTTTGATGGCATATTCTTGATCCTTGAGGGAGGGCGTTTTTGGTGAGCTATTGTACTCTTTGTGGGAGCTTCTAATGCCCCATTTCTTTTGTGATATGAAGTAAATACTCTGTTCTTCATATCCAGAAAGTTTCAGGTCGAAATTCCAAGTAGAAATGTATAAATCTCATTTTTAATGGAAGAACAATGCCATTTCTCCAGAAAGTTGTGAACCAATGTATTGATGATGATTTCGAATGAATGGATGATTCTCTGATATATTTGTGATCAATATACTGCCATGGATGTCTTCTACAAGTTTCATGTACTGTACTTGAGCATTTGAAGCATTTTTACTCAGTTTAGTTGTATTGGGAAGTGAAATAGTGCCATTTCCCCAAGGGTCGAATTGGGGATTTTTGCAGTTGAATGGGAGAGGGTGAGAACAGTTGTAATAAAACATTAATGGTGCATATGAGACCTTAATAAAATACTTAACACATTACATACCTCTTTTCATAAATTTGAGTGGGTTTGGAGGCATTTGGGAAGCCATTTTCAGTACTTACCTCAGGGGGATTTGAACCCCAAATTACTAGTAAAATTGCATACTTGGTCCAGAATATTAAGAGAGTTTGCAGAGGTCTTTTGGTGGCCATATGTTATCCCTGAACATCATATTCAATTCCTAATATCATTCATAAACCTTTCTTGAAGATTTGAAGGCATTTGGAGTCAATTTGAGACCTAGAGACCAATACTAGTCAAAGGGAAATCACTAGTAAAGTTACCTACATTGACCAGAATTGAAAGAGTATTTGAAGAAGTGTTTTAAAGGTACAAAGGCATCCCTGAAACACATATTTATGTTCTAATATCATTCATATACCTTCTCAGAAGATTTGGGATCATTTGGGGCAAATTTGGGACCTAGAGATCGAAACTAGTCCAAGGTCGAACCAAGGAAAAAGGTGGAAAATTGCAATTTTAATAAAATTCCTAACAAGGGAAATTACAATTCCCTTGACTGTGATTGTGACTGAAGATGCGACAGTAACCACGTTGCTGCAGTAGCTGAAAACAGTGACCATTAATGTGAATGCATTTCCCACGAAAGGATTGACCACTCTGCAGGCTACTACCAGCAAGGAAATGACAGACCGACTACGGCAAATCAACGGTATGTGTGTCCGACTGCAGGCAAGCGAGGCCGATGCGTAGCGCACGATCAAAGAATTGACTGCCAAGGCTGCTTCTGCACGGTAGGTCATGGATGACCTCGAAGCACACATCAAGGAAGAATGGGCATCGAAGGCCCGCGAAATCGAAGGCCTGAAAAAGGAACACGATTTCCTTATTGTGAAGAAGGAAATCATTAGCAAGAGCAGCATCAAGGCGGGTTTCGTTGAGTTTTTCCAAGTGAAGGAAATGTTCTTCCTCAGTGGTGGTGTTCGGGAGAAGTTCAACTACAAGTTTCATTGATGGAAGCTCGCACTCTATCGGTAGAACTGCCTCCAATACATAAACTAATTGGAAAGGTGTGAGCCCGATGGCAGTCTTAACGGAGGTCCTCCATGCCCATAGGGCAGGAAAGAGCATGTTATGCCAGTTTGACTTGTGAGTACCCACCATGCGTTGAATCATGGTTTTCAAGACCTTATTGATGGCCTCTACTTGTCCATTGGACTGTGGGTAGTATGGGGTTGAGTTCTCATGGCGAAAACCTAGTCTAGCGCTCAATTCATCTACCATATGGTTTTGAAAATGATATCCTTTATCGGTAACGATGGCTTGCAGGACTCCAAATCGCGCAATGACATGGTTAAACATGAAGAGTGCAGCAATTTTTCCATATTCACTGTACGTAGGCATAGCCTCGGCCCATTTAGTGAAATAATCAACAGCTACAATGATGTAACCATGCCCTCGACCGAGGTAGTCTTATAGTGCGTGCATACTATGCCCCGTTTAGCAAAGGGGACGACGGTAATAACCGAATGTAAAGGGGTTGGATGGGAGCGCTTTTTGAATTGAAAGTCCTGGCATGGGGCACACTTCTTAATGGCCTCAATACTGTCTTTGAATATTGAAGGCCAGTAGTATCATGCGCATAGTATTTTATGGGTTGTAGCCATCCCAAAGACATGACAGCCACAATCCCTGGAGTGACATTCATTCAGTACGAGTTCATCGTCCTCGTGTGTTAAACATTGTCAGAGGATGGAGTCAATGCCACAACGATACAGGGTATCGCTAATGATCAAGTAGTACTTGGAGTGGTGGCGTATACGACGACAGTCATCATGAGATAGTTGAGGGTTGAACCATTGGGTTTGAAGATATAATGTGATATCTCCAAACCATGGGTCAGACGTGCCTATGAGAAACAATGACTTGTCTGGAAGGGAGTTGATGGGATCAGTTCCCGAATCAACACGGGGAAGATCACAAATGAGGTCCACAAATACTAAAGATTTCGTTGACTTGGCTTTATCAAAGAGGAGATCAAATTCCTGAAGTATCATGATCCAGTGTGAGTAATTGCCCCCGAGCACTTGACATGTAAGAATGTGGTACATGGGGTTTGATTCGGCAATGACAGTAGTGGTGCAGAGTAAGATGTAGTGACGGAACTTTTGGATGACAATGACTACCGCGAGAGCGAGTTTCTTGACATGTGAATAATGAGATTCAGAGTCAATAAGAACCTAATTGAGGTAATAGATCACATGTTCCTGGGAGTTATCGTATTCCTGGACCAAAACCATGGTGATCGTGGTGGCGGAAGTGGCAAGATAAAGGATGTAATCCTTATAGTAATTGGGCGGTTGGAGCACAAGGGCGTGAATAATGGCAGACTTCAAATTGTCGAAGGATTGTTGGGCTTGGTCATCCCAGATGAAAGCCGGAATGTCCTTCTTCAGCAATCGCATATAGCCCTGTGTCTTTTGAGTGAAATTACATACAAACTGTTGTTGGTAGGCTACCTTCCCTTGCAAACTATGTAGTTTCGTGGTATTAGTAGGAGGTGGGAGAGCGACAATGGCTTCCACCTTCAAGGGATCAATGCGAATCCCATCTTTTGAGACGATGAAACCTAAGAGGCATCCTGATTCGATGCAGAAAATGAACTTGTGGGGATTCAGACGGATATTATACCGCCTGCATTTGAGGAATACAGCCGTCAGATGATCGATGTGGAACTCGTGATGTTGTGAATGAGTAGGGAGATTGTCAAGATAGGGCTTCACAAAGTCCTTCACATCATGAAAAGCATACGACATGGCCTGCTGGAATGTAGCACCAACATTTTTTAAGCCAAAAGGGAGTTTATGATAAGCAAACGTACCCCAGGGGCATATGAAATCGGTCTTATGTTGGTCGGGCGGGTGGATCTCGATTTGATTATAACCGAAAAAGTCATACATAAATGAGAAGATGACGC
This sequence comes from Larix kaempferi, assembly GCA_027924585.1. NCBI lineage: Eukaryota > Viridiplantae > Streptophyta > Pinopsida > Pinales > Pinaceae > Larix > Larix kaempferi. Next base: position 741,280 of record BSBM01001703.1, on the reverse strand, counting down.
TCCCAGCACAATTGTCGATGATATGATCGTTGAAGGGAGTAGGGTAGTTGTCCTTAGGACAAGCCTTGTTCAGGTCCCTATAATCGACACAAAACCTAATAGTAGCCTACTTCTTCGCTACATGGATGACATTGGAGACCCATTCTGTTAAAGGAACAAGATAGATAAATCTGACCTTCAAGATCCTTTCAATATCAGCTTTAATTGCCATAGTTTTTTGAGGGTGCACTGGTTGTAACTTTTGGCGGGCAGGTTTCGCATCGGGATAGGTTTGGTTCTCATGCAAAAAAATGGTAGGATCGATCCCGGGAATTTCCTCATAGGTCCAGGTGAAGACGTCGTGGAATTGTTTGAATAAGGCCGTGAATATGGTGAGCTCATCAGGAGAGTAGTTCTGGCCAATGTGGATATGTTCCATGACGCCGGGTGTAACCAAGATGTCAATTGGGATGGTGGGCGTGATTTTTTCTATGGTGCCTTCCGTAACTGTATCGCAAGTGAGGATCAGTGACTACGGACAAGGATAGACATCTGGTGTAAAAATGGTTGTGATAGCGTTCTCCATAGAATCCAATGAGGGTAGGAAAGACGATCAATGGTGAAGGTTTTCCCACAGAGGTTCATCCGTGCTCATAACAATGGACTCATCAGAATGGAAAGTCCGGAGCAGAGGATCTGTTGAGGATGATGTCTGATGTAGAGAATAAGATGTAGAGGCCATGAACAAGTGGTCCTGATCAGGGGATGACTTGATAGCCTCATAAGTAGCTTCAGTTGGTGAGAGAGGCATAATATCTCCAATCAAATGCATGGTGGCCTCATTGGGCACGAGCCATTGATCTATAGAGTTGGAAGATGATGGAATCATGGAGGAGATCATGTTCACCGTGGCAACATGGTTAGGGGGATCCAGGGTTAGAAAGACGCCCATAAGAGATGAATATTTAATGAGGTCGACCCCCACTCTCTCATATGGCTGTGACGATTGTCCTAGCAAAGGGACATTGTCACCAGGGTGAGTAGTGGTGTCTGGTGTACAGAAGTCAAATTGGTCGATGGTAACAATTCGACCTTGATGGGTGAATTGCACAATGCGGAAGACAGATGATGCAACCGCAGTCATGGCATAAAACCAATTACGACCAAGAAATAGATTACAGTCCAATGGGGCAGCGACTACTTCCATGTTAATGGTCATAGTCTTGCCCCCCAAATCTACTGCTAAGGCTTGTAACAGCCCGTGAGGTTGGAAACCATGACCATCGAATGCTTTTAGGGTAGTAGGAGAACAGTTTAACTCAGGAGATCCGATGGCTCACCAACAAGATAACGACATGACCGAGGTGGAGGCACCTTCATCTAACACAGTGCAATGGATTGTCTTCCCAGCAACCTTTGTTGCAATTTGGAAAGCCAGTTGGTGGGAAAGCCTCAGTTTAAAATACTCAAGTTTAAACATGATCATATTTGAGGAATCTGGGTCTACCGATGGCAGCGAGAAAATTCTTACATTGATTGGGACAATTCTGCAAAATTTCTAGCATCGACATGGCACAAGGAGCTTGTGCCGAGTCCTCTACGATGTTGTAGTTCTGAGTTGCCCGAGCATTAGGATTGAAAACAACTTTTTGAATCGTGCTCTTAGGCGGACGCAACACTGAATCTAATGAAGTTTTCTCAATGGTGAGAGAACCTTGCGGCGCGGAAATATCTGAGGTAGAGGCGGAAGCTTTTTCAGTATTACTTCCGACGGGTTCCTTGGGAGGGACTCACTCGTATGATCGTGATCATGTATTCAGGTTAACCATTTCACTACGCATCATGAGAACATGCACGGTGGAGGATGTTTCTCCTTGAGAAGGAGAGGGTTGGGTAATCATTTGTTGGTTTTGGGTGGGGAAGGGATCATTGAGAACTACGGGTGTGGAGTTTCCTTTAAGAAACTTCTGTACTTCGTCTTTGTGGGGACACTCTTTGGATAAATGGTCACCACCACGTAGTAAACAAGGAGACTTGAGCTTTCATTTTTGTTTCGTGTCTTCGGGAGGGATTTTTTGTTCCTGCTAGTTGGAAGACTTCTCAGGTTTACCTTTGGTTTTATTCTTGCCACCGGATTTCTGAGGTGAAGTTGTTGAATAGAATTCACCTCGGTAGGAGCAGGAGTGGGTGACTTGGTGGTGGTGCTGCTAGCCTGTGGCGAGGGTGGGGAAGAACCATGGTGGTTCGACGATCGATCGGTTTGAGTAGAAGGATGGGAGTGTACGGAACCAATAATGCCGTCGGCATGAGGTCTCTGAGGCGGTTTTGCAGGATCGTAGGTAGGGCGGGGGGTGTTAGGAACAATGCCATATAAAGTGTCAGATTGAGCATAGACAAGGTCTAAGTAGTGGGCACAAGCGATAACATGTTCTTCGATGACGACCCCTCCCATAGCTACATCTCTAGATATGGTGGGTAAAAGAGACTTCATAAACCAATCAGCTAATAATTGGTCCAGAATGGGATCCTTAATGAGACGTCGTCTCCTCCGCCGCTCATGGATATGATTAGATATATGAGTCACAGTGGTCTGGAAGAGAGAATTCAGTAAGTCTGTACCAATTTCATAGAGGATGGGTAACTGGAAATGAGTCAGGAATGACATAGCTAAATAACGAAAATCAGAAAACGAGTGCAGTGGTAATTCAATATACCACTTGGAAGCTGAACCGGTGAGGGTCCTTTGAAATAACCTCAGACGGATCGAGTCATCCACCAAGGAATTGGATGAGCACCATAGATGGTATGCCATCACATGGTTCTTCGGGTCTTCACCGGGCTTGCCATCAAACTTTGGAATATCGGAAGGTAACTTAACCGGAATAGGTGGCCAATTATAACCGTGCAGGATGGGATTGTTGGTCAAATGAGACAGGTCTGACAAGTCTAAAGTAGCCAGAAATGGTAGCTGTTGGTTTGGCTATGGATATTGCTAGTATTCATATGGCATTTGTGGACTAGTAGGACCTTGAATCGACTGATTGTAAGGTGTTCCCATAAGGAATTGGCCATAAGGGGGTGTGCTGCATGGGTTGGGTGGTGGACCTGATGGTGGTCCACCGCCATAATAGGATGGTCCACCACTAAAAGGTGGGAGTCCTCTGCTGCTGTCAGAATAAGGTGGGCCCCCGCCAAAAGGTGGGAGTCCTCTACCACCGCTGGAATAAGGGGGTCCTCCGCCTCCTTCGCCAGAATAGGGTGGACCTCCTCCAAAAGGTGGGCGTCCTCCACCACTACTAGAATAAGGTGGTGCTCCACCTCCTTCGCTAGCATAGGGTGGGCCTCCACCACCGGAATAAGGTGGTCCGCCGCCTCCAAAATAGGGTGGGCCTCTGCTAGAAGGTGGGGGTCCTCCGCTGCTGGAAGGGGGTTGACCTCCGCCTCCTCCGCTGGAGTAGGGTGGGATTCCACCGCTAGAATGAGGTGGGCCTAAGCCAGAAGGTGGAGGTCCTCCCCCTCCGGAATGAGGTGGGGGGATACCACCTCCAGAAGGAGGTGGAGGTGGACCAAACGGTGGTGGGGGGTGGTGGGACTTCAGGAAAGGTTTTTGGGGGTCCAATTGGCATAACATTGTGATATCCCCATGGAGTGTTTGAGTTTCCGGGATAAGGTACCCCAAGAATCATGTTCCTCGGATGGTATTGTCCCGATGTAGGGTTAAAATTACCTGGATACCACAATGGTATTGACCAACATGGTTTAGGTACTTTTCCCTCCTTTTTCCTTTTTTGAATATTTTATTATTTTTATTCCCTTTTTAATATTTTGGGAATTTTGGACCCTTTTTTAGGGTTTTTTATGCTTTTTTGAGGAAAATATTCATTTTTGGGTGGAAAAAGGGGTGTACTAAGGTCTTTTGGTGACCTTTTGATGGTTTTAGAGGCTCTGATGGTAAAAAAGTGGACAAATGGGTCATGTGAATAAGGGAATGAGCTAGTGAGCACTTTTTAGGTGTTAACAGTAATTGCGAATTAGTTTAAGTGAGGTAATTGCGAGTTGAAGGGTGATGATGAATATTTGTGACTATTAGGTGAAGAGGCACGATTGAGGGTATCTAAACAAGGTTTTATTCCTTCAAATGGTGTGTCTCTGTACATTCAAATAGTAAATCAAAAGGTGTACAGAAAACAAAGGATGCATAATCATTTAAAGGGTAGTTGGGAGGCGCAAGGACAGACTACAAAACACTGTAAGAAGTTGTAGCTTCCTTCCAGCTGTTGCTGGTAAACAGGGTGTTGTTGCATTCTTCAGTTGTAGCTGAAAATCTTGGGTGTCGTTGCATCCTTAAGTTGTAGCTGAAAATATTGGGTGTTGTAGCATCCAGCAAGTTGGTGCTTGCAAATACTTGCAAATATAATTTTGCAGTAATAGAAAGTGTTCGTGGTTTTCCCAATTGGGTTTCCACGATAAATTCTGTGTTCTGTTTCTATTGTTTATTTTGTCTTAAAATGATAAAAATTGAATAAATATCTAAATATTGATTCACCCCCCCTCTCAATATTACTTGATTTTCTAACAATAGCTTGATTGAATTCAAAAGTGGAGATACTACTCAATTGGAGAAATAAGTTGTGAAGGATAAAGTTATTTTTCTAGATTACTCGAAAACCTTTCATACCTTTTCTTTAATACCGAAGGAAAGAAGTTTTATGTCTTGTTAATGTTAAAGTATCTGTGTTGTTATATTTACCCAAACTTAATGGAAATCGATCATTTCCCTCCTCGCCCCTATTCTTTTTATCATTGTGTCTCATATATTTCCTCTACGACGTCGAGTTTCTTTCTATTGCAATTTGCATTTACTATTGTTAAGTTCAACCTAATTTCACAAGCAAGATCACTGAAAGAAACACAATCACAAGATAGACAAAGATTTACCCTGGGAAACCCTCATGGGGTAGAAAACCCAGCAAGGCTTTCCTCAATATAGATAATCAACCAATACAAAATGTAGTCCCCAAAAAGGAGCTCCTTTTCCTCCTATGCAGATCTCTCTCTCTCCTATGCGCCAATCACAAGTGAGTGAATGAATGAGATAAATGAGGAACACACCTCCTCTATTTATACTCATCTCCTAACTAACTTTTCACCCTAACAGGGCCGACCTCTCCTAAGAGAGTCTAATAACCCCTAAACAACTAACTCGGGGCCGACCCCACAAGGGAGATCTAATAACACTAGTTACCACACTCTCTCGGAGGAATAAACATCTCCGGATATACAATAGGGTCTCTACGATGGAATTAAACATCTTCAAAATAATAAAGTACAAATATAATATTCTTAGAAGTTACAATATTTCAACACTCCCCCTTAACGAGGAAGGATATTATAACAACATCTGCAGGAGCAAGGAGTCATCAACTACATGATACATGATATATCTATAAATTATTGGAATCTTTCTTCATACACCATCAGTAACTCAAACAGTTACTGGAACATCTTCAAGATCTTCAATACTGTATCTTCATCTTCTGCAGCACTCGAACAGCTACAGCAAAATCATCATCTGGATCTCTCAATCAACATATGGATCATCTTGATCAACAACATCGTCATCTGGATCCTCTCGATCAACAACATCGTCATTGCATCATACTCTGCAATGCACATGATCCTATTATGGGATGATCAATCCCTCTCACTTTAGGACATAGGTCCAAGGATGATACAATCCTTATCCACTTACGGGATGATCAATCCCTCTCATTTTAAGACAAGTCTCATGTCTATGGACAATGCAATCGAGATCTACTTCCAGGATGATCAATCCTTATCAATTTAAGACAAGTCTCATGTCTATTTATGATGCAATCCAGATCTATTTCCAGGATGATCAATCCTTATCAATTTAAGACAAGTCTCATGTCTATGGACGATGCAATCAAGTCACGTACATTTTGAACCAAATGTTCAGGGACGATGCAGTCCTATCACGTACACTAGGGATCACTTTCTCGGAGACATATGTCTACAAATCTCTTTTAGGACATGTGTCCAGGGATGATACAATCCACTCGTCAACTTAGACCAAGTCTAAGGACCACTCATTGAACTCATTGTCAGCAACTAAAATATTCCCATCATGAGATTCAGTTTATACACCCCTGGAGTTACCTTGACTGAGTGACTGACCTGGAAGGATTTGTACCCATTTGTACTAGGTTTTGAGAGGTCGTCGCAGGTTTCATTCATGCAACACGCGACGTCGCATCTTGCTTTATTGCAGGGTGCGCCAATGTCAGTTAATAGACAAAAATAGCCTTTCAATTCCCTTCTCGAAGCTTGTTGACTTGGGCACTATCCTTGATCTCTTGGGAGGGATGGTACTTGATTCCTAACACCTTGGAAGGATCCCTTAAGCCTCTCTTATCATATCTCAACTTATCCTATCCATACCCTATCCATTTAGTCCTATTTAAGTGAAGCTCACTCCCATCCTAAGGGAGGAAGTCTATGGTACTCTTATGCTGGTGAAATTGAACTCAATAGACCTTACATTCTAGCTTGGGAGACACCTACTTCTCTCTAGGATATTTGGCATGGCTTGTCGGAAGGAGCTTGCAATGTTAAGGCTATGGTTGTAAACCTCTTCTCTATTGTACTTCTCACTCTTCAATACAGTTAATATAATTGCTTTCCATAAATGTTGTCTTCTTGATAATGTTTAGAGTTTTCCTCCTTAACTGTTAACTTAGATCTATCATATGAGATATATGCTTTCAGTTCTCGTGGTCTATTATATGTTCAACAGGGTTTAGCTACTCGCAATTTGGCAGCGCTGGAGCATTGGATCAACGAAGGAGAAAGGGATCTACAAATCCAAGGTAAGTGATCTACTCTTTCATTTGTATTTCTATATGATCTAGGAAAGTACTTTATGTTCTATCTTATTTGTTCTAGACTCACATTGAGCTAGGGAGATCAGGCCTTGAGTCCGCTCTCGGTAGATTGTCCGTGAAACAAATCTGGCGACCATACTAGGGACTACGTCTTATTCTGTAGTTGTCAATCTGCAGGTCATTTTCAGTTGATTGCTTGACACAAGCCTTTTATTTTTGATTTGCTTCTTGAGTCAATATCACTATCAGATCTTCATCCTGAAGACTCTGATCTGCTTCCTTTGAGTTTATACTACTCGTTTTCAAACCATTTCATAGTTCATTGCTAGGAGATTTGATTTATTTTTTAACTTAGATCTCGCTTGTCGCACCTGGTTAGTGAAAACAGAGTGACACTGTGTTGGTTTTGATCTCTGTTCTTTGTCTATTAGCCTCTCATCGCAATCCCTGTATTGGTCTATTGCGACGCTATCGCACTTCCCGCATTGGAGAACTGGGACGTCGCACTGTGTACAAGCATAGAGTGCGCCGACCTGTCGAAATAAGCATGCATGCATCCCTTCTCCATTGGTCAGTTTGAGCTTTGGTTTGTTGTATGAACTCCCTCTGTGTTGCAAGATCCAGCCAGAGATCCCATCTTTGATTTGAGTGTTTGATTTTGATTGGATTGATTTTGGGTTCCGTCTTGGACAAGTCTGAGAACCGGTAGTGGTGGATACTCTTGTCTCCTACACCTTCATCCGCTCACCCTTGCATTCCCTCCTCTCCTTAACTAATCTGGTTATCGCATTAGATCAGCTCCCAGACCTCATTTACATTATTTTTTGAGCTTTGCTTGCAATTTTTCTGATTTTGAGCCTTGTGTGTCTTTCAGATTGTTTGAGTGCTTATCTTTTCTTGAGTTTTATGAGTATATTGAGTGCTGCAAGTAGTGTTTTCTTTTCATCCGTTCACATCTGAAAGCGTAGTTGTTATCAAGTTAATTTTTGATACATCCGTTGAAAAGCCAAAAGTGCTTCTTTCCCATTATTTCTCAAGCATTGTTGAAGAAAATTGTTCATACATTGGAATGTTTTTCTTATGCATCTTTTGGAAAAGTTGAATGAATGTGTGATCAGTTGTGTTTTTCTTGAATTATGAATTGCTCATCTTCTTGAAAGACTCAAAGTACGCTTCAGTTTTTTCAAAAGTATTTCAAAACATTTCCATGCTAAAGGAAAGATAGATGCATTTTTTATTTTCGTCGCTTTTAGGCCATTGAAAGTGAAATTGAAAAGCTTGCATACTCCATCTTAGAATTCTCCCTTTTCATTACTTAGCATCATTTTCGTTGTGAAAAGAAGAAGAAAAGGAAAAAATGTTGTGAATTGGATTACTAGTGTTGTGATTTTTTGCGTTTCGCACAAAACGAAAAGAATGCTTTTGTAGTCAAATTTGACTGATTTGGGAATTAGGTTGCATTGAGTTTGTTTTAGCAATACCATTGGAAAAATATTTCTCCTTCCCATAGTTAGAATTCATCAAAAGAAAAGAATATTTCATGCATGTAGCTAGGACTTGCATTATGCTTCCGATTATGTACTCACCTCGTGCATTCACCTAACCGTCCAAGATAAAATTAACGGTAGAACTAGGTAAAATTTGATAGCAACTTGTGTGTAATTTAGAGACATGTTCCGGCGTCGTTAAGCATGGCAGCTATCGTTATTTTTCAGCATTGTATCCCGTGGGTATTGTAGTCTTCCACGTACTTATCGGTATATCGAGATCCTTCACGTACCCACCAAGTACCATAATACGTACTTGGCATATATCGAATGGTTTATCACGTACTCGGTAGTATATCGGAAGGTCTCTTGCCGAACGGTTGTGCATTAGACAGCACCACTGCGGATTTGAGCTCCCACGTACCTTGCGTATATCGGGAGACACCACTAGGATTCCTGAAACCAACTGAGTTAACCATTTTGTCATCTTGGCAAAGCAATACACTGAGAACAGCACTCGGGGAGATTAGCACGCACGTACTGTCCAGGTAATCGGGTATGCAAGCAAGGGTACGGTCCCAATCCTCCTTGTCGCGTCATATTGTTGGACCCTGCAATATATAGCGGTTTGCAATGCCTTGATAATCCCATGAGGTTCCAGACTTCGAATCCACTCTATCACATAAGTCTACTTGTTGCCTTAGTTTGAGTAGTTTTTCTAGACTGCTTTTCTTTTGTAGAATACCCTTAGGAGAAACGTTGTTTCAGCCATCCTGGCGGATTTTCCTGATGCTCTGGTGGATTTTCCCTAGAGAAGGACCCGTAGGATCTTAAACTTATCACTCGAATATCCCCTTAACTTGGAGGTTATTTCAAGGGTAATAATGGATTAGCGTAACATGGTCGCAGTTACTGAAGTGGAGAACCCCACTTTGAATATTGGAGGACTTTTGTTTCCTTCAGATTCACCTACCTCTCACCCCCTGCAAGGTGAAGAGACCTGTGATGAACCTGCAATAATTAATTAATGCAAATACATGAGATATCAGAAATAATAGAACTTAGAATCACTTTTATATTGATCACAGGCCACTTCGAGGGGGCAACCTCCTTTGAGCAAGCTCAATACAATTAACTTCACGGTGCCTTCATAGGCCTCAACACACACTTATATACTAAGTCTAGGCGCCAATACCATGGGTCAATACTATGTGTCAATACAAACCATGGGCTAAGTCTAGGCACCAATACTATAAGTCAAAACCATGGGACATATAATACTATGGGACGACTTACAAAGCATATGCGTCCAATACTATGGGTCAATACTATGGGCTAATATAAACTATGGATCAACAAATACTACGGGATGACTTACAAAGCATATGCGTCCAACAACAATATACTAACAAAGTAAAGACATGGGTTCCTAACATCCTCTCTCCCTTATAAAAAGTTTTGTCCTCAATGCTTTAGATGTGGAAATTGATGCAGAATCTGAAGGAGTGGGTCCCCTGTAGCATCCTCGAGTTGCATTCCGAGCCACTGGCGCCTTTGGAGATTCAGGGAGGATTGCATGGAAGGCTGTAGACGAAGAAGAACCATATCAGCGATGTGAAAAGTGCACTCAAAATGGTGTTGATCGGCTTGTTGTTTCAGTTGAATTCTTGCCATGTGAAAATTGTCCTGCAGAATGAGAAGAAGCTGATCACGGTTTCGAAGAATTGAGTCAATTGCCTGAATTGGGGAGCTGCTGAAGGTGTATGGAAGAAGAACTGGTGGTGCATGTACAAAGACTGCTTCATATGGTGTCCTTTGAGATGTGGTACTATACCACTGGAGCGCTTCTAGGAAATCCATAGAAATAATTGTCCAAATCTGTGGAGGGATGGGTAAGGGTTCGAGCAGTCCTGAAAGGAGGGTCGTTTCACCCTTATTGACCTGGAAAGTATCACAGTCAACCACCATCCATTGAATTGTCCTTTTGAGTCCTTGCCAAAAGAAGTTACATTGTTCTTGGTCATACGTTTTGAGGAACCCAGAGTGCCCTACTGATGAAGAAGCATGGAGTTCATAGAAGAGATAGCCCCATTGAACAGATTGCAACCAATTTGGAACAAGCAGAGAAATAGCTGTAAGAGAAACTGGGTCATCAATTGTGCGAGGAGGAGCATCTTCCACCATATTGTCCTTACCCTTCTGGTAAGTGGTCGCATAGTCATAACCCATGAGTTGGATAACCCATTTCAGGTGTGTTGGAGAGGAGACCCGTTGTTCCAGGAAAGTTTCCAGACTCTGGAGATCAGTCTTAATGCATAAATAATTCCCCAATAGGGATGGCTGCCACTTCTGGACTGTATGCAAAATATTCATCATTTCCTGCTGAGAGGTAGATGCGGCTAAATTCTTACCGGAAAGGTCTCTTGAAGGCAACAATCTCATTGGTTCAGTAAAGACACCTGCATATCTATCCAAGGAAGTAGTGGATACTGTTGATGGGTGCATCTGAATGGAATGGAGCTGAGCGATGACACCATGTGAATTCTTCTTAAGTATTTTTTCCAGGCAATGTGAACTGATGATTCAGAGAGACCCTGGTTGTAAGCCCATAAATTTGTGTTGTTCCCCATTGACTGAAAACTGCATCCAAAGTTCAGCAAAATCCCATAAGATGGCACCAAGTGTGCGTAACCATTGAACGCCCAAAACCACATCACATTCACCTAAGGACAAGGCAAACATGTGAGAGCGTAGGTTATAATCTTCCATAGAGATACGCACATTGTGACACTTCCCCTTGCAAGGTAAGGTGCCCCCATTAGAAACCATGACTTCAAAGTTGGAGTAAGGATGGACAAAACAATCAGCCCGTTTGGCAATCCGAGGATCAATAAAGTTATGAGTGCTACTAGAATCAATGAGTATGGTAAGAGGGAGCTTCTTGAAGTATCCCCTGACTTGCATTGTTTGTGGGGTGGTGATGCCGGTTACAGCATGGAGAGAGATCTCGGGTGGGTCGTCCTGAGATGGGGTGTCAACAGGCGGGTGTTGAATGTCAACCTGATCATCTACTGTATCTGGAGCTTCTCCATCAAGTTCTGAGGCAGGCGGAGAATCCACACCCAAGAGATAGAGCTTTTGTGGAACACATCTATGTCCCCGAGTGAATTTCTCATCACAATTATAACAAAGCCCTTTTTCTCGACGTGCCTGCATCTCTGTTTCAGACAATTGCTTGATATGAGTTGGTTGAGGAGCAGGCGTGATGGGAGGTCGTTGGGAACCCATATTTCTGAAGGGAACAAAGGTGGGTTTGGAGCGTTATTGAGCTGCGATCTTGTCCTCGGCCAGCTTAGCCAACCCTAGGACTTCCATCATTGTGTTGGGATAAAACATTTTGACCTCTGAGCAGATTTCATCCTTGAGACCACTGATAAAACAACACCTGTAGAATTCATCAGACAATCCTTCTGTGTGATTGGCTAATTTCTCAAATTCGATCTGATACTCTCTCACTGTGCCAGTTTGGTGAAGTTTAGTGACTGCTCCTGTGAAGTCATCAAAAGCACTAGGACCAAATCGTGGCAAAAGGAGTTGGCAAAAATCTGTCCAGTTTGGCTCGAGATGAGCTTTGATGTACCAACAATACCATTGAAGGGCTTCCTGTTCCAAATGAAAGGATGCAAGTGGAACTTTCTGAACATCAAAAGTATTATGCAAAATAAAATATTGTTCTGCTCGGTATATCCATCCAGTCAGATCAGTACCATTGAAGCAAGGAAAATCAAGCTTCGGCCCACGAAAATTGCTGGAAGAAGAGAACTCGGTAGCTGCAAAAGATTCTGGTTGTCGGTTATTGTTCATGGCTGAATGCTGAAGATGGAGGCTGAGAAATTTTTCATCCAAATCTTGGAGTTTGGTTTGGTTGGCTGCAAGTGCTTCCTCCATGGTGTTTGCTCCTATGCGAGTGACAACCATAACTAGTAATTTTTTTTTTTGGGGGGGGGGGGGAAGAAATGGATAGAAAAACACAAACACAAGCTTATTTAGTAAGGGGAAATTTGGATTTGGGAAAAACTCAGAGGGGTAATTGGGGTTTGACTAGGTTTTCGACACTTTCTGAGGGACAGGGAAGCAAAAAATGGGGATTTCAGAAGCGGGAACTCTATGGTAAAATTTGAAGGAAATCGAGTGAAAATTGAAGAAGTTATGGAAAGCCCTAAAAATAGACAAATGTGGGCTTTCTGGTCTTGGGAAGTGGAATTTGGGATAGGGTCTTTAGGAATGAAATATGCAAAATGGGATTGCAGGGATGTCAGTGAAGTTTCAGGGAAAACAGAGTTGAAACAAGGGAGATATGGCCGAAAAACAGATTTTTTTTTTTTTTTCTCAGAAATGGATCGGCAACAGTGGCGCAGAAGGGATCCGCAATAGATGGATCTGCAATGGCACGGAAGGGATAAAAAACGGCTGGATCTAAAACGGTGAATGGATCTGGAACGACTTTTAGAATAGATCTGAAACGGATGGATCTGGAGCGGAAGTGATAAAAAACAATTCAACTGAAAATAGATATGGATCCCAGGTATGTACGGCTTCCTAATAGTTCAGGTGTTTCACTCGGCCACCAATGCTGTCGGACGGCTTGCGTATTGGGGCAGTACCCCTCACTCCACGGCTCAGGTAAAATTGATAACCGCTTTGCCACAAACGACGGCTCTTGGTTTACCTCACGGGTGGGAACTAGTCAATCAGGTAGAGGTCGTTGCCCTTTTCGCTGGCAGGTCCTCTCAATGGGCCAGCTACTTTGGCGTTCCTGTGGTACTCCTCACAATGAGTTTTAGGGCTTATTCCCAAGTACTTCCCATAGTTTAAGCGGATAGGGATTATTCCCAAATCCGAAGCTGCAACAGATGCGAAAAAAAAATTTGGCAGAAATTCCACCCAACGAGCCCAAGAAAGTGCTCTGATACCAGATGTGATGAACCTGCAATAATTAATTAATGCAAATACATGAGATATCAGAAATAATAGAACTCAGAATCACTTTTATATTGATCACGGGCCACTTCGAGGGGGAAACCTCCTTTGAGCAAGCTCAATACAATTAACTTCACGGTGCCTTCATAGGCCTCAACACACACTTATATACTAAGTCTAGGTGCCAATACCATGGGTCAATACTATGTGTCAATACAAACCATGGGCTAAGTCTAGGCGCCAATACTATGAGTCAAAACCATGGGACATATAATACTATGGGACGACTTACAAAGCATATGCGTCCAATACTATGGGTCAATACTATGGGCTAATATAAACTATGGATCAACAAATACTACGAGACGACTTACAAAGCATATGTGTCCAACAACAATATACTAACAAAGTAAAGACATGGGTTCCTAACAAGACCCCGGTCTCTACTTCACAAGACTCATCTCCCGTGTTACCGGGAGAACCTGGATCATTGGGATGGATAAACCAACCCCAGGACGACCCCACAGCAGCTCTTGGTCCTTCAGCAGCTTATTGGACCTATTCTACAGGCCGCCTAGTGGCCCATTTTTCCATTGCACCTCCGCCCAGTTGGTCTACCCCTGAAGAAATCTTCACACCCATTCATGAACGTTTGGAACAATTACGTCTTAGGGGTGATGAAATTCGAAGACAAAGTCTCGAGCAATGACCTGGGTATAGAGACATCCCAGTTCATCCGATATCTTTTAATTCACCCAAACCTTCCCTCCACAACTTGACCATTAATGAGACTGGTCAACCCTCGCAAGAATTCGGTCCTGCACTGCAAGTGAACCAACCATTTGAAGGGCAACAGTCCAACACACCTGTCACTACCACGGTTACTTTACCAGTTCCTCCCCCACCTCAAAATTTGAGGGGAGGATACTCCATTCCCCCGGATTATCTTATTGGTAATGTTATTACTATGGTATCTAATCAACAACCTATGTTGGTTCAACCTCTGCATAGTGGTCAGCCTATTGTGGCTGGGGGGCAACCCCCGTTTCCTAACCAAAACGTAGGCTGTGGAATCCCCAACGGACCTCCTGTTGGACCTTCCCAACTTGCTAGACCACCTACCATGGGATTATCTCATGTTGGGGGCCCATCCAATGTAACTCAACCCTCATGGATTCAAGTGCATCTAGGTTCCGTTAACCCTACGCTGGGTCAATCTAATCCTGGAAACGCACCATACGGGATATCCTATCCCAGAAATCCATACACTCTATGGGGGAAACAACTCATGTTACAACATGGACCCCAACCGACTATCCCTCAAGCACCACCACCTCCACCTCCTCTTGGAGGCAGAGGGCCCCCACCGAACTCTGGCGGAGGTCCGACTCATTTTACCCACAACAGCCCCCACCCTTCCGGCGGTGGCGGTGTTAAATTTTCAGAATTTACTTCAATCTGATCAAGGATCTTAACTGAGAGAACAACATGTACAGCAAATCTACAACATATCAATCATGGACACAATAATGCAAGCACACAAGAGACACAGAGTTTACTTGGGGAAAACCATAAAGGTGAAAAACCCCAATAACTTCCTCAAAGATAGATAGAGCAATGATACAACCAGAATACAAGAGATAGTCTTCTCCTAGCAACAGAGCCTACTCCTCCACAAGTGCACCACTCTCCCAAGTGTGAGTGAGAGAATAGAATGTGTAAAATGAGAGAGACACACTCTCTATTTATACACTAACTTGACTTGACCTTTATTCAACTAGATCGGCCTCAACTTAACCACTTAACATAATGCTGACTGGGCCGACCCCCACTAGGGTGGTCTAATAACCCTTTGACCCACATGGCCGACCCCCAATAGGGTGGTCTAATAACCCTTTGACCCACATGACTTATACAAGGCCGACCCCAACAAGGTGGTCTAATAACCCATCAAGTATAAGTTACGACACTTACAATATAAATGACGACACTTCCGTATAGAGGAATAATAACATCTCTATAGGAATACAATATACATATATGTGAAATACATTCCGAAGTTACATATACATCAACACTCCCTCTTAACTAGGAAGGTATTTCTCGACACAGGTCTTCTAGCACAAGTCTTCTTCTTTGGATCATCGTCACTGGATAATCGTCATCGAGTCATCATCATCATCACTGCTGCTGCTATCTCAATCAATCTCTGAATCTATTCATCATAGGAAGTTCTACAGAGCCAGTCCTTTTTCATACTGGATGTAGGCCCACCACCTGCAGGTCTTTGTCATCACTGACCATACTGTGGAATCCTCAGGACTTATTACGTGCGTCACAAAACCTCGAAAGAGAATCCCAAGCTGTTACGAGCACAAGACTCTACCTATAGGATCTCCCATGGCCATATTATATGTGACCTCACCACAAAACCTCGCAAGAGCATCCCAGGCTGTTACGAGCACACAGCTCTACCTATAAGATCTCCCAGGGATAGATTATATGTGGTCATGGAAAAACCTTGCAAGAGCATCCCAGGACTTATTACAGGCACACAGCCCAACCTATCGGATCTCCCAGGGACATATTATATGCCATAGGACAAAACCTCGAAAGAGCATCTGCCAGATATCCCAGGGCCAGATTATATGCCATAGGAAAAACCTCGAAAGACTATCTGCAGATCTCCCAGGGCCAAATTATATGTCCTCCAAAACCTCGAAAGAGCATTTGCCATATATCCCAGGGCTAAATTATATGCCATAGGAAAAACCTCGAAAGACTATCTGCAAATCTCCCAGGGCCAAATTATATGCTCATCTGCACAACCTGATCCACGGCCATAGAGTATCAACCTGATACTCACCATACATCATCCTGATCATTATCACTGCAACATCCTGCTGCAAGTCATCTGGAGCAACATCCTGAAGCTCATCATCCACGATCATCCTGATCATATCATGCATCTACCTGATGCATACCAAGTATCTACCTAATGCATACCAAGTATCTACTTGATCATACATGATCCATATCATCATACATGATCCACCTGATCATACATATACATATCAACATACATGATCTACCTGATCATACAATGTATCCACCTGATACATATACAGATACATGATCCACTTGATCATACATGATACATATCAACATACATGATCTACTTGATCATACAATGTATCCACCTGATACATATACAGATACATGGTCCAAGCATCCAACATGATGCATATACAAAATACATACAAATGATCCAACCGATCATATCCAGCATCCAACATGATGCGTACATACATAAATGATCTAACTGATCATATCCAGCATCCAACATGATGGATACATACATATACATATAAATGATCCAACTGATCATATCCAGCATCATCCTGATGCATATACAGAGCAGTAACTGGAGCATCGTCCTGATGCTCATCATCCAGTGCTTACATCCACAGCCATGTGAAGGATCCTCCTTCCAACATGCTTGGAATGGCCTCTGCAAATGTGTCCATCACTTCTTCCTCGAAGTGTCATCAATCCGAAGAACACCAAGCCTCTCTCTGAAGTACTTGAACTTCACTCTGGCTAGTGGTTTCGTCAGCACATCTGCAATCTGCTCATCCGTCGCAATGTACAGGAGATTCACAGCTCCTCTCTGCACCATATTCCTGATATAGTGATATTTGATCTCTATGTGTTTTGACCTGTCATGAAACACTATGTTCTCGGACAGCTTCACACAACTCTGGTTATCACAAAAGATACCAGTAGCATCCAACGGGAGATCAAATAACTCAGACAGTATCTTTCGTAGCCATACTACCTCACAACTAGCTGAACAGGCTGCAACATACTCTGCCTCAGCTGTACTCAGTGCTACGCAAGACTACTTCCTACTAAACCAAGAGATCACACGTGATCCCATACTGAAGCAGCATCCAGATGTGCTCTTCCTATCTGCAGCACTGACATCCCAATCTGAATCAACATAACCCTGCAGGTTAAACTTTTGATTCACTTCATACTTGAGCCCATAATCCACTATACCCTTCAGGTACCTCAAAACATGCTTTACAGCAACCAGGTGAACACTCCTCGGATCCGTCAGGAACTGGCTCAATGTGTTCACTGCAAAGAAAATATCTGGTCTCGTGTTCGTCAAGTACATCAAGGACCTAATCATCTGACAATACATAGAGACATCAACTGGCTCAGATGAAGCATCACAAAGAAGCTTCAGATTCGATGCCATAGGTGTGGCCATGGCCTTGCAATCCATCATCCCGAACCTCTTCAGGATCTCTACTGCATACTTCCCTTGTCCAAGGAAGATTCCATCTGCACTTTTCCACACCTCCATGCCAAAAAAAAATAGTACATCATCCCCAATTTCTTCATCTCAAACTCGGCAGCAAGCTTCCGCTGCGTGTCGGCAATCAATCTATCTTCACCTATAACAAACAAGTTACCCACATACAAAAGTAGTATCACTGGATTGCCTTCCTCAACCTTGTAGTAAAGGTTGGAATCCGCTTTACTCTTGGTAAAGCCCAAACTGGATAGAAATCTGTCTATCCTACCAAGTTCTGCACACATATATGACTACACCATTCAAGAAGGCTGTCTTGAAATCCATCTGGTGTATCTTCTATTTCATCACTTTTATATTTCTCTATGCTACCATCTGCAGCATGCTTGATCTGATAGTTCCATTTGGAACTCACAACAGACTTCCCTTCAGCTCTTGGGACCACATCCCAAACATCGTTCTTCATGATCGATGAATCATGGCATTCTTCCCGTATCCTGGGAACTTCAATATCGTCAATAGATAATTTTGTTACTTGAACAAATGTTGTAGTCCTTCTTTTGTAGGTGAAGGTATACGGTCTTTTCTACAAAACAAGTTAAAATGCATTATTAGAAACATCTCATAATTTTTAGACAAATTCTTACACATAAAGAAATATGTCATACAGTCATGCAATTATCTTAGCCAATGCTTCAATACAACATTTATCCATGTTCCACAACTTTCTAGATGCCTTCTAGTCTCTACCAGAACATTGTTAAGAGTTTGCACTACTCCCAATATGTCAGCAAAGAGGTTTCATTCTAGATAAGTAGCACTAGAATGTTGTACAGTGCCATAGGCCACTTACCCATCACATGCATATTAGTAGTATACTGTTCATTAATGCAATCATTCTAATATGCACAATACATATCCTAAGTCTAGGAACATGAGCATATACATCATTGAACAATTTTATTTAAACAAACAAATATGCAAGAAATGAGAATTAAAAATACTTATCTTTGTTTGGTTGCTGGGTGGACTCCCTCTGAGTCTTTGCTTCCTTACAGGAGCTGCTAAAGTAGCTTCTTCTACACCTTTCTGTTGTGGAATGTAGAAAGATGGTCAACTCCCTCTGAATATCTGCATCCTTGCAGAAGCTACTGAAGTGTGCTCCTTTTCTTTCTTGCAGGAACAACTGGAGTGTGCTCCCTCTTGATCTTTGCTTCCTGGATTACCTGTCCTTGAAATTACATTCATCCTTAATCACTATGCATGCTTATTAGTATCATCATTGTGTTATCCTTGAGGTCTCATACATAATCACACATTTATTAGTATAATCTTAATACTATCAAAACACAATAATCTTAAACATGTATAGTCATGATCATTCACAGATAATAAACATTAGTATTCAAGGTTTCAGGGAAGTCTTCTTTTACTCATGCATATTCTTATTTGATCATAGGACTCTTCTGATTAGTTAAATCATCAATGCATAAACCCGTGATTACTCAAACCTATACCTTCATGATTCTTCTAGTTAGCCATATCATCAATCATGGTAAGAAACATAATATGCATACAGCCATGACTATTCAAACCTATGGCTTCATGAATAATCATTATCAACAACACAACAGTATAAGATCCTAACACAAGGTAGGATTCTAGCTTGATATAGGAAAAAATACCTGGATTAGCATGCTAGCTAGTTATGTATAACATACCCGCATAATGTCTTCTGGTTCTCTTCAGTGACTTGTGCTAGTAACCTGCATGTCTCATAGGTTAACCATTGTAGGACCAAGTTATACATACCTCGAAAGTAGATCTTCTATGTGATCCATGACAATGGATGAATCTTTGTCTTCATGTCACCATGATCATATGTTCTTGAAGTAGAACATGATTTGTCTTTCTTGGTGTACCTTTTATGTTAGCGAACAACATAAACCTCATACAACATCACAATGCATTAGTACATTCATAAGTGTCAAAACCTTAATCAATGAATATATTCTATTAAGGTGATACGACAAGTCTAGTAATTAATCAAGATTGTACTGTAATGATATGAAGACAAACATATGATAAAATTAACCATGAAACATACCTATAAGCCATACCTGTCAAGATTGCTTGTAATCTTCTTATGGAAGGCCTTAGCCTCATCTCCCTCTGAGACAGGAACTTCTTCACTTATGTAGGTGACCAATCCATCTTCTTCTAGGATTAACCCAATCCACTTGATTTGCAAGAACTGGAGCTGGAGCTGGATTAGGGTTTGTCAAGGAAACCCCAAAAATTCAAAGTTTGAATTTCAAACTTCCGAAAGGATAGAAATATGCGCCTTGATGAGCTGATCAAGTTGATATATTCAGAATTTGAAAACTGCAAAGTTTCACCCCTCGAAATTGCCTTTTAGATTGCTGGATTCACTAGGGAGGACCCTGAATTAGGGTTTGAGTTTCCCGGAGCTTCACCCAACCAAAATATTTGATTCAAAGCTCTAAGCTTTGATTTTTCTGAGGAGCTTCCAGCCGTGGTCACAGATTTCCAAAATTCCAAGTTTTTCAGAAGCCCTAATTTTCCATCTTTCCGATCAAAGTCCTGAACTGGGGTTTGATCAAGCTTGGCCTTCTGCCCAACCAAAAAATATGATATTGGTCTCTAAATTTCAATTTTGATGAGTAGCATCCAGCTGTGGTCTCTGATTAGAGAAATTCCAACTTTCTCCGAAGCCCTAAATTCTGGAAGCCATGAATGAAGGTGCTAAAAAATAATTATGTTTTGACAGAAATATGTACCTGATTGTTTCTGGTGTAACTCTGAAATTTTTGATCCACAAGGTCTGAAATTTTTTCATGAGCTAGCCTGACCTGTTATCTTTCCATCCCGACAAGTCTGACCTCAATTGGATTCTCTGAGAGAGAGTTATGCCAAGTGTCGCAACGTGATCTGTTTATGGGATAATACAGGAGAGCGAACTTGTACGGCATACCATGTGTCACTGGTTCAACTTCGGCCTATGAAGAATTTTTCTGAGATAGACCGACCTATTATCTTTCCATCCCGATAGGTCTGACCTCAATTGGATTCTCTGAGAGAGAGTTATGCCAAGTGTCGCAACGTGACCTGTTTATGGAATAATACAGGAGAGCAAACTTGTACGGCGTTCCACGTGTCACTGGTTCCACTTCAGCCTCTAGACACTTTTTGTGATATAGTACAGTCTGTGTACTACCTGTCACTTTTTACTAAATTTCATTTCGAGCTTCCTAGCGCAAGTTATGACCTTTTTCCCAAGGTCACCTGATTTTGACTCAGATCTGGAAGAGGCAGAAACCCTATATTGTACAGATCATAAATCACAAAGTACAACGAATTAGAGGTTGTCCTTTGGATACAAGGTACATGGGGATCTGATCGTCGACCTGTAAAAGTTTCAGATCTGAAAACATCACCAAAATGGATTTATAGCGAAAGTTCTACGATGACTTGGTTTGCTATATCAAGCCCTAGCATCGTAAGTGCAACAAGTGCCATACATGCCATATCATGCCTTCTTTCAGGCTAGCTCTGATACCATGTTAAATTTTTAGTGTTTACTTCAATCTGATATAGGATCTTAACTGAGAGAACAACATGTACATCAAATCTACAACATATCAATCATGGACACAATAATGCAAGCACACAAGAGACACAGAGTTTACTTGGGGAAAACCATAAAGGTGAAAAACCCTAATAACTTCCTCAGAGATAGATAGAGCAATGATACAACCAGAATACAAGAGATAGTCTTCTCCTAGCAGCAGAGCCTCCTCCTCCACAAGTGCGCCACTCTCCCAAGTGTGAGTGAGAGAATAGAATGTGTAAAATGAGAGAGACACACTCTCTATTTATACACTAACTTGACTTGACCTTTACTCAACTAGGTCGGCCTCAACTTAACCACTTAACATAATGCTGACTGGGCCGACCCCCACTAGGGTGGTCTAATAACCCTTTGACCCACATGGCCGACCCCCAATAGGTTGTTCTAATAACCCTTTGACCCACATGACTTATACAAGGCCGACCCCAACAAGGTGGTCTAATAACCCATCAAGTATAAGTTACGACACTTACAATATAAATGACGACATTTCCGTATAGAGGAATAATAACATCTCTATATGAATACAATATACATATATGTGAAATACATTCCGAAGTTACATATACATCAATAGGAGGGAATGGTCCACCACCCCACCAGACAGAGGCGGCGGAGGACCATCCTATTATGGCGGAGGAGGACATTTCCCTTCGGGCGGTGGAGGTGGTCCACCACCTCCTCCAGGCGGAGGAGGTGGCAGATCTAACTACTATGGTGGTGGTGGTATTGGCGGAAACCTTCATCCTTCCAATGGTGGAAGTGGTGGGGACCCCCACTCTTCTAGCATTGGAAGTGGTCCTACACCTCTTCTAGGCGGAGGCAGTGGTGGTACACCTTATTATGGTTATGGACCCCCACCTCCTCCCCGCGGTGGCAGTGGACCTCCACCTCCTCCCGGCGGTGGCAGCGGACCTCCACCTCCTCCCGGTTATGGAGGTGGACCCCCACCTTTTTGGAATGGACCACCTTATGGTGGTGAACCGCCTTACGGTCTGGGCGGCATACCCCCCTACGATCAGTTTCCTCCGTGGTCACCCTTTAATCAGTCGATACAAGGTCCTACCAGTCCTTACATGCCTTACCAGTACTATCAGTACCCGCAGCCTAATCAACAGCTGCCCTTTTTGGCTACCTTGGACCTACCTGATCTATCTCAACTGACGAATGACCCCATCTACCACGGAACTAACTAGCCTCTGATTCCGTGAAACTTCCATCAGATATCCCCAAGTTTTACAGCAAGCCGGGTGAAAATCCCAAACATAACGTGATGACATACCATTTATGGTGTTCATCCAACTCTTTGATGGACGACTCGATCCATATTAGACTATTTCAATGGACTCTCACCGGTTCGGCTTGCAAGTGGTATATTGAATTACCACCTCAATCTTTCCATGATTTCAGTTCTCTTGCTATGAATTTGTTGACACATTTCCAACTGCCTATATGGTACGAAACTGGTACGGACCTTCTCACCTCTCTCCGCTAGATCACTGCTACTCATATACATGAGTGGCGGAGGAGAAGACGCTTGATTAAGGCTCCCATCACAGACCAACTCCTAGCATATTGGTTTACGAAGTCTCTCATCCCTCACATAGCTCGAGATGTCGCCATGGGTGGTGCTGTCACTGAAGAGCAAGCTATCGCTCGTGCCCATTACCTAGATTTAGTCTATGCTCAATTGGACACGTTGTTTGAAATTCTTCCTGACGCACCCCGTGACACTTATGACCCCACGAAACCTCTGAAGGGACCCCAAACTGATGGCATCATTGGATCCCTTCACACCCAGCCTACTTCTAACACCGTTGGATCGTCAAACCTTCACGGTTCCTCCCCATTACCAACTCAGGCTGGTCATAGCACCACCAAATCTACCACTCCTGCTGTAACTGAAGAGGTGAATTCTGTCCAATCAGCTTCATCTCCGAAGTCAGCCGACGAAAAGAAGACCAAAGGGAAACCTAAGAATTCTTCTGTCCAGCAGGAACAAAAGAGCACTCTTGACGATTCCAAGCAGAAAAGGAAGCTAAAGTATCCTTGTTTACTATGCGGAGATGATCATTTCTCCAAAGAATGTCCCCATAGAGACAAAGTCCAAAAGTTTCTTAGGGGTAAACCAACTCTCGCAGTCCTCAACGATCCGTTTCCCACTCAAAATCAGCAAATGATTGCTCAACCCCCCCCTGCCTATGGGGAACCATCTAATACCGTGCATGTTCTCATGGTGCATAACGATACGATCAATCTGACCACTCGCTCGTGATCATACAACTCGGTCCCTTCGAAGGAACCCATTGGAAGTAATACTAAAAAAGCTTCCACCTCTTTACCTAATGTCACTATACCATCAACTTCTCTCACCATTGAGAAGCCATCTTTAGATTCGATATTGCGTCCGCCCAAGAGCACGATTCAAAAAGTTGTTTTCAATCCTAATGCTCAGGCAGCACAAAATTACAATATCGTGGAGGACTTGGCACAAGCTTCTTGCGCCATGTCCATGCTGGAAGTTTTGCAAAATTGTCCTAATCAATACCATCATGTTCTAACTTGACTATTCCCATCAGCTCGCATTCCAAGTAGCTATGAACTTTGTTGGGAAACTTGTCCATCATACCATTTTGGACGAAGGTGCCTCTACTTCTGTCATGTTGATCGCTTGCTGGAGAGCCATCGGCTCTCCCGAATTGAATCGTTCTCCTACCATATTGAAAGCATTCGACGGGTGTGGCTTTCAACCTCATGGACTCTTACAAGCTCTCGCAGTTGAGTTAGGCAGAAAGACCGTAACCATTAATGTGGAAGTGGTCTTGGCCCCAATAGATTATAATCTCTTGCTTGGTTGAAATTGGTTTTATGCCATGCAGGCGGTAGCCTCTTCAGTCTTCCACGTAGTACAATTCCCCCACCAAGGACGAATTGTTACTGTCGACCAATTAGATTTTTGCACACTGGACACTACTACTCATCCTGGTGACCATGCTCCTTCCATTGGACAAACGTCAAAATAGTATGAGAGTATAGGGTTTGGCCTTTTGAAAGATTCATCTCTCATGGGCGTTTTTCCAATTTCAGACCCCCCTAATCATGTTGCCTCGGTGAACATGATCTCCACAGAGATTTCATCTCACTCCACTGATTATTGGCTTGTACCTGATGAAGCCACACCACACCTGATTGGAGATGCAATGCCTCTTTCACCCACAGAACATATTTACGAGGCTATCCAGTTAGCATTGGAGGACCACTTGAGCATCTTAGGTTGAAATTGGAAGTATTGGTAACCTCCATGGAAGATAAAGAGTCAAAGTGGAAGTTTGTGGACACTTGGGATAGATTCCCTAGCCCCTATGACACCAATGATGGAGCATCTATGACAACTATGACAAATTGCAGACCTGACCTCTGACATCTTACCACTATGACATGTCAGCCCCAAAAATAGGCTCAAGGAAGGCGAATTTGGGAGTTGGAGAAGCCAAAGAGACTCAAAATCAAATTTGGGAGAAGATGGAAGGTTGGAACTAGGAGACAAGTGGCAAATGTGGAATATTTCCTAAATGGAAATATATTGAATCTATTGAGAGGATTTCGACCCTTAGAAGGCTAATGTTGGTTATAAAATATAGAAATGAAGTATGAGAATAGCTTTTGATCATTTGTAGAATTTGCAATTGCATTTGTGAAGAGGGAGAGCTAGTGGATGACTAGTTTCTTGCCTTGGCCAATTTCGAGGGTGAAAGATTCCCATCCAAGTTGGTAATTGGAAAGGCCATTCAAACCTTTCATTTGGAGCTTTAATGGATTCTTTATTTGCAGGTGTAAGCTACAGGGCAGCTCATGGTTTCTTCTATTGCAGCTCACTCCTTCAACCATTTCCAGTTTTGATGGCATATTCTTGATCCTTGAGGGAGGGCGTTTTTGGTGAGCTATTGTACTCTTTGGGGGAGATTTTAATGCCCCATTTCTTTTGTAATATGAAGCAAATAATCTGTTATTCATCTCCAGAAATTTTCAGGTCGAAATTTCAAGTAGAAATGTATAAATCTCAATTTTAATGAAAGAACAGTGCCATTTCCCCACTACCTTGTTGTGAATCAATGTAATGCTGATGATTTCGAATGAATGGATTATTCTCTAATATATTAGTGATCAATATACTTCCATGGATGTATTCTACAAGTTTCATGTACTGTACTTGAGCATTTGAAGCATTTTTACTCCGTTTAGTTGTATTGGGAGGTGAAATAGTGCCATTTCCCCAAGGGTCAAATTGGGGATTTTTGCAGTTGAATGGGAGAGGGTGAGAACAGTTGTAATAATCCACTAATGGTTCATATGAGACTTTAATAACATAATTAACACCTTACATACCTCTGTTCATAAATTTGAGTGGGTTTGGAGGCATTTGGGAAGCCATTTTCAGTACTTACCCCATGGGGATTTGAACCCCAAATTACTTGTAAAATTGCATAATTGGTCCAGAATCTTAAGAGAGTTTGTAGAGGTCTTTTGGTGGCCATATGTCATCAATAAACATCATATTCAAGTTCTAATATCATTCATACACCTTCCTTGAATATTTGAAGGCATTTGGAGTCAATTTGAGACCTAGAGACCAATACTAGTCAAAGGGAAATTACTAGTAAAGTTACCTACATTGATAAGAATTGAAAGAGGATTTGCAGAAGTATTTTAAAGGTCCAAAGGAATCCCTGAAACACATATTTATGTTCTAATATCATTCATATATCTTCTCAGAATATTTGGGATCATTTGGGGCAAATTCGGGACCTAGAGATCAAAACTAGTCAAAGGTCAAACTAGGGAAAAAAGTGAAAAATTGCCATTTTAATAAAATTCCTAACAAGGGACATTACAATGGTATCAGAGCATGGTCCTTGCACCTTTGGATTAGGTACATACATTCAAGAATAATTGGCAGCCATGTCTTACTATTATGATGAATCTTATGAGTACAATTCTTATGAGGAATATGCAGATGCTTATGAGCAATATGAAGCAAAATGTGAATGGTACGAGGAAGAGGTGCCGTCATGCAACACTTCTTACAATTTCAAGAGAAATGAAGATTATTCTTATGACTTTAAATCTTATGAATATGAGTGTGTCACACCAACCAAAGATAATTCTATGAGTGAGTACCAGAGATGGAGAGCAAAATATAAAACCTTGCCCCAATAATATCAAAAATATCAAGAATATCTTGCTTCAAGCAAAAATACACAAAATGCCATGTCTTTTGAGTACTATGCTGAACATGTTTTTGAAAATAGGCCCAAAAATGAAGATGTGGAGTTAGTAAAGAAAGGTGTATGCCCTTCTTGTAAAGAACCTTGGAGTGAGTATCATATATGTGTGCATGAAATTATGTCCCACTTGAGGAGAGCTTTTGGGAATTCTTCAAAAAGATATTCCAAAGATATTGATCTATATGAAAACAAGAGGAAAAATGCATCATCTTGCTTGAAGGATAAAAATGAAGAGACATCACAAGAGCATGAAGAAGATTCTATTGAAAATATGGAAGATCATTTCGAGACACCTTCTAGCTTAGACATGAACCAAAGAGCATCTACTGATGGATGCTTAAACTATGAAGGAGTACCTACTGATGGGTGCTCACACCTCTATGTTGGTGACATAGATATCACTTTTGAAAGTGTTGCTGCAAGCCCAAGTTCCATTAAGCATGATAATGAAGACCTTGTAGCATTTGAAGAAGAACCAAGATCAACTTCCCCATCACCACTTGAGCTTCATGAAGTTGGTGCAAGCAAAAATGAAGAAGATGAGGAGGTTCATTTGCAAGAGCCTCATTTTCTTGAAGGGTCCTTAAAGAAAAATGAAAATAAGATCCAAGAGTCCCTCAGCATTCTCCATGACACTCAAGCATTGGTGTCAAATTCTTGTTGGAGAGCTACTTCATTGGAGGAAACATCCTTCCTTGAAGAAATGGAGAAGATTCAAAGAGCAATGTGCCACATCAAAGGTAATTTCATGTCTTTGCTTTTTGATAGAAACCATTTTTTTGAGCTTAATGAATTGTTACATGATGCATACTTGAAGAATAATGAGGATAATCATAAGCTCACAATTCAAAATGAGCAACTTCTTGAAAAGTTGCAAGATACTTGTTTTTCCTCCTATGTTTCAGATTGTCAAATGGTAGATTGTTTGGAGGATTCTCATGACATGGTGGATCATGAGAAATGTGGAAATTTGAATGTTCTTGATGTGTTTGAAGATGAACTTGAAGAGATCCAAACACTTGATGTGGTGGAAGAGGAACTTGAATTGTCTCTTGATGAAGGTTATGCAATTTTTAAAGAAGAGCATGATTCCTCTACATTGGAACCAAACTATGACAAAGAGTTCATACTTTTGAAGGAGCTGCATGATACTACCCCTATGGATCCTTCCCATGATGAAACTTCTGCACTTTTTTATCATTTGGGTGAGTTAGTTCATTCTCCTACATCCTACAATTCCATGTTTTGCAACATTAGTCTCAATGAAGTATGGGTGAAAGGGTTCTTTTTGATGGTGCCACATGAGGAGTATGGAACTCCTAGATTTAACTTTTATGATAACATGGTTGGAGCACATTCTTATTCACATTTGCAGCAGCATCATTTGTCACTTTATGATGATTCACATCTACATGGATGCACCTATGATATGGATTTGAGTAACTTGAAGACTCATGGTTTTTCTTGCTCAACACTGGGTTCATTTGATGTTAGAGGAACTTTATCCAACACTTGGGTGAATAGATTTATGATGGGAGAACATTTTTGTTGGCAGCCACATAGTTTGTTACATCTTTATTATTCTCACATTCATGGATGTATGGGTGAAACTTCTTTGAGTCATTTGAAGTCTCCTTGTTTTTTCTGCTCATTATTTGGTTCAGATTTTAGTGGAGATTCTTCATTCACTTCTTGGATAAAAGAATACATGGTTGAATATTTTGATGCATATCACATCCTTTTGGAGCAGCATTATAGGACATGGGATCCTCACCTATGTAATTGGAGCAGATTTGATTGGTCACTTGAAGCTTGTATGCACTTGAAAAATGGCGGTCTACTTGCTTGGAGGTATAAGCACTTTCATGATTCTTTGATGAAGCACCTCCTTGATGTACATTTTCATTATGTAGTTATGTACTTTGATGATATATATTTGGTACTCATGATGCTTGGAAGAATTCATACAAGAAAATGGGATCCATGAATCATCTTATCTGATGGTATGGGTTGGAGAGCACTCTTCATTGTTGGGGTGCAATACAAGCAATGGGACCCTGGAATAATTTTTATCTCATTGGTTTCAAATTTTTTTGGGAAACAAGCAGTATGGGAGATGGATTTCCCACTTAATAAAGTGATTTTTATCAGAGTAGTACAGCAGCAAGCATGGTGGTTCCTCTCTAAAATCTTCATGGAAACTCAAAGACTCAAGGTTGGGCAATTCAATGGCAACTTCAAAGAATTATACAAAAAGCAGGTTCTTCAACGCCCATGTTTGAAATTGCTTGAGGACAAGCAATATTGGGAAGGGAGGATTTGTCATGTCCCAAATTTGGAATTGGGTCACAATGGCCTAATCACATTAGCCATATTCATTAGATTTTGTAAAATTGATGTTAAGGGTCAAATAATTGCCAAGGAGGAAAATTACTAGTTTCCTAGGTTTGGGGTGGAAGCTTTGGGATTTGGAATAAGGGGGATAATAAATGATGTTTAGACATTAGAAGGGTTCAAGTATTTAATAAATAGAGTGAATAAATAAATTCAAGAGAAATCCTAGGTGAAAAATGGTTTTGGAGACATATGGAGGATGTGGGACCCACACTAGCTTGATTTTTCATAATACATGGTATCTCTCTTTTGCAAATTCAAATTAATGGGAATGTGAACACTCTTGGGTGAGTTGGTAAGTTATAACACATTTCATTGAGCATATTAGGTCGAATTGGGAAGTATTTGTAACCTCCATGGAAGATAAAGAGTCAAAGTGGAAGTTTGTGGACACTTGGGCTAGATTCCCTAGCCCCTATGACACCAATGATGGAGCATCTATGACAACTATGACAAATTGCAGACCTGACCTCTGACATATGACCACTATGACATGTCAGCCCCAAAAATAGGTTCAAGGAAGGCGAATTTGGGATTTGGAGAAGCCAAAGAGACTCAAAATCAAATTTGGGAGAAGATGGAAGGTTGGAACTAGGAGACAAGTGGCAAATGTGGAATATTTCCTAAATGGAAATCTATTCAATCTATTGAGAGGATTTCGACCCTTGGAATGCTAATGTTGGTTATAAAATGTAGAAATGAAGTATGAGAATAGCTTTTGATCATTTGTAGAATTTGCAATTGCATTTGTGAAGAGGGAGAGCTAGTGGATGACTAGTTTCTTGCCTTGGCCAATTTCGAGGGTGAAAGATTCCCATCCAAGTTGGTAATTGGAAAGGCCATTCAGAAATTTCATTTGGAGCTTTAATGGAGTCTTTATTTTCAGGTGTAAGCTACAGGGAAGCTCATGGTTTCTTCTATTGCAGCTCACTCCTTCAACCATTTCCAGTTTTGATGGCATATTCTTGATCCTTGAGGGAGGGAATTTTTGGTGAGCTATTGTACTCTTTGGGGGAGATTTTAATGACCCATTTCTTTTGTAATATGAAGAAAATACTCTGTTCTTCATCTCCAAAAAGTTTCAGGTCGAAATTCCAAGTAGAAATGTATAAATCTCAATTTTAATGAAAGAACAGTGCCATTTCCCCACTACCTTGTTGTGAATCAATGTAATGCTGATGATTTCGAATGAATGGATTATTCTCTGATATATTAGTGATCAATATACTTCCATGGATGTCTTCTACAAGTTTCATGTACTGTACTTGAGCATTTGAATCATTTTTACTCCGTTTAGTTGTATTGGGAGGTGAAATAGTGCCATTTCCCCAAGGGTCGAATTGGGGATTTTTGCAGTTGAATGGGAGAGGGTGAGAATAGTTGTAATAATCCACTAATGGTTCATATGAGACTTTAATAACATACTTAACACCTTACATACCTATTTTCATAAATTTGAGTGGGTTTGGAGGCATTTGGGAAGCCATTTTCAGTACTTACCCCATGGGGATTGAAGCCCAAATTACTAGTAAAATTGCATAATTGGTACAGAATATTAAGAGAGTTTGAAGAGGTATTTTGGTGGCCATATGTCATCAATAAACATCATATTCAATTTCTAATATCATTCATACACCTTCCTTGAATATTTGAAGGCATTTGGAGTCAATTTGAGACCTAGAGACCAATACTAGTCAAAGAAAAATTACTAGTAAAGTTACCTACATTGATCAGAATTGAAAGAGGATTTGCAGAAGTATTTTAAAGGTCCAAAGGAATCCATGAAACACATATTTATTTTCTAATATCATTCATATATCTTCTCAGAAGATTTGGGATCATTTGGGGCAAATTTGGGACCTAGAGATCAAAATTAGTCAAAGGTCAAACTAGGGAAAAAAGTGAAAAATTGCCATTTTAATAAAATTCCTAAGGGACATTACAATGACCTCCACCATAGGTCTTCTTTTATTCCTCCTTTGGAGTACATAGAGGACAACATTAGCACTATATTTTCACCAAATATCTACTCGTTCCCTCATTCCCCTATACTTACATGTCTTTCAGTTGAGCCTACTACCCCGGTAGACATTTCGGTGAAATCTGGTATAGTGGAACACATTCGCATAGGCCAGAAGTGTTCCCCTAAATAAATAGCTATTGGAACGGCCTTATTCAAGCAATTTCGAGACGTATTCGCTTGGTCCTATGCGGAGATTCCTGGGATAGACCCTGCGATTGTTTCTCATGGAATAAAAAACCTATCCCGACATCAAACTTGTACGCCAAAAGTTGCGACCAGTACACCCCCAGAAGACTGCAACGATTAAGGCAGAGATTGAAAAGCTCTTAAAGGATGGCTTCATTTATCTTGTCCTATTGACGGATTGGGTCTCAAACGTCGTCCCTGTGAACAAAAAATAGGGTACCATTCACGTCTGTGTCGATTATCAGGGCCTTAACAAGGCTTGTCCCAAAGACAACTACCTGACCCCATTCATTGACCAGATTATCGACAATTGTGCCGGAAGCATCATCTTCTCATTCATGGATGGATTTTCTGGTTACAACCAGATTGAGATCAACCCAGCCGACCAACATAAGATCACTTTCATCGGTCCTTAGGGAACGTTTGCATACCGAAAACTCTCATTCCAGCGGGCCATGTCGTATGCCTTCCATGATATTAAGGACTTTGTGGAACCTTACCTAGACGATCTCCCTGCTCATTCAAAGCAGCGTTAGTTCCACATGGATCATCTGACGACCATTTTCCTCAGATGCAGACGGTACAATATCTGTCTGAATCCTTATCAGTGTATCTTTGCGTTGAGTCTGGACACCTCTTAGGATTTATAGTCTCGAAGGATGGGATCCGCATTGATCCCTTAAAGGTGGAGGCCATTGTCAACCTACCACCTCCAATCGATGTGACAGAACTTCAAAGTCTTCAAGGGAAGGAAACTTATTTAAGGCGTTTTGTTTGTAACTTTGCGGAGAAGACTTAGGGGTATATGCGATTGCTTAAGAAGGACATCCCGTTCATTTGGGATGATCAAGCTCAGAAATCCTTCGAAAACATCAAACATGCCATCACACATGCCCCTATCATCCAACTGCGAAACTACTTCCGAGATTACATCTTATATCTCGCTGCTTCTACTGCCACTATCGCCATGGTTTTGGTACAAGAAGATCAAAATGCCCAGGAACATGTAATATACTATGCGAGTAAGGGTCTCACCGACACTGAAACTAGATATTCACATGTCGAAAAACTTGCTTTCGCGGCAGTCATAGCCGTCCAGAAGTTCTGGCACTATATCTTGCTCCGCACCACCACCATCATCGCAGACTCAAACCCCATGTACCACGTACTGACACGTCAGGTGCTTGGGGGCAAGTATTCACGCTGGATCGTGATACTGCAAGAATTTGACCTTCTTTTCGAGAAAGCCAAGTCTAAGAAGTCTTTGGTGTTCGCTGAGTTTATCTGTGACCTTCCCCGTCCTGATGCAGAAGTTGAGCACAATGAATCCTTTCCAGATGAATCATTGTTTCTCATTAGTACAACCGATCCGTGGTATGGAGATGTTACATTATATCTTCAAACCCAATGCTTCAACCCTCAACTGTCTCACGACGATCGTCATAGAATACGTCACCATGAAAAGTATTATTTGGTCATCAATGATACTTTGTACCGCCGTGGCGTCAATTCCATTCTTCGACGTTGTCTAACTCACGATGAGGGTGAACGCGTTCTGAATGACTGTCATGCCAAGGCGTGTGGCAGTCACCTCTCTAGGATGGCTACAGCCCAAAAGATTTTGCGCGCAGGATATTATTGGCCTACTATCTTCAAATATTGTATTGAGGCCGTAAAAAGATGTCGTCCATGTCAACACTTCCATACGAAGAAGCGCACCCATCCCGCCCCATTACACCCAGTTATTGCCGTGGGCCCCTTCACAAAATGGGGCATCGATTTTATGCATTGTAAGCCTACCTCGGCCCGTGGGCATGGTTACATCATTGTAGCTGTGGATTACTTCACGAAGTGGGCCGAGGCAATGCCTACATACCAAAATGACGGAAAAACTGCCGCACTCTTCATGTTCAATCATGCAATAGTGCGGTTTGTAGTTCCTCGGGCGATAGTTACCGATCATGGTTCTCACTTTCAGAACCATATGGCTAATGAACTGAGCGATAGATTGGGTTTTTGCCATGAAAACTCAACACCCTACTACCCGCATTCCAATGGAAATGTCGAGGCCATTAACAAGGTCTTGAAAACTATGGTCCAAAGGATGGTAGGTACACAAAATTCCAACTGGAGCAACATGCTCTTTTCAGCATCATGGGCCTATAGAACTTTCATTAAAACCACCACAGGTTTCACTCCTTTTCAATTGATGTATGGATTGGAGGCTGTCCTTCCTATAGAGTACAAAATTCTGTCTCTACAACTTGCTATCGAACTTCTTCCTAACACTACTGCCGAGGAAGAACGTTTCCTGTACTTAGCGAAACTTGATGAGTCCCACCGAGATGTCGCTCTTGCTAACGAAGCACACAAGAAGCGCATAAAAGCTCAATAGGACAAGTCAGTTGAAACTTGTATCTTCAACGAGGGTGACCTGGTCCTCACATACGACCAGAAACATGACAAACTAGGAGCAAGAAATTCGAGTCCATGTGGCATGGACCTTACATTGTCAAACGTGTTTTGGAAAAAGGGGCTTACGAGCTTGGAGACTATGACGGAATATATTTGGGTGAACCCCGTAATGGGATTTACCTAAAGCGGTACTATGCCTGAACATGTCATGCATAGAATTTCTTGTATATACTGTACATGGCGTGTTTGTGTGTTTTTGTGTGGTGTGACGCATTTATTTTTTGAGTGTCTCTAGATCTTGTTTCTGCTTCTTATACCATGTCCTGTCTGCGTGTGCGGATGGCAACATGCTACAGATTTGCAGATGGTGCCAGTCGGCATACCCGTAACCTTGCTTCGGCAGCCTGGGTACTGCATTCCCCAACAGCCGAGCTCATTAGCTCAGGAGGAAGTTGCCTTGGATTCACAACCAACAATGCCGCGGAGTATCAGGCAGCAATTGGAACCCTAACCGATGCTTCTTCCTAGGGTATGAACCACATTTTCATCCACATGGATTCTCAATTAGTGGTTTCCCATCTTAACCAGGTCTATGCTATCTGTGATCCTACCCTACTCCATCTCTTTAGACGAGTTCGTCTCTTGGAAAGGTTATTCAAATCTGTTCAATACCTGCACATTCCACGAGAGTTAAACACAGTTGCTGACTCGATGGCCAACTTCATTTTAGATTGGTACATCGCACACACATAATACTCATAATATGTAAAAGCATTCACGACATGTAAATAATGAACGGTATAAAAGCAAAGCATATAAACAAGATCACATCATTCATCGTTTTAAAAACACATAATGTATAAATCGTCGGGAATGTCTATATATATATATATCATCAAAAGTGGTGCTGGTACAAAAATCTGAAGCACGATGGCTTTCAGTAAGTCTCTACAAAATCTGAAGCCTCGTAGCTTTCAGTAGTACAAAATCTGAGGCCTCTAAGCTCTTAGTACAAGTATAGTAACGTCATCAGGCCTGATGCCTGGCTTGTTACCCCCTAGAACGGACAACTCTCTATTGCTGAGACTGGAATCACTCCACTATCCTCGCTACCTTGCGGAGTAAGGCATTGAAGTGAACCGACGTTCCAACTCCGAACCTATGCATAGGTCTGGGTAAGTCATCTATGGCTGGCTCAGGAACACTCACTGTCAGCTTGGATAAGTTCCTGTGCACCTCCTCCATCTCCACGATGGCAGCATGAGCACCTGGGGGCACAACTGCTTCCCCACCTCTATCTCTCCTCACCATAAGAGAGACTCGTATGGGTCGTATGGGACCCACATCTGCACACACATGTTATATACTTGTCAGCACTACATCTAAAAAATACAAGGGTTTTTTTCTCACCGATGTCTCCCCATGTTGTACCCTTGGGCAGCACTAAGTCAGGATCCTCTATGTAATCCGTACCGCTGTATGGGTAGTCCTCAACCATGAGTAAC
Source organism: Larix kaempferi (assembly GCA_027924585.1). Lineage (NCBI taxonomy): Eukaryota > Viridiplantae > Streptophyta > Pinopsida > Pinales > Pinaceae > Larix > Larix kaempferi. The sequence goes on along the minus strand of BSBM01001703.1, from coordinate 706,145 downwards.
TGGCCTTCCATCCAGCTGAAGAACTCGACACCAAAGCTGATGATAGGGCCCCCACCATGACGGGCCATCACCTCTGCCCATCTGAGCATGTGAGGGTCCCTAGGTTCCCTGTCATCCAATCGTACCTGTGGGCGTAAGAGGGGGATTCGCTCCAAAAGGAACGATATCAGTATCGATCCGTATCCAAACTGCTTGATCTCTCCCCGCTGACACTTGGTCAGCTGAGCTCGGATGTTTGTGAGGAGACCCTCGCACCAGTTGAAGATCTTGGGGGACATGCAGTCCTCCGCGTAGAGCATCTGAGTCCGAGTGGCCATGTGTGGGGCTTGGCTCCCCACCACCCTAGTGATAGTGAACAATATGGCACATAGTGAATGGTCCACAACTTCCTTAATGGGAATCTTCCCACTAGAGGATCGAGCATGAGCAGTACAATGTTGCACAACCATGTCATCTACAGTGTGATCACTAGCTCGTGATCCAATAAGAACTACCCGGTCCCCTCTCCGGGACAAGCAGGTAATAAAATAGATGTCCTCAACATCTATAGTGAGAATGTGCTCACCGATCATAAAGTGTTGTTGGGTCACATCCCAGCACTGGAGCATATGTGATAGCAACGAGATTTGGGCCCTCATGCCCTGAATATCAAAGAACTTGAGCAAACCGCATTTTCTCAAGGCATTCACGCATTGTGGATCATTTGCAGCTTGAACATCATCTGCCTCTTGTTCTCTTTCCCTCCACTCTAATACCATGATTTCTTTCTTTCAACTTGCCAAAGTGAACATTTAAACAATGTTAGACCTCACTTCAACCACAAAATTCCACCGTTTTTGGTTTAATTTGATGGTTGGGGTATGCGTTTCCATCGTCGCACTGTGACATTGCACACAGTGCGATGATGTCGCACTCCACATTTTCAGGATTTGCTCCGAGTAGGTCTCGTCGCAGTTCCCGAAAGGGTAGACTGCGACGAGCTGAGGGCGCAATAGCCCTCCATAAATCCGTCAAAAAACCTAAAAATTGGACCTAAAATCAAAATGAAATCCACTACAATTTTGATGGATGAAGTTTATTCCTACCTGTTCCAGACGGTGGGTGAAATGGCGGCTCATAGCTCCCAAAATCGACGAGTGAAGTTTTGGCTCCAAATTGGCACTTCTTCTCCCAAATTGGCAATTGAAACAATGGTGACTATATTTGACCCATTTTTCTATTTATAAATGAAATAGAATATTCCTTTTTCAAATATTTTATGCCTTTAGGTCATTTGCTATAGTTTAAATCATTTCTTACCACATTTGGAGTATCGGTTGACTATTTGACCTAGTTTCCAAGTGTGCAGGAGTTGTTAAGTGGTTTTTGTGCCAATTATCGCGTTACAACAGTCATTTCAGGTATGAACATTCCCTTGAATGTTTTGTCATTATTTTTGCAATGGTTAGATTGTAATTATTTGATGATGACGAGCTTACTTTTCGTTTATTCTCGTGCTCTTGAAACTATGAGAATAAGTACCAAGTTGCGATTTTTCACTTTTTCGGGCTCGTTAAATTCCCATGGAAAAGGACACCCCCAGGAGTCTATCTTTTAAGCTCTTTTCAGGCTCTCGAAATACAAAAAGATTGCCAAGCAAACTTGTCGGGTTCACGCTTGTTAAAGTATTTGAATGGTCATCTCCCTGGTGATAGTTTACCCCTTTTTTGGACCAGGGGGCACTAGATTTACAAAAACGTTATACTCCAGCCAATCATGACTGGAAGAGTCCTCTCTCGCGTTGCTTTACCCTTTTTCGGGCGATGAGGCTAACTTTATGAAAAAGGACTGTTGGAGTCTTCTTTAGTTCTTTTCAGACTCTCTAAACATGAAATGATGACCGAGTTTACCTTCTATGGACTCGTTAAACTCTTGCATTGAAGGGCCCGCCATGGGACGAACCCCTCCTATCCCAGGTTCGGAAAATATTTGGGATTGGACTCATCTATGAGATGAGATATACCGAGCATCTGGTTACCCTCATCAAGCTCGTAAAAAACACATGAGGCACTCATCATTCATGATGGGGAAAAAGGAAAGTTTTATGTTACACACTTTGTCAGTGGTAGTACGTAATCGTTCTTGAACATGGCACTCATTTGAATTTGCATATTGTACTTGGGTCATCCGTTTGTCCTCGAATTTTACCTACTTCCAGAGTCTTGTCACTCCTTTGAATCTTTCAAAGAAATCTTCCCTCATCAGTTGCATTGGGAGTTAGTGTTGTACTCGTCATGTCAATACTGCCAAGTCATGCCATGCCCATGTTCAAGAATACACCCATCATTCATCATCTGCAGTCAGTACACCTGCCATCATGTCGGTTTACTCTGAGTCAGTCTTGCGTGTTACTGTACCGTCCTACTCTACACATATTTTGTCATGTTTCATGTCGATTGATGAGGGATTCATCATGGCCCTCCTTCGACGGATTCATCATTTTCGACATCAACTCATCATCCGAGGATTGAATCTAGAAACCAACCAAGTACCTTGGCCCTGCATGCCTTAATGGCAAGTTACCTCGCTTTCGACATGAGTTTACATCATTGACTCTTGATTGAAAGATTTCATCTTGCGTTCGAATTCAACTCACTTATTCATGCTTGGTGATATGTACTGTGATACCTTGGGAGTCATTGACATTAATGGTGATATCCCTCGCGCTTGTTAACGGTTTACATCAATGACCAGTAATCAAGTGGTTTCTACCATGTTCGACGTCAAGACCTTTGTAATCACATGGATAGATTTGTATCATTGCGGGTTCAGCTTGAAGACCCTAAGGAGTCATGTTTTACCTAGGTTGCGATGGAGTTTGTATTCAGTCATATTACATGGATCCACTTTTGTATTGGTCGTGGCTATGTTATCATCTCGTCATGGATCTACGCTTATGTCTAGTGGCCATGATTGTGTTCAGTCGGTCATTACTACCATGGATCTGCATTGTATTGGTCGACAGTCATGTTGTGAGTCACTTGAGATTGTGTACTCAGAGTCAGTTGTATTGCAGCAGTGTCCTTCGTCTGACAATTCCATTGCCATTCCTTCTATCAAAGCACTTCACCTGTCTATCTTCAAACATCTTCATGCTTTGGGGGGCATTCTGTTACACCTAAAATCTTCCCATCATGAGATTCAGTGTATACACGCCTGGAGTTACCTTGATTGAGTGACTGACCTGGAAGGATTTGTAGCCATTTGTACTAGGTTTTGAGAGGTCGTCGCAGGTTGCACTCATGCAACATGTAATGTCGCAGCATGCTTTATTACAGGGTGTGTCGATGTTAGTTAATAGACAAAAATATCCTTTCGAGTCCCTTCTCGAAGCTTGCTAACTTGGACCCTATCCCTAACCTCTTGGGAGAGCTGGCACTCGATTCCTAACACCTTGGAAGGATCCCTTAAGCCTCTCCTATCATATCTCAACCTATCCTATCCATACCCGATCCACTTAGTCCTATTTAAGGGAAGCTCACTCCCATCCTAAGGGAGGAAGTCCATGGTACTCTTATGCTGGTGAAATTGAACTCAATAGACCTTACATTTTAGCTTTGGAGACACCTACTTCTCTCTAGGAGCTTTGGCATGCCTTGTCGGAAGGAGCTTGCAACGTTAAGGCTATGGTTGTAAACCTCTTCTCTATTTTACTTCTCACTCTTCAATACAGCTAATATAATTGCTTTCCATAAATGTTGTCTTCTTGATAATGTTTAGATTTTTCCTCCTTAACTGTTAACTTAGATATATCATATGAGATATATGCTTTCACTTCTCGTGGTCTATTATATGTTCAACGGGGTTTAGCTACTCGCAATCTGGCAGCGCTGGAGCATTGGATCAACGGAGGAGAAAGGGATCTACAAATACAAGGTAAGTGATCTATTCTTTCATTTGTATTTCTATATGATCTAGGAAAGTACTTTATGTTTTGTCTTATTTGTTCTAGACTCACATTGAGCTAGGGAGATCAGGCCTTGAGTCCGCTCTCTGTAGATTGTCCGTGAAACAATCATTAATATAGGTATCCACATCATCGACCTTACCATCGATGCAGGAAATCTCATCATCAGTGAGCTCATAACTCCCCCTTTCGAGGAGGGTCCTTCTGAGCTACACCAAGCTTGTCTCAGAAATACTCAAACTTTACTCGAGACAGAGGTTTGGCCAATATATCAGCAACTTGTTCGTTAGTGCTTACATACTCGAGCTTGATAGCTCCTTTCTACACCATATGCCGTATATAGAAATATCGGATCTCTATGTGCTTTGACTTATCAAAGAACACTGGATTATCCGCCATCTTGATACAACTCTGGTTGTCACACAGGATCACAGTGGGGTCCATCTCTAAGTCAAACAATCCTGATAACAATTTCCAAAGCCATATCGCTTCACAACTAGCAGATCAAGTAGCTATATATTCCGCTTCAGCTATGCTGAGAGACACACTAGACTGCTTCCTGCTAAACCACGAGATCATGGCAGATCCCAGACAATAACATCCACCCAATGTGCTCTTCCTGTCTGATACACTTCTTTCCCGATCAACATCTGTGTAGCCATACAATCTGAAGTCATGATCTCCAAGATAACATAGACCAAAACATATCGTACCCTTTAAGTACCTCATCACATGCTTTGTAGCTATCAGGTGAACTCGTCTAGGTCCTACTAGATACTGACTCAAGGTGTTCACTGCAAAGCATATATCTGGCCTGGTATTTGTTAGATACATTAATGACCCAATAATCTATCTGTACAAAATCACATCCACTAACTCTGAAGAGTCATCAGCTAACAGCTTCAAGTTGGAATCCATGGGAGTGGCCATGGCTTTACATTCCAACATATCAAATCTTTTCAAGATTTTCACAGCATACTTTCCCTGATTGAGAAAGATTCCTTCTGGGCCTTGCCATACTTCCAAACCTAGGAAGTAATGCATTAATCCGAGATCTTTCATCTCAAACTCTAAAGAGAGCTTCTTCTTGCACTCGACAATCTGTTTCTCATTTCCAGTTAGAAATAGATCATCCACATATAGCAACAATATGATAGGTTCATCATCCATAACTTTGAGATAAATATTAGGATCATCTTTACTCTTGGTAAAGCCCAAGCTTGTCAAGAAACTATCAATTCTTCCATACCAAGCTCTAGGAGCTTGTTTCAATCCATAACAAAGCCGTTTTCAGTTTGCATACGTGAGTTCTTCTATTTTCAACCTCAAACCCTTGTGGTTGTTCTATGTATATTTCCTCCTCAATCACACCATTCAGTAAGGTTGTCTTCACATCCATCTGGTGTAATTCCCACTTCATCATGGATGCAAGTGCCATGATACTTCTAATGGAAGTGCACCTTGCAACTGGTGCAAATGTTTCTTCATAGTCAATTCCCTCTTTCTGAGAGAATCCTCTGGCCACAAACCTTGCTTTATACTTTTCAATGCTGTCATCCGCAGCATGCTTTATCTTGTATATCCATTTGGAGGATACCACACTCTTGTCCTTTGGTTTGGGAACTATATCCCAAACATCATTCTTCATTATTGACTGGTACTCCGATGTCATTGCCTCTACCCACTCTTTCTTATGAGGTGCCTCTTCATAACTAGTGGTTTCTTGATCTACAATATCACACATCAAAGCCATATAGCTGGAGAATGACTTTGGTTTCTTGCTCACTCTGGTGGAGCCTTCAGGAGCTCCATACTTTTCTGCTCCTAGTAATGTCTCTTTCCCATGCCGGCTTTCTCTTTCTTGATATGTTTAAGGTAGGGGGTTCTTGTGGTTCTATTATGTCATGGTCTTCAGGTGTTACATCTTCAGGGGTGGGTACAACTTCTGTAATTCTGGAAGGTGCATATTCCTCATATACTTTTCCATATTGGCACTTCTTAGATCTCTTGAGAGCTGCCTCTTCATCAAATGTCACATCCCTACTTATTTCCATGTGATGGAATCCTGGGATGTATATTCTGAATGCTTTGGATGCTTCACAGTATCCAACAAATATTCCCTTCTTCCCAGAAGGATCCAGCTTGGTCCTCTTTTCTTTTGGAATGTGAATGTATACTGGGAATCCAAATATCTTGAGGTGACTTACCTTAGGCTTCTTCCCAGTGAACACTTCTTCTAGGGTCTTGAAATCAAGAGCACTATGAGATTGTCTATTCTGCACACAGATTGTTGTCTTGGCTGCTTCAACCCATAGATACATAGGTAGGTCTTGATCATGTATCATTGTCTTTACTGCTTCCATGATGGTTCGATTATTTCTCTCTGCAACACCATTTTGTTGAGGATTGTAGGAAGTGGTTAGCTCCCTCTTGATTCCAGCTTCTTTACAAAAGACTTCAAAATCCTTTAAAGTATATTCTCCACCATTATCTATCCTGAGTATCTTGATCTTCTTTTCTAAATGATTTTCTATCAAGGCTTTGAATTCCTTGAACTTTCCAAAGACTACATCTTTTCCCTTTAGGAAATATATCCAAGTCTTCCTTGAGTAGTCATCAATAAATGTAAGGTAATATTCATACCCACTCAAGGATGTGGATGGCATTGGTCCACATACATCTAAATGAATCAATTCCAATGTACTCTTAGTATTTGTTTCACTCTTTGGAAATGGGTTCTTGATATTCTTCCCTTTTTCACATCCTTTACATGCGCCACCATGATCAATATTTAAGTCTGGTAGTCCTATGACTACCTTGCTCACATGAGGTAGTGCTTTGTAGTTAATGTGAGCAAGCCTCCTATGCCATAGCTCACTTGGGATAGTGGATTCATGAACAAGGGAAACTTCTGGATGGCCCTTGAGTTTGTATAGACCTCCTTCCTCTTCACTAATAACAATTGCATCCTCAATTGATTTTCTTTTGGGCCACATGAGCACTTGTCCATCTATGAATGCAACCCTATAACCTTTCTTTTCTAATGTTGAGATAGAAAGTAAGTTCTTCTTCAAACCTGGTACATATAATATTTCCTTCATATTCAATGGAGTTCTAGAATCAAGCTTGTAGTTTGCTTCACCAATTCCCTTGATGGGATATTGATAGTCATCTCCTAAAGATACCTTTTGTGGAGATGTCTTCTCTTCAAGTTTTGAAAGAGTCTTCTTTTGTCCTGTCATGTGATTTGAAGCACCACTATCAATGAGCCATGTATTTTCTCTAGGTGTTACTGAACCAGAAAGAGTAGAGAATAGAACATACTCTTATGCATCTTCTTCTTCTACTTTAACTCTTTTCTTTCGAGGCTTTTCCTCCTCTTCTTCTTCACTATCATCTTCTGCAAGATTTGCATGATGTCTTCTATGAATATTCTTCTTCTTCTTCTTCTGTGAAGTACAATTTCTAGCAAAGTGTCCTAGTGTGAGACAACTGAAACATTGAACTGTGGAGAGGTCTCTTTCTGAACTTGCTCTTCATTCCTTTTAAATCTATGAGGAGGTTGCGACTCCTTGTGGTCATTCTTCTTGGAGTTGAAGTGACTCCTTCTTATTCTAGTGTGAGTGGCCAAATCTTGGTCATCTTCTTTGAGCAGGGCTTCCCTATTGGCTACCCTAGCCTCTTCTTGAATGCAATCCTCCCATACCACATCAAACTTCATACTTTCTTTTCTTGCACACATGGTTTGGATGAATGACTCCCAAGGTCTAGTGAGACCATTGAGTGCAGTCATGACTAGTTCATCTTCATCAAGGGTGTCTCCAATGGCTTCTAGTTGTTCCTTGAACTGGGAGACCCTTGTAAAATATTCTTGAATGGATTCTCCTTTATTCATTTTTGTATTTTTCAATTGAGTCCTCAAATTCATCTTTCTATTGATTTTTCTTCCTTCAAACATTCTACCTAGGGCATCATACATTTCCTTTGGGGTCTTCTTGGATGCCACTTGGGGAATCAAGTGGTCCTTGATAGAATCAGCAATGATTCTCTTTGTCCTAATCAAATCCTTCTTACACTTCTCTTTGGCTTCATCTTTCGCAGGTTCTGCAACCTCATCTTTGATATATTGGGCAAAATCATTCTCTTCAAGAATGAGACCAATCCTATATTTCCATGCGCGAAAATTCTCTATACCCTCTAGCTTGTCTTCAAGATTAGTGCTTGGAGCCATCTTATCCAGGAGGTCACAGAAATTGAAGTTTCTTAAGAGATAGAATAACACTTACCAAGAGATGTGCTTGATTGAGTTGAGATAACTGGTGAACTCTGCTTCTGGAAACTTCAATTTTTCACCCTTCAAATCTGATCAACAACAATTTATATTAGTGTAGTTATCAACAATTTTACCTTCTTTAACAGATTAGTCTTTAACTTAATATTAATCTTTAATTATGCATCCAACATAAATAAAACATTCATCCACATATGCACCAAGACAAAGAACACAAAACACACATGATTTTGATGTGGAAACCCAAATAGGAGAAAACCACAGAATTTTATTTTGTAATGAAAAGAATACATTCAAAAAAGCATCGAATTACTGTTTTTACCAACACCAACTAGAAGGAGGCACCGAACCCCTGGTTTTATAGGCACCGACCTAAAGGAAGCACCAAATCCCTTTTTTCTTGAGCACCAACTGGAAGGATGCTACAACCTCCTGCTCCTTGCCCTGTCCTGCCACACATATATCCAAAACAATATTCAATCTTACTAATCTTTCAACTCCCGCACACTTCTCATCTTTTGTAGTTCGTTATGTTGTGCGCCACCTTCGTATGTAGACAATTCACTACCACTATGCTACATACATAACTTGAATTCTCATTTCACTCAACTCTTGACTTCTACTGATGACTTGCTTCATGTATTGTGTGCTTCTGATCCTGGAGTCTACGCCAGGGTTCACTTTGTCTTTTTTGTACTGCGCAATTGCACTTATTAACTAACATTGTGCTTTCAACACATGTCCCCAACGAGGTCAAGGTACAAAGAGTTGGGTCTCGAGCTTGTTTCTATTGAGGACAAAAGCTCTCACATGCCCAAGCAACCTCTCATAGTAGGAGAAAAGAAAGATGATGAGACAGGAGATCCTTTCAAAATGTTGCTTGAAGAAGCCCTCGCACAACAGAGGAACGAGATGATGGATAGTTTCGTGCAAATCCTTCGACGGCTACCAACAGGTGACACGTCTTCCTCGAGTGGAGGCGCTGCCCCCTTCAAGGTACAAATCAACTTCGATATTCCTATATTTGAAGGTTAGATAGACGCAGATGTTGTGGACAAGTGGTTGAATCTACTAGAAGGGTATTTTTCTATCCATAACTTTTCAAATAGAGAAAAGATTACTTTTGCGCTCCTCAAAGCCGTTAACCATGTCAAAGATTGGTGGGAAACTTTCTGTGAGCAAAAGGAAACAGAGGAACCCTCATTATTTACAGTCACGGCCACCTGCGAATCCTTTCGGGATGCTATTAAGGAACAATACTACCCTGTTGGAAGTTATGACGACTTGTATACCAAATGAACCACACTGCGACAAGAAAGAGACCAAGCAGTGCCAGAGTTCACAAATATCTTCCATACCTTGCGCACCAAGCTGGGTATCAAAGATTCAGAGCGACATCTGGTGCTAAAGTATTGCGGTGCCCTGCATAGATACATCCAGACCAAAATGGAATATCTGGACATCTGTTCCTTGGGCGCGGCCTACTGATATGCCATCAAAATCGAGCAGAAGCTCAAACAAAAGATGCGGCAATTTGGGCCTGGGAACCCCTCACAACAAAAGACAGGAAAGGGAGGCCCCAACCCACAGAATAAAGGACAGAGCAAATATGTATAGTATCAGGACAACTAGTCCAAGCCGCAAGAAAAGAAGGACACCGGAAAGACAAAGAAAGATACTGGGAAGTGGTGTGACTTTCATAAGAGCCCTTGGCATAACACTGCTGACTACCGCTCAAAGCAGTCGCTGGTGGCTGAAATGAAAGCGTGTGAATCAGATGTGGGTTCTGAATCTGAGTCAGAACCAGAAAGGGGAAGACAGATCATTGACGCAGAACCCAATGCCACCTTGGCTACCACCAAGCTCCAGCCTGATGAACCAGACGAGCCAAAAGAAGGAGAGCACCTCTTCCATTCACATATGTGGGTAAAAGGAACCCTGCTGCACTTCATCGTTGATAGTGGTAGCTAGAAGAACCTCATCTCAGTAGAGGTTGTTAAGTGGCTGGCCCTTCCAACAATGCCGCACCCACAACCCTACACAATTGGATGGCTTCGCCAAGGAAGCGATCTCCGCGTCAGCCAACAGTGTCGATTGTCGTACAGCATCAAGCCCTTCAAGGACGAGGTATTGTGTGATATTGCTCCTCTCAAAGTTTGTAATTTTATTTTGGGCCAACCTTATTTATGGAAACGTCATGCTGTATATGAGTCTAGGCCTCGTAGTGTTATTATTACTTTGAACAGGAAATTGTACAGGATACCCGAGGCAATCCCTCCTAGTGCTATTTCCTTGATCTCTGCCAAGCAATGCAGGAAGGTCATCTCTCAGACCAGGAAATTTGTCTTCTTCGTGATTCGCTCTCGGAGTGAGAAAGATCACAACCACATCCAAGGCCTCTGTGGCCGATATATCTACACAACAGAAGCAAGTGGATAAGTTCATGGATGAATACTCAGATCTCTTCTCCTCTCCTACCGGGGTACCTCTACACTGCCAGGTCAAGCATCCGATCAATCTGACCCCAGGCGCACCGCTACCCAATGGGCTAGTTTATCGCCGTTCGTTGTTAGAAAATGAGGAGATCAAGAGGAAGATCTAAGAATTGCTCCACAAGGGGCACATCCGTCCCATCTCATCACCTTGTGGGAGCCCAATCGTGCTGGTGCAAAAGAAAGACGGGACCTGGAGGCTCTGCATTGATTACCGGGCCCTAAATAAAATCACAGTCCGGAACCGGTACCCGATTCCCTGAATCGACGACCTCCTTGATCAACCCACGAGGGCCAAATACTTCAGTAAGATTGATATGAAGTCTTGCTACCACCAGGTCCTAATAGAACAGACAAATGTATGGAAGACTTCCTTCAAGTCAAAAGAAGGTCTTTTTGAATGGCTGGTCATGCCCTTTGGTTTGACAAATGCTCCAGCAACTTTTATGAGGATGATGGACGATATCCTACGACCTTTCACCAATACTTTTGTAGTAGTGCATATGGATGACATCCTCATCTACAACAAGACTTGGGTGGAACACTTGCATCATATCCAGCAGGTTCTGCACACCCTATGGAAGCACAAACTATATGCAAACTTGGAAAAATGCTCCTTCGGAATGGACAAGGTGTATTACTTAGGCGACATCGTTGATCAGCATGGTGTGCATGTGGATCCAGCCAAGATCCAGGTCATCCGTGACTGGACAACCCCAACCACACTCACTGAACTTCAGAGCTTCTTAGGCCTCGCCAATTTCTATCGTAGGTTCGTGCTGGGATTCTCTCATATCGCATGGGCCCTCAGCCAAGTAAGAAGGGGTGGCGGTAAGGAAAAATTTGTGTGGGTCCTGTCCCAACAACAAGCCTTCAATGAATTGAAGAAGCGTTTGTGCTCATCCTTGGTACTCTCATTACCGGACCTGCAACATCCATTTGAGATCGAGACAGATGCTTCAGACTATGCTGTGGGCGCTATTCTCACTCGACATAGCCACCTTGTGGCATATCATAGTGAGACACTATTAGATGTTATTCGTAAGTACCCTACTTATGACAAATAAATGTACTCCATTGTGCAAGCCTGCCGCCAGTGGAGACATTACATTCTTTGGAAGGAGGCAGTCATCCAAACTGATCACAAGCCACTACAGTTCATTCAAACCCAAGGAAAATTGCAGAATGATCGCCATCAGAAGTGGTCAATATACTTACAACAGTTCCACCTCAAAATCAAGTATAAAACAGGAAGTACCAACCAAGTTGCTGACTGCCTCAGTCAACCTCCAGTTGCGGCACTCACCACGGTGCTAGACTCTTGCGGCCACGAGATCTCTGAATGGCCCCACCTCTACAAGGCAGACCTTGACTTCTCCACCACCTACCAAATGTTGGGAACCAACTCAGTGGTCACTAATTTCCACCTTCAGGATGGGTTGTTGTGCCATCTGGGCCATCTCTGCGTTCCATCAAGCGAGCGCGCGAAGCTGATTTGGGAAGCACCCTACAGTCGGGTGGCAGGACACTTTGGCATCGAAAAGACAGTACCAGTGGTTCAGAAACATTTCTACTGGCCGAAACTTTGACAAGACATCGACAAGTATTAAATTTGGTGTTTTGATTTTCTCACTTGTATTATCATTTTTGTTTTCTTCCTCAAGAAGTAAATTAATGTTGAATATGCTAGTTTAGTTGGTTGTTTCTAGTTGCATTCACATTGCTATTTTCTTTGTAGGATTTTGTTATAGATTTGGAAAAGTATAGATTTGATTAGCCTTTTTTAGTTATTGAAGCACTTCATTTCAATATTATAGTTCAAGAATTTGAAGATTTATATTTTACATGTGTTGCTTTATATGGCAAGCTAGGGGATCAAAGATAACCAACTATGCTAAAAAATTGTTGTAATGATAATATTGAAGCTGATGTCGCCAACTATTATAAAACAATTTATTATGGATATGAGAGAGTAACTACTATAGGGTACAAATGTAGCATTGATTATGATGGTTCTTTTTAAGATCTTGCACCAAAATTGAAGAAGATTATTCAAAATTCTATGACAATGATATGGATTCTCAATCAAAGGATACTGTAGATTCTATTTCAAAATCAAAGACTAAGATGAGAACTTAAAGATATGGTAATAATTTTGATTCAGTGAGAGAAATTATGCATTCTATATTCTATTTATAAAAAACTAAAGAACTCCAACACTTGCAAATCACTTACAAAAGGGTAAAAAATTGGTATATTAGCATTATTAGCATAGGTGTCATTGAGTAAAAGTGTTGGAAACATGCAACAATCTGTAAAGATGACAAGTTATGGTTACAAAGTCAAGATCCAAAAGCGACCTTATGCCTACAATCTGACCTCAACTCTAACCACCTCCTTGTCCAGATTGTTGTCAAGAATTGGAAAGAGAATGCTTGGAGCAAGATAATTGGAATAGATCGCATCTAGAAACAGGTTCATGATCTCCATGCATATAAAAAATGCATAACTCTAACAAAATGGGAAAATAACATGCCAATTTTATGAAAATATGATCTAACTTGTTTGAAAGAGGAATGCATGTATGCACCGACATATTGATTCCTTCATACAAATCAAGCAACGATTGCTTTGATTTCTCCAACAATGTATTCAATGCAATCACTACGTCCATCCTACAATTATTTAGTGACTGAAGGTAGCACAAAAATGAAGAGTGGAATGCAAGGTTGTGTAGGGTGGGATGGAAAAGCATATGACAAGATCTCACAAACTGATTTTGTTAGACCATCCTCTATACACACTAATTGGTTTCACAATGAAATATCAGACACTATGCGAAATTAAAAAATGCCTTTTGTGTAATTAATGAGAGTACATGTAAAATTTCTCAATAAAAAAAAAATAATATCATAGAAATAGATACCAAAAACTTAATGGGAGAAATGGATATCGCATATAATTACATGTTTTACAATTAAGTGTTTTCTTAGTAATATATTGCATGGATTCTACGACATTTGGGATTTATCAATGACTGAGAGAGTTCAAATCCTTCAATATGCAAATCATTTTTATGATGAAAAATATTTAGGAAAAATCATTTTTATGATGAAAAATCCTGGAGGGATTTGATTCTTATCAGTGCTTGATAGGTTTAGGGTTAATATGGATCTAGGTTGATTGTATCCATGTCAAAATTATATTCACATCCATTCTATTCTCATTATATTTTCTCATATCGTTTAGTATATTATCTATTTCTTTATGTTTCCATGTCCTTTGTGTACATTCTATTTGATTATGTTTTCTTGTATTTTTGGGCATGGTCTTTGTTCTCATTTATGAATATATGTAAGCTAACTCACCTTTACCTTTACCTTTTGTTATTTTGAAACTAATCAATTGTAATGCATCGATACAAAAGATGTGTGTGTGTGTGTGTGTGTGTGATATTTTTAATATGCAAATATTAATAGAAGATGAACTCACACCAACAAAAACAAATAATTAGGCTTGACCTTATCACAAATAAAGTCTTTTGCAATACTATACTATGCATTTTAGAATGGACAATATTATTGTTGAAGCCAATGTAGATGATAGTTTGCACTGCATCATTTATATGAAAATAACGCTTGAATTAAATGTGAATTCACTTCAACAATTAACTTTAAAAGACTTTAATAAACAAGCTTAAATGAAAATATCAAATAACTGAAGTGCAATATAACAAGAGAAGCAAACCCAAATTTGAGACAAATATTTGATAACGGATTTCAACTTAAATGAGATACATCTCCGAGTCCACTTCCAATATGAGACCGATCCATTAATTCTTCAAATGCTTGAAAATATAAGAGTTCTGAGAACACCTCCAGAATCTGTTGTCCAAATGCAGAATCCGACAATGCCACTACGATCCTTTCAAAATTTCAAGAAAAACGAGTATAGACTTGCCTATATTCCTTGCAAGTACTCAGGGACCCCCTGTAGCACACAAAACAATACAATGTCTTTGCAAAATTGTCTGTACAACTTCCTCAGTATTTATGCCAAGCATTGGCATTGTACCACATCTACAAATCAGAATTATCAACTCTGAATCATTGCTCACAAGGGAAAATAATGTGGTTTATATATGGGGTTGAGCTAACCTGCCACCCCCAAAAATCCTGTGGTGGATAACTTCAAAGTTAAATAGGATATGGTTTGTGGCCCTTAATAAAGGGAGTCCACGACTCAGCGGTGGAGGTGTTGGCATATTTGGGAGGAAGTCACGGGTTCAAATCCGTGGACCTCTCCCCCTTTGGCGTTTTGTTGGAGTTTTATGTTAAATATAGTAATTGGTTATATGTGGTGGCATTTGATATTAAACCATATGTTAACCCCCCCCCCCCCCCAACAAATATTTGATGGTTGTTTTTAATATAATATATGGTGGCAATGTTTACATATACCAAGGTTGGGGGGATTTCCCCTTGGCCTTTTAAAAAAAATTAATGTTACAACATTCAAATTTAAATATATATCCTGCCACCATAGGTTAAGTCACAAATTGGTGGTGCAATGGAAAAGGGGTTAGGGGTTCGACCCTGATCGCCTCGATAATTGAATTGATAAATCAATCAATAATAGGACAATCAAACTTGCCACATGGTAGTCTTTGATTGGTCCACCTGTTAACAATATGCCACGTGTTGATCAACTATTGGACCACGTAAGTGCCACAACATTTCCCAATCTGATGTACAACCTACCACATCAACACTCTGCCTGCCACATGTGACGGGCAGGGTAATTTTTAAGGGCGAAATTTCACCAATTGTCTATTTTTCGGGTTTTTTTTCAAAAAATAAATTCACTATTTGGTCATTTTTAGTCTCTAATATCGCCTTTATTTCCATAAAATATGTTTTTTTATCATAATATTCACCAAAATTTACACATTTCAAGAGTAAATTGTATGTTTCATATTTAATATTCACCTACCTATCTATATACATGTTCTTTTCAATCCAAAATAATCGCCCAGGATACTATACTTAAGTATAATATTAGAATCCTTTAAAAATACCCTTCATGTCCATCTGTGGAACTACCATGTCAGCATACAAGCCATGGGTCACCCTTCCAGTGGTGCCATGTGGCACCCCTTTTTTCCCATTTTACCAATTGAATCCAAACTTCAGAATGTGATACTTGGGCATACAATACTGTCTGTTTGGGACGGAACATGCATCGTCAAAAATATATCGATGAGTTCTACATGTTGGTGTGATTTTGTTTAGCATTTGAAGACTTCATTCTAGATCAATAAAAAAAGATACTACTGGATCAAGCATTTCTAAAATCAATGCGCCAAAATCATTTTTCTTGTAAGTTTGTTGAAAAATGCATTGGATCATTTTTCCATGTAACATTGTTTTTTTTTGTACTAGGGGGATCAGAAACTACATATGGTTTGGGTACTCACGTGACACGGGGTCCAGGGATCCGATCCCACTACCACTATACCCCTAGGTGCATCCACATGGCCCGAACCATGGCACACAAATAAGTTTGGGGGGATTTGAACATGAGACCTTCCATTTACAACCATATGCAACTTTTCAACTTTACCACTTGCTATGTCCCCCACGGGATTTCCACGTAACATTGTTGAAAGCAATGCACTAAATAATTTTGAATTTGATCATTATTGAAATTAATGCACTAAATCATTTTCTGATGTATTGTTCTTGAAATCAATGTACCATATATGTTTTAACATTATAATAACACAACCCACTAATGAAAGAGAATTTCCAATGTCCATTGATTATTTTGCATTGTGTCGTTTTTGTAATCAGTGCACCGTATTATTTTGTAGTATATGGTTGTTGAAATCAATGTAAACATATTGTTTTGTATGTTATAATTGTTAAAATCAATGCTATAGTTTTTTTTTGTTAAGATGGATCATTTTTCATTGTAAAAAAAACTTCAAAATCCTACTTCCTCTGTATAACACCTCCACATTGGATGGAATATGCAACAACAAACAATACCACAAAAAACAATGCACAACATTCAAATTTGGTAAACATGTAACTCTTATATGTCGATGCCACGATTTTTAATATGTTTGAGATAATTCTCTTTGTAGTCACATCTTGTAACCGAGAATTCCCAATATATAAATACACAATCTTCTATATATTGTTCCATGGAACATTTTTGGTATATTTTATGCTTGCTACCCATAATGGTGTTTTGGACATAATATTAACTGTATGAGATTGAAAATGATAACACTGTTATTAAAATATTAACTTATCTCGAACCTGTAACCATATGAAACTCCACATAATTTACTATATCGTGTTCTCTTTAGGCAAGTTTCATGTCCTCCTGAGTTGTTTAGTTTCTCCTAATGTGACAGTGGCTTAAATTTCATTAATTCATACTATTTAAAAAAAATTGAAATCAAACATTTCAAAACCACTTAGTATCTACTATAATCAATTCACAAATTACCAATACATTTCCATTTAAGGAATCCTATAGAAAAAAAAAATTATATTCAAAAGTGTGTGCACCAAACCAACTTTTGTGATTGTTCTTTGAAATTGTGTGCACCAAATCAACTCGGTGACTAATCATGTAACCTTTAGATGCTATTAGATTATACATGCTTTATGAAAATGCTCATTATATTTGGTCCTTTGCATTTAAATGGAACTTGCAAGCTTAAATGATGGAAATGCCATATCATCACTTAAATTGATAATCACTGTAACTTATTTCAAACTCTTCTTAATTCATTTGAGGCAATTCTTGGACCGTTGGAAAGGTCTCGGAGTGTAGAATCACATGAAGGGCCATTGCAAAGTGATGGAGTTTTTTACTCCAAAAAAATTATTTAAACCCTCAAACAGGCCCCAGAAGGTTATGGACCCCAAATCTGTAATGTGAGACCTACCCCTAGAATGGGCCCTACAAGCCAATTCATCCAAATATTTTGACCTCGAAATCACCAAAATATATTAAAAATTATATATTGATCCATTTCAGATCACACCTCCCCATTTCGAATCACACCTCCTCATTTTGGGAGGCTTTTGGTTCCAAAAATATTTTACTGAATGAGGTGAGGAAAGTTTTCCTCTACCTTCTCCTTGGAGTACCATTAAGCCTTGTGTGGAAGTTTTCCTTTCAACCCCACCTACCTATAGCTCATACTATCATTTCCTGGTTGTTCTGGAATTCTTCCGCAATTGTGTCTTCTACTAACTCTACCTGATCCTTTGGTGTTAAGTCCTCTATAGAAGGTAATACTTGCTCAGGTTCCTGGTCCAACATGGAAGGTTTATAGAGTTTCAGATTTTCCACATTCATTATTGAGTAAATGCACATATATGGGGGTATACTAAGTCTGTAGACATTATCTCCCACATTATCCAACACTTCAAAATGACCATGTTGTAAAGCCTTGATCTTCTTACCAGGACCTGGTAGTCTTTCCTTATTCAAGTGCAACCAAACTTTAATGTCTCCCACCTTGAATGCTTTCTCAACCATGTGTTCGTTGTGTCTTTTCTTGTACTTTTTTTGTGTGACCTCTTCAATGCCTCCTATACTTGTAAATGGATCTACCTAATCTTATCAATGAAATTTTCATCTCTTAATGATTCACTGGTGGTGTCTTCCCTCACACCCCCTTGTTGTCCATAAACAACATCTAGAGGTGAAGGTGGTAGATACCCAAAACAAGTTTCAAAATGAGACTTTCCAATGGAAGTCTGGATTGCTATATTATAAGAGTGTTGGATCTAGATCATATTTTCATCCCAAGTCTTTGGATGCTTTTGATTGTAACCACTCAAAAGATGAACCAAAGTCTCATTGACTACTTCTGTCTCCCCATCTGTTTATGGATGGAATGTTGTAGATCTCTTCGACTTAGTGTCCATGTTCTTCCAACGTGTAGTCCAAAATGTTCTAAGAAATCTGATATCCTTGTATGAGATGATACTCCTTGGTATCCCAAAGTGCACCCATACTTATTCAAAGAACATGTTTGTTGCTTCTTATCCATTGATGGTAATTTTACAAGGCATAAGAATGCACGTCTTTCTGAATCTATCAACTACCACAAATACATAGTCGTGTCCCTTCCTAGTGGTTGGAAAACCACCCAAAAATCCATGGAGATGTTCTCCCATGGTCTCATAGGAACATGTAAGAGATCATATATATAGACTTTGTTTCCTATTATTGGGCTTGCTTGTACAACAACGTACACATCCTCTAATAATTCGAGTTGCATCTTCTTGCATTCTAGGCCAATAAACATAGCTTTGCAAGTTGGAAACTGTCTTCGCAACACCAAAATTCCCTACAACTTTGGAGGTGTGAGCCCCTCCCATGAGTTGCAATCTTTCACCTTTAGGAACACAAAGCTTGTACAGCTTGTAGAGTAAATTATCTTGGAGATGATAGTCAGTGTTGTTGTCACCTTCTTCTACATGGAATTGGCCTTATAGCTATTGAAATGCCTCCTTGAAGTCCTCATCTTCTGTGTATTCCTCCTTGTATGCCTCATGGGTGAAAGGCTCCATATGCATAAGAGTACCCAAGGTTGTGATATTGGATATAGGTGGCCTTGATAGCATGTCTTCTTGCTTGTTTGTGTTTCCCTTCTTATATTTAATGATTATATGGAATTGTTGTAAAAATCACATCCACTTGTAGTGTCTAGTTTGTTGTAACTCACTCCAGGCTTGCAAATACTGTAGCGATTGGTGATTAGTGTGAATGGTGGTCTCCCCACCCATTAGATAGTGCTTACACTTCTTAACAACTTGAGCCAAGGCATATAGTTCCTTATCATATGTAGGGTAGTTTAGGACGTTTCCATGGAGCATTTTTGAATGATAGCATATTGGCATAGCATCAAAACCGCTCCCATAACATACCCACTTTCATATGTCTCCAATTCCAATGGATTCTACAAGTTAGGAAATGTGAGAACATGTGCTTGATTGATCTTTCGCTTGAGATATTCAAAGTATTTTTCTTGATTCCTTCCCCATTGGAATATACACATAAGGTATATTCTCTATTTTTTATATCTAAAATAGTTTTGTACAAGAACTAAATAGTTTATTGTAAATAATGTTTCTAAGTAGGACTTCCTAGTTTCTCTATTTTATTCTTTTAGTGAGTCTATGAGGTACTAATGATATCTTCCATTTGTTTGTTTCAAGTATGAGCTACTTATTATGACTATTTTGCATGTGGCTAGCAATTGTAATTAGTGATTTGCCTCTACCTACCTACGCAAACTTAATATGTGAAATTTATGTTCCACAATATGCCAATGTAAATGTCAACATTGAATACATTCATCTACATGGTTTTTAATATTATTTTAGTTTTACATTTATGTTTATGCATTTTAAGTGTATCTATCTATATAAATATATAAACATTGAATACATTCATCTACATGGTTTCTAATACTAGTAATTTCCCCAAGAGGTGCAAATGAACGTCGAAAGGGGAAAAACAAAGAGCATTCCAACTAATAATAGGTTCTCGGTAACACATTTTGCTTTTCATATAGGTCATCCCTGAGTTAGTTCTATAAGTCCACAAGGGAAAAGTCCTACAAGTTAGCTCTATTTCCTCTCGTTCAACACAATTCTAAAGCTCTTATGCAAAGAATTAACACAACAACCCATAATAATAACAACGATCTTATTTCAATTAGCCATAGTCTTTCCCCCTCAACCTAAATAACACAAGGAAAACCTAAATAACAATTGTTGATCAACTTTGCTTGAAAATTAAGGAAAACACATACTTTAAAGAAAAGTTTATATAGTTTCCATGTTTCATTTTCAAATGTTTTGGGCAGGATTTGCAAGGTTTTGGATAGGGAATCTGTCACTTCAATATTTTGAGTGGGATTTCTAAGGGGTTCACATATCACTTCAGTGTTCTAGGTAAGAAGGATTTCTGAAGATTGCATAACCTTCACTTGCCATAATGAGGATTTATCTGCTGATATATTTTTTTAGTTTTTTAGTGTGAACTTTTCCATTGATAAAAATAAAAAAGTGTACTTATCTAACATTCATCATCCCCAAGGGTGCTTACTGTCAATGAAGTTTAGCTTTCTCCTTATATTCTATTAAGAAACAATCACTATCTAAAACATCAATATCCATAAACATTATAAAACAAAAGACAACAGTTGTCATAGAATACCGGAAGACATCAACATTGATTGATTTATACCATTGAATCTTGATGGGAGTATCTCCTCAAGCCATCACAAAAAGCTCGCATCGTCAAAGAGGCCGGATCTTTGTTGCATGCTTGTTTGAATTATCTATTTGTCGCTTGATTGTGCTTATGGAATTTGTGAGGCAATTTAATCTCTTTGAAGCTGTATTTAATCTCCTCAACTAATAGAAGTCTGTCATGCAGTCCTAAAATCCTCTACCTTCAATCCCCCATTAGTGATACCATTGCTAATTTTGACTCCCCATAGATGTTAAATATTATTTATAGCTTTTGCTCGAGCAGTGGTCATTAGTGGTTGCCTTTGTCTCTATATAGTTATTTGTGCCCTTCCCAAGTCCAGATTCAAACTCTTATGGTTTCATGAAATGACTAGAATTCCTCCTGCTCCACATGTCTGTTATTTTTTACTTGAGGCTCCATCGAAGAACCCATGTGGGTCGTTGGTGATGATGTTTGGATCTCTTAAATTCCTCTCTTTTGTTTTAGATTTTTTCCTCTCACAGTTTTGGTATGCTCTTTTTATTACAGTGAGAGAAGTTGGTTGCTGAAAGTTGCATATCTGGATTTTCAATATTTAATAAGTGGACCATTGTTTTAGCTTGAGAAGTTGTCCTTATTTCTTATATGGAGTTTTACATAGCTTTTCAACCTTGAAGGTGTATACCAGACTCAAGTTTACATGGGTCTATGCTAGTGTTTATATTCAATGCATCAATGTATCATTACAAAAACCTATATCCTAGTTTATACGAATCTATACTGATGTTCGTCTTGAATTAAGGACAGTGTGACAGATATTTCCTTCAGCATAAGTACAACGTGAAAGATATGGCTGTAATTCCATTATATCCCCACATGATACGCTCGACTCCTAAATGTGAATGACCCCATATGAAAACCAAAATCAAGAGAATGAGGGGGCAGGCGAGAGAATTCTAATTGAATGAGGAGGAAAGATGATTGAGGTATATCACCTAAAATAATTGCTAGCTGAGCTAAAACACATGCAAATGCAGAGCCAATCACCTCGTCGTAGATGAGCAGACCTCCACACAACCTTTCATTGAAGACGAGTGAGGAGATTTCAAGGAATGAAAAATTATGTCATATCCCGCTCATTAATTAAGGATTCATCTTTCCCATCCATGATCAACAAGGAGACTTGGATCAAGAGACCCCCACATCCTTACAAGATGAGTATGCTTTCTTGCTTGATCTTCTACTCCTCCATTGGACTCATTGTGTGGGTGTGTGAATAAAACAACAATTGGATATGCCTATCTTGTTGTGGTTTGGAATTTATTCTATGACTATCAAATCTCCTCTCCTCTTGTTTGTTATCCCACTTTGGTTGTGAGGGTTGATCCACAATAGCATATATGTCTCAATATACCACGAATCTCCTTACACCAATGGAGGCAATGTGAAGGGAATGGTGTCTCCTACTTTCATAATGGTTGATTGATTGCAGGGTGAATATGATTGCTTGCTCTACCTTCCCCTCTTCCTACATGAGATGCATGTTCCCTTCTTCCAATGTGAGATGCCTTATGTAGATGTCTGTGTGTAAAACACAATGATGAGATACCTACCATCAACATACCATGATATACGAATTCCAAACTGCAATAAAAAATAAAGACTCTGGTGCATGTAGCTCAAATACAAAGACTAAGTTGTATGAAGCAAATAGACTTAGAAAGGAATATTGCACTTCTTTGCGCCCATATTCTGGTGTATCTTATGACACATCATTTAACCTATTTGATAACAAGCTCATTGAATTTACTCTTTATGTCAACGCTGAGATAATCTCTTTAGACAGATTTCAAAAAGAAAAAGAGTGTCACATAGATTTCAGTGAGCAAGAGAGCATCACACATATTTCAAAGAGGAAAAGAGATTTATACTCATACCCGACTTATATCTTCCACATTTAGTCGATTTAATGGAAACAGTCACGACCTTGGTGATTGAGTGTGTTAACTATTTGTGAATATCTAAGCCATCCGCAAAAGTTCATTGTTTGGAAAATATGGGTACAAAACAATTATACTAATCCAACTCAGATATATCTTCCCAACTTAGATATATCTGTCGGAAGAAAGAAATCATATGAATGTCCACAACCAAATAAAGTTGAAACTGAAAACTTAAAATTAAATATAATCGTTGCTAATCATAGCCCAAGGCATCTCCTAAAGAGGAGAATTACAAGGGAAATTACAGAGATAAGTTTGACACTGAATTTCTATACCATCCATACTAATGGACAACTGTCTATTTTATAACTAATTAAAAATTGTAGAAGACAAAACCCCATGGAATAACTGACATGATTACCTTTAATTTCATCCTTGTTTTCCAAAGTGAGAGAATATACCATACCAAAGGCAAGCACTTGCACGAATTAGTGGCAGGTGCTTCACAAAAAAAAACAGAAAGTCTTAATAAAAATTGGAGGAATGAACTGAAAAGAACAAAACTTCAAATGCTAGCGCACTATAGCGACTGAATTTCTAGTCTCGTAAGAGAGAATTGTTTGGGAGTTATTGAAGGCTCCCAATTGTGAAGAATTCTAAGAAGAGATTTGGATTTCTTTTTGTCTCTAGGAGTACCATATGTAAGAAGATTATACAAAGAAGGAATTAGTGATGGCAATCTCAACAAGTTATTTACAATTTTGTCACTTCCACTGTAACACAAGGATATTAAAACATCAACACAATTTTCCTTGCATTTAGGTGAAGTAGAACCTAATCTTAAAAGGCTGACAATTTGAGGGATTGTATAGGTTTCACTAATTGCAAGTAATCCGTCTAGTTGATTCGCAAGAACCGCAAGAACATAAACCGCATTGTTTGTAAGACCCAATGTGCCTTCTGTCAAAACATTAGTTAGCAGAGGAACTGCCCCAACTACTATTACCTGTGAAACATTTCCATGAAAAACTGAGAGATTAAGCAAGGCACTAGCTGCATCACTTTTTCCTCTGGCAGTTCCATCCTAAAGAAGACTTATCAAGGCTAGAAAGGCTTCCGGCCTCTCTCCAATTATTTCTTATATTCATCTTTAGAGGAAAGACTAAAGAGCGTTTTAATGACATTCTCCCTAGCTTCCATATTGCATCCATTTATGGGAGCATTGATGATTGGATGTAATGCACAATATTGCATTATTTTAGATTTGTACCTCTCATAAATAGATAAAGTTAGGAGTGCAATTATCACATTTTCTTGAGATTTGGGATCCTTTGAAGATAGAAACGATACAATCAAAGGTATGGCTCCTACCTCTACAACGCAATCTCTATTGTCCATGTTGCATTTAGCAAGAAGTCTGAGTTCATAAGAAACTTGCCTTTTTTCTTCAAGAGGGCATGTATCAAGATTATCTACAAGGAACGCTGCAGTCATCTTTGCAACTTCTAAAGCTGCCTTTGTACTCACAATGCTTTCCATTGAAGAATGTTTCTTGTTTTTTTTTCTAGTTTTTCAAATGGGATATCAGTATACTGAATAATAAGGTTGCAGAGAGCATGATTTGGAATAATATTTGTGTGCAAAAGCTTCTACCCATTCTTTAGGGAACTAGAGTGTCCTTCCTAAATCCATGTGGTAATGGATGCTAGTTCATACATTTACCCAGTAGAGACAATGACTGGTTCTCTCATCAAATCAAGTGAGATCATACATTTGAAATCATCTGGAATAATAGGGACATCGTTGGAATATGTTCTGGAAACTGTGTTCATGTCATGGTTGTAATTGTGCATCAAATTCCATATTTGTAACCCCAATTAGGACACACTTGCAATAGTGCATGAAACTGATCAAGCTATTAATAATTGACATATTTTGATCTACGCCTAGCTTATTTTGATTTCTCATCTCTTCCTCCAACAACTTTATCTCTTAGAAAATCCCTTGCATTTTTTTAGATGCAAATAATCTAAAGTATGATTTTAGATTCCTTTGGGGTTACCACCTTCTCGAACTCATCAAGAACATGAAGCACATCTCTATGGAGTTTTTCTTCAGAAATATTAGTTATTCTAGCCCAACTGTGAAGCAACTCAATTTTCTACTAACCTCGTGTGAGACATCTAATGATCTCAAAAAGAGTTCATCCAATGCAGTAACCATGTTATGTGTTAGAGCATAAAATTTGTTTGATATTTCTTTGGTTTGCATGACCAACCACACACAACTTACATCACCGCTACAGCCCTCCAACAAATATTTTGTCTTCTGGCAAATAACATATAGTTCTCTAAAGCATAACAATACAGAGGGAGGAAATGGAACCCCACATATTTGACTTCTTCAAAATGCCTAGACAAAACCTTGATTTTTTGCATAAAGTAGTTTGCATTTCTCCTCTAGCATCCTATAAGCTTCTCACACCATATTATTTGTTTAGAAAGAGGAAGTCGAGCTTGTAATAAAGATACAATAGAAATTTCCCCTATAGTTACAAATACATGACCTCTTGAACTCCGTATTTTCTTAAGAAGCCAATTATTAGCTGGTAAGGCCATCTATATTCCCACTAAAAGACACAGTCTAACATTGAATGGATAGAATTTAAGTCCAATATAGAAACCCTGAGTGTCAATTACATGGATTTGGAAATGAAGCTGCTGGAAGAAGAGATAAAAAACACTGAAACTCTAATACTTGAAATATCTGGTAGGTCTTCGCTCTATTTATTAACTTGTTTCTCCACTGTGATTGGTCAAGTCAAGGTTTTTGCAAAGAGTTCAGGGAAATTTTTGGAGAATGTAATCTTGGAAGGCTCTTCCGTTGCATTAAGGTTTCATGTTTATGAAGCCAAGCAGTTTATAGACAGGGGAATTCCCAAGCTCAAATTAAAGGATCATATTCTTTGCAATTCTTTTGAGGATGGTGCTTTGATTCAATTGTATCCAACTACTCCCTCAGTATGAAGCTCGCAGAGCAGATAGCCGAGAGTTTGTAGATTTCGTTAAACTCTGATTATTTTTATACTAAATTGGAAAAACTGAAGGTCGAGAGGACTAAAGCGGAGGAGTTCAAAGGAAAGTTACACTCTCTGTATTTGGAGCAGTTTATTGTTCTGCTAAAGAAGGCAATTGCCTCAAAGCGCGAGCCTATCTGTACATACTCCTATGTTAATGATGAGTCTAGCCATGGTAAGCAGAGCACCCACATAGACATTCCCATGCTTCCATTGTAGCCATTTATTTGTTCCATTACAATGGATATTATGCAAGATCCAGTCCAGATTGTGTCGGGGCAGACCTATGAGCGTGTTGCTACGAAATATGGTTTGAGGAAGGCCATACACCAGGTGCCTAGCAGGGACAATTGAAAATAATGAGAATAATTCCTATGACTATGAAGAATGCAGGCGAGAGCTTTGGTGCCTAATAAAATCGAAATCCAAAAGTATGCACAGAGATCTGCAAATATCCCAACGAGTAATTATATTAGAGACTCTGCTGAGAATTGTAAAAGAAAATCCTTTACAGCTTTGGACTTCAAATATTTTTCTTCTTTCAACCTAATGTTTTCAATTCACAGCAAATAAAAAACATTGAAATATTTTTTAGATGAGAACTCGAATATCCAAATCTCACAATAAATCAAAATAAAAAACCGCAGAAGAGGTATTTACCATGCAAAAGCCATTACGCTGGACAAGAAAGTATCCTTGATTGATTGAACTGGTATATTGTTTAAAAGATCGCTTTGAAGCTCCAAAGAGAACTCCTTAGCCATGAAGCATACATATATCCAATCAATATAGGTGATTTCTGAACACATTTACATCAATCTAAGTAACCTCTCCACCCTAATATGTCATCTGGTGTTTGATTCACTTATCACTTTCAATGCCAAAATATTTTCTCTGGATTTGATGACCGTTCTTCAATCATGAATTTCTTGAAACACTTTGCAAGTTTGTTGGCCTCTGTCAGCTCTCGATTATACTTTCAAGTTCCATGTAGCAGAACCCTCTTATAGTATGCGTCTTCGGGTATAGTTGATTGTAGATTCATGAATCCTTCCTTCCACGCCTTCCGGCAATGAAGGTGTTGTCTGGAAGTGACAGGTTCTCATCCTAACTCCTGCTAGATATTTTCAAGTCCCTGCCCATAGGAAGATCAATTTTGATCGCAATGTACAAGTGTCTAAGGATGGTGTATGTTCTTGTCTTAGTATTCCTCTCTGGTTCGGCTCCAGGCATTCCCAAAATCAGTCAGGGATACAACCCTGCAACATGGATGCTTGCTTGAAGCATCTTCTGTTGGCAAAGAATTTCCCTCCTTTATTTTGCATCACTGTGAGGATGTCCATTACTAGCAACCGGTGGCCACACTCTTCATTCTCCCGCTCTGCCAACAAAATACTCTCAAGAAAAAACGCAGGTCTCTCTTGACGTCCTAGAGTTAGAACCCTTGCAATCAAAGGCCCACTTTATAGCCGCAGAAGCGCATAATTCTCTCCTAGAGTTTGCATTGTTATCTTCCTCTCGATATCGTTTGTGTCTCTGTGTTCTCCACAAGTTGGAACCCATTTGCACTAAGTGTGTAAAAGATCAAATCGCTTCCTGTGATACCGAGGGTTTGCAGAGGCTGCCGTGGGAAACCCTGAAGCTCATCCTTCTTGTTGAGAGAAAGATGAATGGATGGAACCATCGAGGAAATTTTGTCCGCAATGGCATCATTGAAAGACTGCAGATTGTAATCCGGCGGAAGAGCTCAAGATCGAGTCTGAGAGTCTCCCTGCCATTAACAACTCGAACCCTTCGAACCCTAACTTCTTTATATAAGCTTCCTTTGTTTTACTTGAAACACGTGGCAGTTTGTAATTGGTGCGGTAAGCGAGGAATCAAGAACAGTGTCATGAAATGATATCTCATAAAGGAACGTCTTCGACGTAATTATTTAAGTTTTACATTTATGTTTATGCATTTTAATTATATATATATATACAATTTGAGACACTTTGAATTTTTTTGAGAAATACACAATTAACATCATAACATCTACCCATGAAGCACACTTATAATTTTGTTGATGACATAACTCTTTACACCAAGAAGCAAATTCAATTTTTCTTTAACAAATGAAAAAAGGATGACATTTATTTTATTGATCTATTCTAGATTCATTGCATCTATATTATTATTATTCTATATTTTTTTATTCTTTAGGCATTATTTTGCACCTAGGCATTATTTTGCACCTTCTGGTTTTAACTTTGATGATGCCCGGCCAAAACAGTCGTGGGCAGTGGCCAGCGATTTGAAAATTCCCGACAGTCCATGTGCAAAAGTATGGCTTGTACACACGGGAAAGGTACGGCTGACGCGGTTTCCATCTAATCTTGTCGGCTGAAGAGTGCAATGCATTGTATCATGTTAAATTTGTTACCTATGGTTTTGCACATTTGAAGGGAACCCTTGACCACTGTAAAGCTTTCAGGTCGTGTACGTCTCTGTTTTTTCTCTAAATGCGTGTCACGCTGCACCATCAGTGGGTCCCACACACTAAATGCGTGTGATGCTGGATTCCACACACAAAGAAATAGTCCTCTTCCTCGCCATGTGGATGGTCGGCCACTGAAAAGTATAGTCCTCGCGATGTGGATGGTCGGCCACCGACTGAAAAGTAATGGTTGAGAGAAAGGGCTTACTATGTCCATATCTTTGTCGAACACCATTCCTCCGAATTTCTCCGCTCTTCTCTACTTTTCTCCCTCGCAGTTTTTGCTTTTAAACTGTCGATCATTCTTTCCATCATCTCCATTGCTAATAGCTATTTCGATTTTCCAAATGGCAATGGCCGGATCATCTTCCACTGCTATCCATTACTCTTATGATGTTTTCATTAGCCATAGAGGCCCTGATGTCAAGAAAACCTTCGCCAGCCATCTGTACCGTGCCCTTTCTAACCATGGATTCAGAGTCTTTCTGGATCAGCCGGAATTGCAACAAGGAGACTCATTGACTTCACAAATACGAAACGCTGTTACGACCGCCTCCATCCATGTGGCGGTTTTTTCTCCCCGCTATGCAGAATCAAGTTGGTGTCTCGATGAGCTACTCCTTATGCTGGAGTCGGAGAAGACCATCATCCCTGTGTTTTACCATGTCACACCCGCTGAGCTTAGGTGGACGGGGCGCAAAGCTGGAAAATACGCTCAGGCTCTGCAAAAATTGGCAAAGCCGCTGACGCCGGTCATAGCTGGAAAGTACGCTGAGGCCCTGCAAAAATTGGCAAAGAAGAAGACTTATGACCCTCAAAGTTGTACATGGAAGCCGCGGCACGACTCCGCTACAATTGAGAAATGGAGAAATGCTCTTTCTCATGTTGCAGGCATAAGCGGTTTCGAGCTGGAGGCGTGCAATGGGTAATAACTCCACCTCTCCTCTCGGTTACTTGTTATTTTTTGAACTAGATAAACGTAGACGTTTGTTTCTCATTAGTTTTATTTATCTCCTTCTGAATAACCAGGGACGAGGGGGAGTTGCTAGATAAGGTGGTTAGGGGGAGTTGCTAGATAAGGGGAGTTATTAGTTTTATATTTTCAAAAGGTAAACGATTTTGAAAATAAAGTTTTATTGGAGCAACAGCATAGTGGAAAGCCTCCAGTCCTGGGAATTGTTGGGTTGGGTGGTGCAGGAAAGACAACCCTCGTAAAAGAACTCTTCAATAGGAAGAGGTCACAATACAGCAAATCTTGTTTTATATCTGATGTTAGAGAAAACGCAGTTAAAGGCCCATTAATTTCATTGCAGAGAAAACTTCTTAAGAGTCTGACTGATATGCAAGTGGATGATATCGATGAAAGTATAGAAACCCTTCTTAAGCGGCATCTGGCATCCTCCGAGATCTTCATAATTTTAGATGATGTAGATCATGTGGATCAGGTTGATGCGCTTCTGCCCGATCAAGCTGTTATCCGCTCGGATAGTTTAATATTGATTACATCTAGATATAAGAATATTCTCACAAGCTCAGGAATCGAAGACTCATCCATTTATAAGCTTAGTGGTCTTAATGAACAACACTCGCGAGAGCTCTTCTGCTCCCATGCCTTCAACCAGCCTTATCCACTCTCAGGATTTGAATCTTTAGTAGATAAGTTCTCAAAAGCCTGCGGTGGATTGCCTCTATCTTTGAAAGTTTTTGGGGCACTTCATCGTGGACAAAAGAATCCATCTTATTGGGAAGAGCAATTGGACAAACTTGGACGGATACTTCCGAAAGAGATAAAACAAAGACTTCAAATTAGCGTCGACGCACTGGATAAGGAGGAACGCGAGATATTCTTAGACATTGCGTGCTTTTTCATAGGAGAAAAGAGGGATATGGCCGTCAGAATATGGGACGGGTCACACTGGAAAGGTTTTCAAAATCTAGAAGACAGATGTCTAGTGGAAGTGGACGGTGAGAATGTGATACATATGCATGATCACCTTCGAGATCTCGGAAGAGATATCGCGAAGGCTCCAGGATTGGTGCGCGGGACAGACAATATTGATGATTTGTTGCAGCAACCATCCCCTGTAAGTGCTCAATCATTAAAAACTGCATAAATTACTGAACTCAAAATCTGTGTACATTTTTTAATTCAACATCTTTTCTCAAAACTGAACAGGTAATAACGGATGTGCGGGGAATTAGGACGGTTTACGGGCCTTCAGAGATGTCATGGCATCGTGGTATATTGCAAGTTCCTGTAAGTGAAGGTGGTCTCTTGAAGCGCATTTTGACAAGGGTGCACTCACCAAATCTCATATGGCTCCGCTGGTACCGGTGTCCCTACTCTTCTCTTCCTTCCTGGATTCCAGTGAAGAATTTGAGGGTTTTAGAAGTGGTCGGTAAAGAATGGACATCATTATGGGAAGGCGAATGGCAGGTTCGAATAAATTTATTTTGTTAAAGTTTGTATGGTTAAATTGCAATTAATATGGCATCACATGATCTTGAATTTTTTTGAAAAGATATGTATATAGGAATCTTTCATATAGTAGAAACACGGATTATTTTGCAGGCACCTTTGCAGCTGCGGGATTTACAGATTAGAGGTCTCCTCTCGAATATTCCAAACTCAATAGGGCAGCTCAAGTACCTCGAACGGATATCACTGAGTGATGATTTCTTCCTTTTCAAACACAAGATATTAGCATTGCCAGAAGAATTTTGTCTTCTTCGGTCATTGAAGACCTTGGTGTTAAGTAGTTGCCCAAAAATGAAGTCACTCCCAGATTCCTTTGGTAATCTAAGGAACCTCGAATTCATTGATCTCTCGAAGTGCCACAATTTGGAGAGGCTGCCAAAATCCTTCGGGAATTTAACTAAGCTTAAATATCTTAACTTGGCTGGTTGCTATAAGTTAACCATGTCAAGCGAAACACTGGGAAATATAAGCACGCTTGAACACATAAATCTTGACAACTGTGCGAAGATTGAAGTATTGCCTTTGCAATTGACATATCAAAGGTCGCTGGAAAAATTATATTTGAATGGGACAAATTTAAAAGAATTGCCAAATGCAATTGGAGAGCTAAGCGATTTGGAAGTTCTGGTTGTAGGAAGCCGTTTGCTGGACACGCTGCCGCCTTCGATCGGTGACTTGAAGAACTTGAAGAAATTGACTTGCGATGAATTGAAATGTTTGCCGGCTTCTGTTGGACTGTTGACTCAGTTGACTGAGTTGAGAGTGTGTTGTCCCGTAAGCGAACTGCCCTCTCTCTCTGACTTGAGGAACTTGAAGACATTGTCTCTGTATCATTGCAAGGAATTGAAATGTTTGCCGGCTTCTGTTGGACTGTTGACTCAGTTGACTGCGTTGACAGTGAGTAGTTGTCCCATAAGCGAACTGCCCTCTCTCCGTAACTTGAGTAACCTGAAGACATTGTCTCTGTGTGGTTGCAAGGAATTGAAATGTTTGCCGGCTTCTGTTGGACTGTTGACTCAGTTGACTGAGTTGAGAGTAAGTAATTGTCCCCTAAGCGAACTGCCCTCTCTCACCGACTTGAGGAACTTGAAGACATTGTCTCTGTATGATTGCAAGGAATTGAAATGTTTGCCGGCTTCTGTTGGACTGTTGACTCAGTTGACTGGGTTGACAGTGAGTAGTTGTCCCATAAGCGAACTGCCCTCTCTCCGTAACTTGAGTAACCTGAAGACATTGAAGCTGAGTTATTGCAAGGAATTGAAATGCTTCGCGGCATCTGGTCTTGCAAGACTTCAAACGTTGGACATTACGGAATGCAAAGAAGTTGAGGAGCTCCCAAGTATGGAAGCATTAGTATCTTTGGAGAGGTTGCTGGCAAATGGACGTGTGAAGTTGAAGATCATCCAGAGATTGGTGCAGCTGACGAAGCTTCGAGAGCTACAAGTTGTTGGGTCTTCTGAGTTAGAGGACTTGGATGGTATTGAACATTTGAGGTCTTTGGAGCAGTTGCAGGCATCTAAATGTGTGAAGCTGAAGAGCATAAAGGGGCTGGCGCAGTTCACAGAGCTTCGGGAGCTAAATGTTAGTGAGTGCTCCGAGTTAGAGGACTTGGATGGTGTTGAACATTTAAGGTCTTTGGAGCACTTGCAGGCATCTAAATGTGTGAAGCTGAAGAGCATAAAGGGGCTGGCGCATTTGACAGAGCTTCGGGAGCTAAATGTTAGTGAGTGCTCCGAGTTAGAGGACTTGGATGGTGTTGAACATTTGAGGTCTTTGGAGCAGTTGCAGGCATCTAAATGTGTGAAGCTGAAGAGCATAAAGGGGCTGGCGCAGTTCACAGAGCTTCGGGAGCTAAATGTTAGTGAGTGCTCCGAGTTAGAGGACTTGGATGGTGTTGAACATTTGAGGTCTTTGGAGCAGTTGCAGGCATCTAAATGTGTGAAGCTGAAGAGCATAAAGGGGCTGGCGCAGTTGACAGAGCTTCGGGAGCTAAATGTTAGTGAGTGCTCTGAGTTAGAGGACTTGGAAGGTTTTGAACATTTGAGGTCTTTGCATTACTTGAAGGCATCTAAATGTGTGAAACTGAAGAACATAAGGGGTCTGGCGCAGTTGAGAAAGCTTGCGACGCTAGATGTTAGTGAGTGCTCTGAGTTAGAGGACTTGGAAGGTTTTGAACATTTGAGGTCTTTGCATTACTTGCAGGCATCTAAATGTGTGAAACTGAAGAACATAAGGGGTCTGGCGCAGTTGAGAAAGCTTGCGACGCTAGATGTTAGTGAGTGCTCTGAGTTAGAGGACTTGGAAGGTTTTGAACATTTGAGGTCTTTGCATTACTTGCAGGCATCTAAATGTGTGAAACTGAAGAACATAAGGGGTCTGGCGCAGTTGAGAAAGCTTGCGACGCTAGATGTTAGTGAGTGCTCTGAGTTAGAGGACTTGGAAGGTTTTGAACATTTGAGGTCTTTGCATTACTTGCAGGCATCTAAATGTGTGAAGCTGAAGAGCATAAAGGGGCTGGCGCAGTTGACAGAGCTTCGGGAGCTAAATGTTAGTGAGTGCTCTGAGTTAGAGGGCTTAGAAGGTATTGAACATTGTATGCGTTTAAGGGAGCTCAATGCATCTGGATGTCCCAAACTTCAGTGGGGCGGGGGAGTAGTGGAACAGCTGCACGAACGATTGAAAGAAAAACTCGTTTTAAAATGCAAAGACAGTTCTGCATAACTAAATCACAGTGCTCATGATGACCAGCTCCATGTCATCCATATTTATGGGCTTTCTCAGATTTGCATTAACTAACTACTTATTGATTATTTAATATGTAATCCCAGATTTGCATTAATTAATCCCAGATTTGCATTAATTAATGATTGCTATTTTAGTGTGTTGTCGTTGGGATAGGTTTGAGTTCTAATATGTTTGGAATAATTATTAATCAAAATTCTTGGTATATATACGAGAATTCAGATTTTTCGATTCGAAATTTAGATTTTAATTTAAAAAATTGAGAATTCCTTAATTATGGATCGGTTAGAATTTGCTTATTGTAGATTAAGCAAACCGTAAACCATTTAAATGAAAGAAATGAGATATAATTTTAATGTGTTGTCTGAATTTTTACTTATAAGTTAGTAAAGAAAATGAAATAAAAAACACATTCAATATTGAAAATAAAATTATATATAAGTAATTTATATATATATATTTCATATCTTCATATAAAATTATGTATAAATAATTTTTGTATATATATTTCATATCTTTATAATTATATATAAAGATTAACTAAATTAAAACTTACATCACATATAGTTTTAAGAATCGCATATAGTTTTAAGAAAATAATAATTAAAGTTACTATTAATATTTATTATTTTTATTTAAAAAAATAAAAAAATCAATTAAATAATAATTTTAATTCCTTTTAACCATAACAAAAATGAAAAATATCATAACACACATTTCTTTACATAAAAATTGTCAGTTTGAATGATATATTTCTTTACATAATTCCTCAATTTCAAAAGTTTAACTATAAAATTTTGCAAGTTCAATCTATAATCTACATTACTTAGATTCAAGTTCTAAAGATTCGCAGAAATTATGTACTTATTTAAGAAAATGATATTTATAACAATTTCAAAAATATATATAAAAAATTTATTTTTATAATGAGTTGGTGTAAATTAATGCTTTTCTTTCATCATATGTTAGTTGGTGCAAATAGAAATATAAAAATTCAACATTTTTTTTATTATAAAGAATTGTTAAAAATATAGGCACTACTTATGGGAATATGAATTAAAAACATGAAATGTATACACTCAAATACATTTTTAGTAATGTCTACGGTTGACTGCACGATCTTGTCGCCCCTCTTTCTGTCGATACAAGAAGCTAGCTATATCTGCTAATTATTCCTAATCCTTTGCTAATGTTAAACAAATTTCTAGAAAAAATTTCAAAGTATTGACCTTCCCCGGTGACTTCTACGACATTGTCGGGTAAAAAATTGGCGGCATCTGTTACGGAGAAAACTTCCTATGGCTTGGGGTAGACCAAAACAGACAGCTGACTACCAGAAATTAACTCAATTCTCAATGCTATGCTATATAAATGACAATGCTAAGATAATGGAGAACATAACCAACCTTGATCCAGACGTTCGATGTAGATCCTCGTTGAAGCTTTCAATTCATGCACTTGAACCTGCAAATTAGTCTTGACAACCAATATACAACAAACACATATAATATATGAAAGATATTAACATCATCAATATCAATGTTCCATGATATTATAAGTAAATGCAACCAAATGTAATATAAACAACATTCACAACATTAATGGACGATAATATGAGTATTTCTATTAATAAATAACAAGAAGTGCAATATGATATGACCTTTTGCCGGCAACCAATCTGAACCAAGATCTAGGTCTCTCCACTTGTGCCTCCACCACTTCAATCCTCCATGGAATGGAAAACTCAAACTATTATAGGAGTTTGGAAGGTGAACATAAAGGGTTCACAACTACAAGGATCAATGACTATAGACTCAAGATGCGGCAAAAGTCCACTAGAGTTATCTTACTCTCTCTTTTTCCTCCCTTCCATATGCCATATGTGCTCAATATATAGTCCTTCCAAAGGTAAGTGAAGGGACACATCGAGGCGTTTCGGGGCAAATGGAGGGCCAAAGGTCACCCTAAGACTGCTTTTTGGGAGTAAAAAGTAATTTACCAGTGACTTTTACCATTTTACTTGTCACCTGCGGGCTATAGTGGTGCAGCTCGCGGGTACGTAGGTAAAGTGGAACAGCTAGCGTACAGGAAGAAAAAAATAGGGAAATAGTGTGTCTGGAGGAAATAAAGTGCCTCTGAGTTAGTGAAATGGATCCTGAAGGCCAAAGAGTGATGATGCTCACAAGGTGGAAAATTACGTTGTAACAGATGCCCCCTAATGTGTGAGGTCAGAGAATGGTGCTATGATGGCCGAAATACATTATAAATCTCAGAAGTGGAGTGATGGAGACACAAGTGGAAGGAGCAGCTCACTCGTCATAATACAATAGTATCTCTGAATACATGTCGATATAGTACAACAATCTGATACAATGGCCATGAATAGGCAGTACATAGTGAATATCTGTCATAAGTGATCATAGCCATGATCCCTCTACAGTAAGATATGGTTCCCTGCTGAAAAGGAAACAACTGGTGCAAACTGGAGGTACAAACTACTGATATCTGAGAGGTGATATCTCAGATGTAAAGTCACGATCATAAGTAGCATACTGAATGCCACTATCGCCTAAGGTCTTCTACACAAATCATCTACGGTGCAAGTCCCATCAAGTGAATAAAGGAGTTGGGGTCGAACCTGATGTGACATCGTCTGATTACCGATCAATGATGTATACTGTTAACAGATGCGAGATAACCCACCAATAATGAAAATGGGCATCAAGGCACAGAGTACAATCATCAAAGTGCGAATAGATGCGTTGAAGTCGAACACTAAGATGAATCCATCGATCATGGGACATTGATGTATTCCCAAAACTGTCGATGGCAAGAGAACCTACCACTAATGACTGCGAGCCTCAAGGTACTCAACCGAACTCTAAGTCTCAAATTCCGGAATAAATGGGTTGAAGTCGACGGAACGAAACTCGCTAGAAGGAGGGCATTAAGGCATCCCCCATCAACCAGCACGAGGTACCAGCTACACTGAAATATTTGGAAGAACTTAGGTGAAACGGACTGACTCAATAAGGATGGCCGACATGCAATAGTCAAGAGATCTGAGGAGTGGTCGACTCTGGTTTCACGACTTCCTTTGAACAAGAGCATGAGCAGATGGATAGAATCAGGTAGCATAGACTCGATATAACATTGTGCGATGCAGGAGGCATCAACAAAGGGATCCATAATGACTGGAAGCTTAACCAATCGGTGGAGTAAACTTAGAAACAAGTACAGCTCCTAAGGTCCAACTATAGTCCTGACTCATAATGGATGGAGTGGAATGAATGCTCTATTCAAAGGTGACACAACAGCTGCCAACTAGAAATAGTAACCATAATCCTGTCCGGCTTTTTGGAATATTTGATTTTTTTTTGTCTTTTTCATATTTGGAAAAGCTTGAAAAAGAATAAAATTGCTTATAGTACAACAAGTGAGGGAACGAGTGTCAAATGTTGAGCAGAATAGTCCCAAGCAGTGGAACATACCTATGATCAATGCAAGGAAGCATGTGCGGGATGTGGACACTCGGGGGGTGTTCCCTCAGGGTCTAAAGGTCATCAAATTGTGAAGGAAAAATGGAAGCTCTGCAGGGCTCGACAGGGAAAGTGCTCAGGCACCAGGCTAACAGTTGAGTAAGCGGGAGCCGTCACAAGGCTCAAGCAGCAAGCATGATGATGCAATGCAATCAAAACTTGATATAAATGGGGGATTCCTTATGGGAGATGGCCAGCATAAGACAGAAGCATACTTGACAGTTTCCAAGGACTTGAATGTATAACACTAATAAAAGAAATTGAAAGAAGCATACTTGACAGTTTCCAAGGACTTGTCAATAATGGCATGGTGTAATGTACCCAACCCTGTAACACACACAAAGGTCGGGTACATGGGGTCTTTAACAAAGGGGATGGTTGAATCTAATCTAAGCACAATGAAATAATACTCTATAAGGTTAGGCTAACATGGCAGTCAAATCAAAACTTTTTAAAACATTCAACCATTAAGGAAGACTGCCCTTCCAATGCAACCTAGTTCCCCATTCTACATGCAATGCAGTGTAATGACACATGAATACATGTAGACTAGAATCTCTTCACATGTTTACTAACTATCATCACACCTATGGGAAGTGGCATGTCACCATATAACAAACTAATAAATCAGATTTACATTATATTCACAAGCCTTCATTTGCGACAGTAAACAATGAACATTTCATCATTTTATGGAGGCATAATTTAGAAATCTAACTATAGCAGAATTATAGCAATAAATTTAGACTTCAAACCCATCTCATATCTGATACGATACAACCATACACGGCCATATGGTATTTCCTAAAGATCGGTGTGTCTAATGATCATAATTCCATAAATAATATAGCCTCTAGTATCACAGTAAGTCAACATTACTAACATTCCTTAAAGCATAATTACATGCTAATGTAGATAAGATCTAATGCATTAATTATCAGTCTATAATCCCATGTGAGACCTAACATGGTACAACCATATATGTCCATATGGACCGTCCAAATATCATACCTACAATTGTTCAAAATACATAAGCAATTAGTCTTCTAATACAACCATTAAATCAACAATCCACATTATCCCAAATAACAGAATTGTAACACAACTTTATACCATATTTTTCCATATTAAATATCAGCCATAAATCTCAAGGATAATCTGATACGGAACAACCATACACAAATTGTACTGTTCTAAATCATACCTCTTAATAATCACAAAATACCATAAGCAAAATAGATACTAACAGCTAGTATAACACATCAACATACCTTCCCACGAGTTGCCAATCTATCAACATATAGTTATCCATTCATCATGAGCATATATACAAGTTAAAATCATATAATGACATAAAAATATCAGCCTCCATGGGCACATGTATAACATCATACATAACAAGTTTAAATAACATAAATACTTATCTTTAATAAGGGTGCAATTGGCATCAACCAGACAACCTTCCTCCCAGCCTTAGACACTATCAAGCCGAAATTACTTGTGCACGTCATCCCCAAGCCGAGGTATTGGAATTCACATGGTTAGGGACTCTTCTAACTCGATCCCTAAGGATAAGACTTGTAACACAGGAGTTGCCTCCTTCTTCAAGACAAAGCGTGATCACTAACCCCTCTTTCTCAGGATTATATCCCCTCTCCCAAAAGACAAGATTATGATCACTACACTTTCTTTCTCGTGATTATACCCCCTCTCCCAAAAGACAAGCTATGGCCAATGTGGTCTCCTTCACAGGATTATACACCCTCTCCCAGAGCAGCACTTACCACAATTAAAACTCTCTTATACATGATTACCCCCTTCTCTTGCAAGACGAACACAATAATTAGATCACTTGCTCACGATTACCCCCCTCTCCTGTTAGACAAATTTAGGGTGAAGATTCACCACTTCACCCTATCACAACACTTCTTGACCTTCTGGTGTAAAATGTACCATTCGAACCCCTACTAGAGAATTCGAATTCAATGGAGAATATTTATCCTAGACTCACTATAATCCTCCTTGTAGGATCTTCATTAACCTGCAAGACATAGTGAAATTGTGTGCACAATCTGATGCCAAATCCCTCTTTCGAATTCACAAATCTTGTCAGAGAAACCCTTGCACTTACCAAAAAACTCAACCATGAAAGAATGAATGACCTCCTGAGCAATTTGAATCCCTCTAGACCAATTCGAATTGCCTCCAAGAGATTGATTATAGACTACTGAGAAACAACTCTCAATCACCGAGTTCTCCTCAAAACCACTGACTAACCCATTCAAGTTCCCAACATAGTAACTTGAATCCATTGAGACTGACTCTAAGCCACTGGAAAAAACACTCCCAGTCACTGGCTAACTAGAATTTATTAACAATGTCTCAAACTCACCATAAATGACTCGAAATTACCCTTTAAATTACCCTTTAATTACTCCCCATGCATGTAGGAAACTCGAATTACACATATTGACTCAAATTTCCTTGAAAACACCTCCATGCACCTAGAATAATTTGAATTGACCCAAAAATACTCAAATTAACTGAGGATGACTCAAATTCATCTGATTAACTGAAGATTACTAAATTTAAATAAAAAATACACTAATTAACTAAGGACAATTGACTCTAACTTATTGATATTCACTTCAATTAACTGAAGCAACTAGATATTGACTCAGTTTAACTGAGGAAAACTCAATTAAACTCAATCTAACTCAAATTAACTTATAGTAACTCAAAATTAACTAACAATAACTCAATTTAACTCAAAATTAACTAACAATAACTCAATTTAACTTAATTAACTCAAAATTAACCGACAATAACTCAATGTAACTTAGAACTAACTGACAGTAACTCAATTAAACTCAAATTGGGTGCATGTTTGACCATGATTATCCAAATAGGTGCATAAGACATGATTGAAGTGCGAGTGGGCCTCACCAACATCTAGTGAAAGAATATTCTCTCCAGTGAGGGTACAATTGTGCATGAAAAACATTAATTAGACAAATTAGGACCACCAGGGCCTAATAACATTAAAGTTAGGGATACTAGAGTAATGTTAGGGGGAGCCACAACTCCTAACCCCAACCCCTTCACATGTGGAATCCAAGACCCCCCAGCAACGTTGTTTTCCACGTTGAGCCATTATTTAGTTATAAGTAATAATAATAATAATATAATAAATAATAATCTTATTAATGGTCCATGGTCCAAGCACCTAGTGCCACCATAAAAATAAATGACAATTTCACTTATGTTCGAGCCTTACCTGTTGGGATATTACATAGGGTGGATTGATAAAGTGAGGCTGCTATCAATCCTATTTTCAAGGTTCAAATTCCCTTAGGTATGTTTTAACCCCTCTTTGACATTAATTAAAAGGTTTGAAGGAAGCATTCTCGAGAGTTTTCAAGGATCTTTCAATGGCAGATTAGTTGGTTGGAAAAACTAGGGTGTTATTATTCTCCTTACCAAGGTTGAAGTCTCATAGGTATATTTCCACCCCTTATGAGTTGGTTGGTTGGTAAATTAGGGGTGTTATTATTCCCCCAACCAAGGTTGATTCCTCTGGGTACATGTTTTCTCCTTATGGATTGGAATTCCCACTTAATTTGATCATTTAATATGGTAGGGGCATGTGAAAATCTTAGGCACGATGTTTACTATGGTTGGGACCAAGTGCAAGTCCTAGGTGACTTTGGAAATTGGGGATAACTACATGTCTCACAAAAATTTCAAGTGTGAGATTTAGTAGGTACTAGTGAGATACTGTGATTATATAAGTAGGTTGTTTAATGTGGTTGGGGCCAAAAAGGAGAATTGAATATAAAATTCAACTTGGTTCTCACCATGAAAAATATCCCATATAAAATTCAACTTGGTTCTCACCATGAAAAATATCCCATTTACATAGACCAAGTAAGGTCAAATGTGCATCAAATAAATAATGTTGGTTGTTTCTATTGAGTGGTTGTTGATATTTTTAAAGGAAAAATATATATAAAAAAAATTAGCCTATAATGCATTGCATTTTTATTTAGTAGCATTGGTTTATAAACATATCTATCTTTAGTAGTATTTGGAGTAAGACTCTTTTTCCAATTACAAATTTGATAAGAATTTTGATATCTAAAATGTTGTGCATATTCCATTGGAATAGTTTGTCAACAAATCTTACAATATTTTTCAATATCTTATGCATTATTTTAATTTAAATTTCAATATCTTATGCAGTATTTTAATTTTAATTTCAAATTTAATATACACAAAATACTTAGATAAATTGAAACTTAAATGGAAGAAGTTAAGAAAATAAAACATCATCCACATAATGAACACAAGATGTACCTTTGGAAAACTCAATATGGTAAAAACCCAACTAGAAGGAGAGGCCTTTCCTTGCTCTTTTCTTCTAAGTTATGAAATTCAAATATAAAGAAAGTGCACTCACTATGGGTTTCCATGGACATTGTGGTCCATATGGCTACTACGAGATCAACTTCCTCTATCCTACTTCAATATCGCACCCCTATATGCTCTACTCAACTATTGAATAATAAACAATACAATGAGAATAGAACCACTTCTTTTCATAACAACCTAGTATTTAACATGGCCTAATATTCATCTAGAGGTAGGGATAGGGTTTTTGCACCCTCAACTCTTGATTAAGGTTAGGGCTATGGTTTTTGCATCCCTCAACCCTTGATTACAGTTAGGGATAGGGTTTTTGCACCCCTCAACTCCTAATTAGTGTTAGGGTTTTGGACCCTCTATAATCTTCTTGAAAGTGCTCATGTGACTAGCTCCACATATCCAAGTAATGTGCATTGGTGTGGCATCCACTTGGTATCATGATGGCCGACAAGTTTTTTCAACTTATGGGAGGCATAACTTATGCATACAGACTTCGATTGAGGTGATGTGCACACCATTGGAAAGCCCTTGATGTGTAGAGCAACATTAATAGGTTGAAAGCTTTATCCGCAAAGTTTTGACCCCAAAAGAAGCCATTTGAGGCCTTAAATAGGCTCTAGAAGTTTCTAGACCCTAAATAACCAAGCATGACCTACCCCTAAAATCTCCCTACAAGCCAATAGAGCTAATTTTTCCACCCATACAATACAAAAAAAGATAAAAAATCATATCATGATCCATTTCAAATCAAATCCGACAAAATTTCAAGTAAGAGCAAAGTTCTATAATGATCCAATGACAAAATTTCCAGTAGGAGCAAAGTTCGATAATGATCCAAGGCCTGTGCATGGTGAAACAATGTCACTAAGGGTTTTGGTTAATTCTAATTCAATTGATATTGTAAAAAGTTCAATGAGCATTTCAAATTGAGGGTCTCTATTTTTCTATATCACCAAATTATAATAAAATAAATTCATTACAAAATTAGACAAATTTACATTTTCGTGAAATGTAAATGGAAACACTGTATCAACATAGGGTTATAGTTCAAACACTTATGAATTCTTACTATGATAATTAGGGTAGACATTTTCACACCATGTCCATTGGATGTAGCTTGGGTGGTTGGGAGGAATGATTGTTACCTCCCCAACCAGGTTCAATTCTTGTAACTGAATAGCATACAATTATGGAATGCAATTTCACCCCTTATGGTATAAATAGAAATCTAATCCAATGATTTGTTAATAAAATTTTAAGGTGAACCATAAAATCTTGTTACAATCTCAATGTTATGAGAATTATCTTGTATTATGGACCTATTGGTGCTTCTAGGTTTATAAATATATTTTGATATTAATGCCACATTTGTTAAAAATTGACTATGGGGTTAACATGAAAGACACATTTTGACTTGTTAATATATGTTGAGGTATATGATTGCAAAAACTTGTTGGGGCCTCATACGTGGCAACATTGCCAAGTTGTTGAGCACTAACATACTGTAGTGCTTCCCACGTTCTCTGAACAACGACATTCTATTAATCTCCTCTCCTCTCGCCTCTCTAGCCACCCACAACGCTCCTCCGCCATCTCTCCAAACTCTGTTCTGATAGTTGAGATGGCCGCCATGGCTACGCAAGCCCACCAGCAGCTAAGTCGTCTCATGAAACTTGGTGTACTGGCTTTTGGGTTTATTTGTTCGTTGATCCACCACATTGTAGGAGGCAAGCAGGGGTGGACGCTCTTCCCCAGTTACGCTCAATGAGCCCAACGAAGCACCTTCAAAGTCCACGACATTCTCTGTAATAAAACAATCCTATCTTTCTCTACTTTTACATTCTAAAATCTCCTCATTTTGTATGCAGACACATATGAATTAATGGTGCTATATGAATGCTTGTATCCAGTGTTTCTTTACAGTGGCGCTGACCATATGGTTCTTGAAGTGAACAAACTGGATCACGATTCATGCTCTACAGCCACCCCTCTACAAACGTATATCGGCGGCAAAACTATTGTACCGCTCTCCCGAGAAGGAAATTATTGGTTTATCTGTGGAACTTTTGGGCACTGTCAGGCTGGGATGAGCTTGGGAATCACCGTTACTGCTCCTCCGCCCACTACTATTTCTACTCATTTGTCTCCTGCGCCGCCGCCGCCACTTCCGCCCACCACGAATTCAACTCAATTGTCACATGCACAAGCGACGCTTCCGTTGCAGGCGTCACCATTCGAGCCGCCGCTGCGGAGGGCGCCGCCGCAAGTGCAAGAGTGGCGTGTGTCATACCAAAAAGGTGGTCAAATAATCAGAAGGAACCGCTATGTTCCTGGTTGATAAATCTATATGGGTTATTCAATTGAATTTTGATTCCAGATATTGTGGACAGCCTTGTTACTGCTGGAGTAGAAGGATACACTTAAAAATTCAAAAAATACTTTTAAATAATTTTAATTATGATAGTCAAACTTGATAGGATGTGATTTTAAATTCCCATTCTGATGGAGAAGTTGGGGTTTTATACTGGGAAGAATGGGTGGAAGGCACAAACATTCAAAATGGCTTTATGTGGTTCTTAGATGATGTTTTTTAGACTATTTTAGACATTATAGATGAACATGGTTTTTGTTATGTTTATATAGTTTGGTTGATGATTGTTTGGACAGTATGATTTTTGTCTCCAGATATAGAGTTGTATGAACGAACAAATCAAGCTCTGCTATCAGAGATCTATATACTTTTTTATTTCCTTATAAATAACAAAAGTACAACTTTTTTCCCTCTTGAAAAAAAAATTCCCACGTTGATGCTACTCCATCCTAAGCATCTATGATTAGAAATAAATTAATGCTTATACTCGTTTTCTATTTTCAGTCTTTTAAAAAAATCTCCTCTTGTGTAGCTTAGCATTTCTGATTATATGCAGCTAAAAGGCTCGTCCTTTAACTATCTTA
This sequence comes from Larix kaempferi, assembly GCA_027924585.1. Lineage (NCBI taxonomy): Eukaryota > Viridiplantae > Streptophyta > Pinopsida > Pinales > Pinaceae > Larix > Larix kaempferi. The sequence goes on along the minus strand of BSBM01001703.1, from coordinate 661,506 downwards.
GCTCTGGACTTGTGGGCACGTTCATATGCAAACCTTGACCAGAAAGCCTTAAACAGGCACTCAAACTTCTGTAATAGAGAGATTTAAGTAGATTAAAGTAAACTGCAGAGTGCTAAAAATAATTATTGATATAAATTTAAGGGAATATGTTTTTAATTAAATGAAGTAAATTGGCTTTGTAACACACAAAACCAATCTGCCAACAAAACGTGAAATAATTTTTCTGTCATTAAAGAATCAAATGATTTGACAAATTAAGATTACTAATCAATGTTTCCTTTTAAAACTGTAAACAAAATCAACTTAATTCTTAGAGGTTTTTCTATTATAGACTCTGAAGCACAGTTTTGCATCATGGCAATGACCAGGCCTGCCATTTTGTTTATCTGGTGAAGCATAAAGATCTTGCCAATCATTGTGCAGTGCACCATTTCATTAATGATAAAATTATCATTGACCTTAAAACTTAAAATATCGTTAAAATGTAAAATAAAAAAAATAAAAATAATATATATATATATATATAAAAGGTTGAACCAGAGTTCAATGTCAAATGACTGTAACTAAAATCATCATTGATCTTAAAATATCGTTAAAATGTAAAAATAAAAATAAATAAAATATATGAAATTATTTATATCAAAGTTTAACAAGAGTTCAATGTCAAATTATTGTAATCCCTATTTTGTTTTGATATTTGAAATTGGAAGGAATTTGACCCTTTTTATGTTTTCTCTAACAAACTAATCGAATATTGCAGTGTTGTTTTTACTATTTTTTATGCTGCTCAACAAACTATATTTCAGCTCATTGGTTGGGCTATGAGATATTTGTAAAAAATTTCTAACTTCTCCATTGCAACGTGTAGTTGCCTTGAAAAACAATTACATGAATTTTAGTGTGCATACACATTTGGAACCGAATGCTCAACTTCCAAAGCCCAAAATTAATTATAATGAAAATGTTTAAAGGGACACTTGAGCGCCCTTTAATTTTAAGATTAAAGAGTTATACGAGCCACATATGAAAAAGTCCCATAAATCATATGGATATATGATAAATGATAATAACTTTTAGGTTCCCATTTCATCATCAACAATTGGGGACTCACCCCAAGAAGGTTGGTTCATGGTTGGTTCAAACTAAACTCAGAGAGAGAGGGTTGGTTCAAACTAAACTTTGATGGTTGGTTAAAGAGAGAGAGAGAGAGCCAGAGGGTTGGTTCAAACTAAACTTTGATGGTTGGTTAGAGAGAGAGAGCGCCATGGACTCACTAGGTTGGTTCAAACTAAACTTTGATGGTTGGTTTGATGTATATATATAGAGAGAGAGAGAACCAAACTTTGATGGTTAGTTTGATGTATATATAGAGAGATTTATATAAATGGGAAGAGTTGGTTAGAGAGAGAGAGAGAGCCAGAGGGTTGGTTCAAACTAAACTTTGATGGTTGGTTAGAGAGAGAAAGAGAGCCATGGACTCACTAGGTTGGTTCAAACTAAACTTTGATGGTTGGTTTGATGTATATATATAGAGAGAGAGAGAACCAAACTTTAATGGTTAGTTTGATGTATATATAGAGAGATTTATATAAATGGGAAGAAAGAGAGTAAATATTAAGATAACAATAGGAACAATATTTTAGTATATTCCCCAAGATATTTTCATAGTCTTTACCTTGTATCATAAAGTAAACTATCTTGTACTGTTGATGAAGAGGGAGATGATATATACAACATTCTAATTATTAGTCAATTGGTTGATTGATCCAAATATAATGTATGTTTAATACATATCACTTATCTTAAAGGAATCTCTTATGGAAAGACTAAAGGTGGAGATTCCCTCTACAACATCTCTCTTTCCCTCAAATCCTTCCTCATTTCGAAGAATTTTGACCAACATTTCATCAATTTTTTATAAAAATAATATGTCAATTCAAAATTGGGTTTATATGCAACTAAACTCTATGATATCTAGCTTCTTGTTCTCTCTAGGATGTTCTGTATTGGTTGTAGTTATTGGGTCCATTGGCTTCTCTAATATTGCCACTATTTTCTTACTAAGTGTTTTAGATGGCTCGAATACTTTCTTGCATATTCTCTTCACATAGGTGCCACGAGTCTATAAAGCAAGTTTTTCAAATTATTTTACTATTATAGCACTTAAATTAGAAGACATAGATGAAGAGGTGGAGGAGGGTGGAGGAGGCTCACACAAGGAGATGGTAAACACCAAAACTCATCTATTCCATAAGAAATTACGTACATATATAGGTGAGATAAATCTCAACTAACCAAGACTCAGATCCTACAATATTGGATCTCAAACAACTCATCCCATCTTAAGAAGATTAATATCAACAACCCAATCACTACAACAAAGCCTATTTTGACATTATTCCAACACTAGCCTCTTTGTTACCTACACTATTATCTCTACCTCTTCCCATTAAAAGTAGGGAATATTAAAATGTTATAATGAAGTTTTATCCTCCCAATTCCATTATTTATCTTTAATCTCTAGTTGCTTTATGTCTTTGCTACATTCTCCAAATTCATTTTCTAGAAGTAGTGTTTTTGCTCATTGAGAATAATGTGTTGCAACTCTATCTTTACATAGACAAGTTTATGGTTCTAATAAAATAATTCAAAAATAAGTACTAACGTAAATTAATGTCATATTGCTCAGTGTATTTTTTTCTCATATTAATATGCTTAGATTCTTGCAATATTGTGATCATGGTATTCAATTCTTTAAACTCTTATTGGATGTCCTTGATAACCTGATCATATTATTGTGCATTGTTTTTATCAACCATATGATCAAATTGATTGATTAAAGGCATGTCATTTCCCTTGAATTGTTCAAGGGGTTTTTCATTTTTTGTAGTTAACAAAAAACATGGGATGTTCTTTAGTTTCAACTTAAACTCTTCTAGAATTGCATTTTCTTTGTCTTTTGCAACTTGGATTTCCTTTCTTGCCTTTCTCTTTCTCTTGTCTTCTTCTTTTTTCCAATTATTTCTTCATGTTATTATTTCTTGATCCGAAATATAATATTGAGAGGAAAGGTGAAATTAGAACTCTTATCCACATCCCTGGTCCATTGAAATCCCATTGTGGGAAAATTTGCACAAAGTTGTGTAGTCGTTCCCACTTTAGAGGTTAAGACTTTGAGATTGTCAACAAGGCCCAATATTGTAGTATAGAAAGAAAATGTGAATGACCCCAAATTGATCCTGCATGGTTCTTGTTAGCAAAAAAAATAAAAATAAAACAAAACTTGAAAATACGTTGAAAGGGAGTGAGGATATAAAAGCCACAACAAGAAGCACATGTTAGAACAAAATTAGATTGCCCAATCGTCAAGTTGTTACATGTAGTGTCACCTAGGAGGTGTTGGATTCAAGGGAAGCCAACAATGTCCCTTAGGGAGGTCCTTTTTGTCCACAATAAATGCTAAATAACTTGAGAGAACAATGGAAGAAACAATTGCCCCTTGGAGGAAGGTGGCAAGGGAGCTTGAAGAATGATAGTAGATATGGGAAGAGGAGGAAGAAGTTCCAACACAATTCCAACCACATAACCTTGCTCTAATTTCTCCTTACTAGATGCGTGACAATGACTTCCTTTTATAGGCCAGGAGGTGGAAAAGAAATAACTAGATCCAAATGTGGACTCATTAACTCCATGATCTAGCTCAAAAGTACACAAAGGGGGGCCATTCAATGAACCCAAGTACATGAGGAGCTAAATTTGAATTCTTGGAGGTGATGGAGCTTTCATGAGCCTTCAATGCACCGTGGATTATTGTGGTCCCACCGTTTTGACAGTTTCACTTGCACAGATTTGATAATACTCACTATAGTGTGGTCTTTCATGGGAGTAACCGTGCTACCTTTTTTACTGTTTTTGGCATTTTTGGACTCACGCTACTTTTTGGATCTAATGAGGATGTCTTCGGTGGGATGCATGCTATATGTTGATGATTCCTTACTACAATATTAGCTAAAATGTTGCATGTGTATGAAATTTAGGCGTTAACAAATGTCCCCTGATGTATGAGGTTTGGAAGGTACTGTAGAGCCGATAATGCATCAACGTTTCTTTTTTGTGTTTTCCCATGTTCTTGGAAGTTCTTAAGCGAGTGTGGATAGAAGGTTCCCTTGGGGGAAGATTGATGGTGACAACCGGTGAAGCTGTAACAAAGAATAGTGTTTTATACAAATGAGGTGGGCATACCCATGCTTGTGAAATCTGTCAAGATGACTACAATAAGAGAAGACCGAGGGGTCAACTCAAAATACTATTGGAACACGGATGAAGGCAATTCAATCCATGTAAGAGTGACTGATCCTAGAATTGTTGTGGCAGGTTCCGAAGAAGCAAAATTGTTGATGACTATGATACACCCACTAGGGTGGGGGACTGAAATACTAGAGAAGTTGTTGGATAGAGGACCTCACATGTTTCTACTACCATGCTTTGTAAATGTGAAAACTGCTACCTTCGAAACATACGACTCTCCCTAATACGATAGAGGTGTTGACGTCCAACATAGGAGATACTACTAAGTTAGGGAGCAATGAGGACACTCCCTACTTAGTTCAAGGTGATCCCTTATTTTGATTGAAAGGGACCCCCAAGGTACAACTGCAACTCTCAGAATATGGTGATTTGATGTCGATGAGAGTTGAAGTGCATGATAAGACAAGGGCCTTATCCTAAGAACCAAGATCATTATGTAACCAACTGCAATACTTACAGACATGACACAATACTAGTTGGTAAACGTGGGGCTCGTAACTTCCTTTGATCGATGTCGAATTGGGGAGTAACTGACAACAACATTCTTCAAATAAGGAACAGAGTGTAACAGAGGGAGACAAAATGCAGATGAAGGGATTTGCTGGGGACACAAAACTGAGGGTGATCGTGAATGACAAAACTCATAATGCTGGGGATAGGGAGACTCAATGAAATTGATCAAAGGAGACCATGGGTTGCTGCCCAAAATAATAGTGATGTTTCCACAATTTTGAGTGGTATAGGGAACAATTTGTACATAAAGAATAATTGGTAGGGTCCCCACGGTTTTGAGGGTGTTGGGGGACCAATTTGATGATGGGTTGGATTCTTGCATTTTTTGGTGGATCAAGGAATCAATTTGATGATGGTTGAGGTTCCCATCGTTTTGAATGGGTTGGGGAACCATTTCCATGATTATTTGAGGGTTATTTTGTGAAACGTGAAGATGGGTGCCCCATGAATCAATTCCATGTAGAGTGTCCCTCCGAGGATAACTTAATAGGATTGGTTTCTAGAGAGGGTAGGGGACCCATTATTGTCTTGGAGGGGGTGATGATATGAATTATATTGCAGATGGTAGATTTCTCATGGAGGTATGAGTGGTCAACTATGATTCTTGATCATAACATATGCCGAGGAAGTTGATGGCATTAATTGCTGAAGGTGGGGGAGTAAACATGCAACTATATAATGATGAACTATAAAGCGAATAATCCGTTCGTTCACACAATGAATATTACCAGAACACCTGGAATATCAAATAGGCCATTAATAGGGCAAATATATATTGATAATAGAATAGATAAGTGTTGGCACTTTGATTCAGTTGTCATTGATGGTTGGAAAGTTGCGACTCAAACAAGCTGTGACTCAGACGACTGTAACTCAGAAAGCTGTGACTCAGACAAGCTGTGACTCAGACAGCTGTGACTCAGACAAGCCGTGACTCAGACGGCTACAACTTAGATAGTTGTGACTCAGACAAGTTGTGACTCAGACGACTGCAACTCAGACAGCTACAACTCAGACAGCTGTGACTTAGACGGCTGAGACTCATACAGCCGTGACTCAGATAAGAACACAGTGATTCGCGTCTCGCTTTTCGGGCATCCGGAGACGAATCTCGAAAATATGGGACATGGGTTTTGTGCGCAACAGCCTCATTTACCTGAATCACGAGGAAATCTCCAAACGAAGCTACGGTTTGAGCTATACAAGTGGTTCTTTGAACATGTAATTCTTAGATTTACTGTTGCGGGTGGTTTTTACAAATTAGCAATTGGTTGAAATAGCTGCGACTCAAACAACTGTGACTCAAACAAGCTGCGACTCACAAACATTTATTTTTTAATTAGTCAGCTACAACATGTAAACTCTGGAATTCAAAGAGACAATTAAAATGTCAGTTACAGCGTGTGAATTCTGGAAGTTAAAGAGACAGTTTTAGTTTTAGAATTGGTATATCTAGAAGTTAAAGAGATCGAGGCATATAACTTCAGCATCTATAAAAAACAATTGATGAGAACAAAATTAGAGTGAGATTTGAGAGGATGAAGAGGAGTCGTTACTGATGAAGTTGTGATTCAAAGAAAATGAGAACAAAAATGTATGGCTCGATTTAATGAAGAACAAAATGCCCATAAACTCAAGCTGTAGCAGCACAGAACAAAATAAAAAGGGTATGTACTGATATATCTGAACTAGTGTGATATAATTGACTGAATTTTTTCTTACATAGGGTGGTAGGGAGGAGCAAGGGAAGACTGTAAAGTCTTCTTGGAAAGTTGGTGCTTGTACATTTGGGAGTTGTAGCTTCCATTCAGTTGGTGCTGAAGAAACAGAGGTAGCAGCCTCATCTGGGTTGTAGCTCAGATAAAATAGAATGTAAAGAGAAGTTGGAGCTTGCCTTTCATACTAAGAAGAAGAGGTTTTTTCCCTTTATTGGTTTCCTCAGGAAAATCAATGTCTCTACATATTTATGTGATTGAGCATTGTTTATATGCCTTATATTTAATTCTGTTATAATAATATACCTGCTACAAAGGAATGTGCATAGAACATCTATTATCATATTGATCGTCACACTTCATCAAAGTTAAAAGGGAAAGGGAATGTAAAATTGTTTAAGCACAGTAATAACTGATTCACCCCCCCCTCTCAGTTATTTGAATACTTTCAACAATTGGTATCAGAGCAGTGTTCCTTTAGTCTAAGGTAGATCCGAAAGCTTAAACATGACAAGCCATGAAGGCTCAACCAATAAAGCTCCTATGTTTGATGGAACAAATTTTTCCTTTTGGAAAGTTAGAATGAGACAATATTTAATGTCCTTAGGTGCTGATGTTTGGGAAGTTGTAGAAATTGGATATACAAAACCTGTGGTTCTTGCTTCCAAAGATGACACGATGGAATTCAGTTTTAATGCTAAGGGAATGAATGTAATATTAAGTGGTCTTGCTGAATCTAAGTTTGTGAAAGTGATGCATCTTGAATTTGCTAAAGATATGTGGGATAAACTTACTAATAGCTATGAAGGGAATGAGAAAGTAAAAGATGCCAAATTGCAAACATACAGGCTGAAATTTGAACAACTAAAGATGAATGAGGATGAGACTGTTAGTAAATATTTCCTAAGGGTTGAAGAGCTTGTGAATGCTATGAAGGGCCTCGGTGAAACAATTGAAGAAGCATCCTTAGTTCAGAAAATTTTAAGGTCTCTTCCTGATAAATATAACCCCAAAGTTTCAGCAATAGAAGAGTTAAATGATCTTAAAAATCTGGGTATTGATCAACTCCTAGGAACTCTAACTTCCTATGAGATGAGGATCAACAAAGATACAAATACCAAAAGAGAAGCCTCCTTTAAAGCAGATAAGAATATTGATTCTGGAGCAGATGAGATTGAGGAAAAAATTGTAAGAAGATTGAAGAAAGAATCAGGTAAATATAGAGACAAGCTGCCTTTTAAATGTTTTAACTGTGGTAAGATAGGTCATTTTGCCTCTAAATGTCCTCACAAGAAAAAAGATCAGAATTCTGATGATGAAGAGAAATACAAATTTAAGAAATACAGTAAAAAGAAAAGTTTGTGTGCAAATAATGATGTCTCCTCAGAGGATATAGATAGCAATTCATCTTGTGAAGATAGAATGAATGGTTTTATGCTTATGGCCATAGAAGATCTTGACATTGAATATGCAAAAAGTGACATGAATGATGAAGATGCTATAGTTGATATGGAAGGTGAGTTGATTAGTGCATTGGAAGAAATTGATAGACTCAGGTTAAAGAAGAGGAAACAAAAACAATTGCTGATACAGTATGAAAAGAATGACAAAGAACCTAGTATAGACTATATTTTGGTAAAAATAGAATTAGAAGAGGCAAAGAAAATAGAAGACATTCTTAAACAACGACTGGATGAAAGTAAAACAAGATGTGAAAAGTTAGAGGAAGAAGTGGTGACTGTGAAGAAAGAATTAGAAAAATTCCAAACTTTGTATCATCAGAATTGTTCAAGTATTAAAGCCTCAGAAGAGTTAAATAATATCTTGAGTAAGCAAAGATCTCCTTTGATTAAATCTGGTTTAGGCTATGAACAAGGTTCAAGCAGCAGTCACTCAGAGAACAAAGAAATAACTAAGGTGATCAACTTTCAAAGCAACAAGAAATCAGAATTCACAAAGTCTGCAACCTCCATCAAAGCTTAAGCAAATAAAACCAACAGTAATGACAATCTAATGAATGATAAAAAGGATATAGCTACAGGAACAAAAAACAATATTCTGCAGTCAAGAAAGCATGAAGAAGATATACAATACAGTGACAAGGCAATCAATTCCAAGAGGACAGCTAAGATCCAGGTATAAAAATCTCTTTAATGGTTACTGTTATTGTTGTTTTAGCTTTGGTCACAAAGCTGCAATCTGTGTATTTAATCCTAGAAACATGTAACAAAGAATATTTAGTAAGAATCAAATGCTGCAACACAGAGTGGAACAGTCAGTGAGTAATCAAAACTATCATACTCTATCAACAATCAGAAGAGGAATTCATGATAGAAATGTCAATCCTTTTGATCTTCTGTACAATGAGCCAGAATGCTATGTTTGTCATAACTGTGGACACAAGGCTACAAAATGTTATTTGAAGAAATACAAAACAGATTCAAGAGTGAATTATGTAGCTGAATGAAAAGTGTGGAAGAGGAAAGAAAGCAATCAATGTGATTTAGTGCTTTCTGCTCAAAGACAGAAGGACCCATGGTATATTGACAGTGGATGCTCCAAACACATGACTGGGGATAAAAGTAAGTTTTTGTCTCTAAGAGATAAAAAATCAGGAAATGTAACTTTTGGAAATGATGCTCCAGGAAAAATCAGAGGCAAAGGAATGGTAAGTCTGAGTAATGGCAAAGGGAAAGCTCAAGATGTATTGTTTGCGGATGGTTTAAAACATAATCTTCTTAGTGATAGTCAGGTCTGTGACAGGGGATGTGAAGTGGTTTTCACTGCTAAAGATTGTAAGATAAATTCTGTAAACTCAGGTCAGTTAGTTGCCAAAGGTATAAGGACAGAAAACAATGTTTATGTCTTGAAAGAAGAAAAGGAGGAATGTCATTTAAGCAAGTATGATGAGAGCTGGCTATGGCATAGAAGACTTGGACATTTAAATTTTGATCATTTAATCAAACTTAGAAACAATGGAGTAGTGAAATATTTCCCAAATATATCAAAACCATATGATGTTGTTTGTAAACCTTGCCAAATGGGAAAACTAACTAGAACACAGTTCAAATCCAAGCGCTTTCCATCTTCAGATAAACCTCTTCAGTTAGTGCATATGGATTTGTGTGGACCATCAAGGAAGGAAGGTAAAGGAAAAGAGAATTACTTTATGCTGGTTATAGATGATTATTCTAAACTTACTTGGGTTGCTTTTTTGAAAGAGAAATCTGAAGCGTTTGAAAAATTCAAAGTATTTAAAGCTCTGATTGAGAATCAAACAAGAACACAACTGAAAGCAGTAAGGTCAGATAGAGGAGGAGAGTTTAGCTCAAGGCATTTCAAGGAAGTTTGTGATGAATAGGGTATCAAAAGAGAGTATACAATTCCAGGGACTCCACAGCAAAATGGAGTGGTTGAGAGATATAATAGATCAGTTCAGCAAATGGCAAGATCAATGATGAAAGAAAATAATATATCTCAGGGTTTTTGGGTAGAGGCAATTCATACAACTGTTCATATACTTAACAAAGCTCACTTAAGGCCGAGCAGTGATAAACCCCCCTATGAATTGTGGTTTGGGAGACCTGCTACAATCAAGCATTTCAAAGTCTTTGGGAGTAAGTGTTATATCAAGAATAGTGATGAACATCTTGGAAAATATGATGATAGGGATGATGAAGGTGTTTTCCTAGGATATGCTACAAACAGTAAAGGATATAGATGTTACAATAAGAAGTTGCATAAGATGGTTGACTGCATTGATATTAAAGTAGATGAAGGGAGTCATGTAAAAGACACTCAGATAAACAGGGATGAATCATGTACAGAGGATACAACTGAAGATGAAGAAGAACAGGTCCAAGAATCAGAAAAGGAAGAATCTGAATCAGAGAATGAAGATGCAGACTCACAACAATCAGTAAAACCTCCTTCAAGAATTATTCAGAAAAATCATCCTGAAAGTCAGATCATTGGTGACAAGAATGAAGGTGTGCAGACAAGAAGAAAGTTACTCAAAGATACAGAACAGTTTCACATTGCCTTTTTATCTATAATAGAACCCAAGAATTTTTATGAAGCTAGTGAAGATGAAGATTGGATAAAAGCCATGAATGAAGAGCTTGATCAGATTGAAAAGAATAATACTTGGGAACTTGTTCCGAGACCAGCGTATAAGAATGTGATAGGTACCAAATGGGTATTTAAGAATAAGATGAATGAAAAAGGACAAATTGTGAGAAATAAAGCCAGATTGGTTTGCAAGGGTATGCACAAGTTGAGGGACAATATTTTGATGAGACTTTTGCACCTGTGGCAAGAATGGAAGCTATAAGAATGTTTCTTGCTTATGCCTGTCACAAAAATTTCAATGTTTTTCATATGGATGTTAAATCAGCTTTTCTAAATGGATATCTAGAAGAAGAAGTGTATATGGAGCAACCTGAAGGTTTTTCACTGACAGACAATCTTGATTATGTCTGCAAATTGAAGAAAGCTCTATATGGATTGAAACAAGTGCCAAGATCCTAATACTATAGATTAGATAAATATTTACAAGAGAAAGGATTCAAGAAAGGCAATGTTGATAGTAATCTGTATATCAAAACAGAAGGTGATGACTTATTAGTTGTTTTGGTTTATGTTGACGATATCATTTTTGGATGTACTAATGCTTCTTCTGTTCAATGGTTTGCTAATGCTATGCAATCTGAGTTTGAAATGTCAATGATTGGAGAATTATCATACTTTCTTGGTCTTCAAATCAATCAAAATTCTGAAGGTCTATTTCTCTCTCAAGAGAAATATCTGAAGGAGATGTTGAAAAAGTTTCAAATGGAGGATTCTTCACCTGTTAGTACCCCTATGATTGTTGGCTACAAGCTTAGAAAAGACGATATCTCACCAGATGTTGATCAAAGAACATACAGGTCAATGATAGGCAGTATTCTATATATTACAACAACTCGTCCTGATATCATGCATGCTGTTGGAATGGTAGGAAGATTTCAATCTGCTCCCAAACAAAGTCACTTGGTAGTTGTGAAGAGAATTTTCAAATACTTGAAAGGCACAATGACTTATGGTCTTTGGTATCCTAGGAATCAAAACTTTTAGTTGATTGCATATTCAGATGCTGACTGGGCAAACTATTTGGATGAAAGAAAGAGCACTAGTGGAGGTGCATTCTTCTTAGGCGATTCATTAGTAGCATGGATGAGTAAAAAGCAAGGTTCTATTTCTCTATCTACTACTGAGGCTGAATACATAGCTGCTGCAACATGATGTACACAAGTATTATGGATGATACAAACTCTTGCTGATTTGGAGGTGAAATATTCTGAATCTATTCCTATTCACTGTGATAACACAAGTGCCATTAGTGTGTCAAAGAACCCTATTCTTCATTCCAAGACCAAACACATTCCAATCAAGTATCATTTTTTAAGGGAGCAGGTTACAAACAGAGTTGTCCAATTACATTTCATTCCTTCTAAAGAATAGATTGCTGATATCTTTACTAAACCCTTATCCAAAATCCATTTTGAATATCTACGCCAGAAGTTCGGTGTCATATCTTGTTCCAACTAACTTGTTCACTTTGGCAGGGGGAGTTTGTGCTTATTGCATATCTGATGTAATTCTGAGATGGTTGTAGAATGTTGTATTTGTTGATTTCTGAGTTAATATTGATAGGGGGAGATGTATTGTCATGATTTCTTTGACATTGATGTCAAAGAGGGAGAAGTTCAGGTAGTTGCAGATAACAAGCAGTCAGTGATTACACTTACAACATCATAAATTTTAGGTTTCCATCAATGCCAAAGGGGGAGATTGTTGGCACTTTGATTCAGTTGTAATTGATGGTTGGAAAGCTACGACTCAGACAAGCTGTGACTCAGACGGCTGCAACTCATAAATTTGTGATTCAGACAAGCTGTGACTCAGACAGCTGCAACTCAGACAGCTGTGACTCAGACACGCCATGAATCATACGGCTACAACTCAGACAGCTGTGACTCAGACAAGCTATGAATTAGACGGCTGCAAATCAGATAGCTACAACTCAGACAACTGTGACTTAGATGGCTAAGACTCAGACGGCCGTGACTTAGATAAGAACACAATGATTCACGTCTCGATTTGCGGGCAGCTAGAGATGAATCTCGAAAATCTGGGACATGGGTTTTGTGCGCAACGGCCTCATTTACCTTTATTGTAAAGAAATCGCCAAACGAAGCTACGGTTTGAGCTATACAAGTGGTTCTCTGAACATGTAATTCTCAGATTTACTGTTGCAGCCAGTTTTTACAAATTAGCAATTGGTTGAAACAGCTGTGACTCAAACAGCCGTGACTCAAACAAGCTGCGACTCACAAACATTTATTTTTTAATTAGTCAGTTACAGCATGTAAACTCTAGAATTCAAAGAGACAGTTAAAATGTCAGTTACAACATGTAAATTCTGGAAGTTAAAGAGACAGTTTTAGTTTTAGAATTGGTATATCTGGAAGTTAAAGAGACCGAGGCATATAACTTCAGCATCTATAAAAAACAATTGATGAGAACAAAATTAGAGTGAGATTTGAGAGGATGAAGAGGAGTTGTTACTGATGAAGCTGTGATTTGAAAAAAATGAGAACAAAAATGTATGGCTCGATTTAATGAAGAACAGAATGCCTAGAAACTCAAGCTATAGCAGCGTCGAACAAAATAAAAAGGGTATGTACTGATATATCTGAACCAGTGTGATATAATTGACTGAATTGTTTCTTACATAGGGTGGTAGGGAGGAGCAAGGGAAGACTGTAAAGTCTTCTTGGAAAGTTAGGCTTGTACATTTGGGAGTTGTAGCTTCCATTCAGTTGGTGCTGAAGAAACAGAGGTAGCAGCCTCATCTGGGTTGTAGCTCAGATAAAATAGAATGTAAAGAGAAGTTGGAGCTTGCCTTTCATACTAAGAAGAAGAGTTTTTTTCCCTTTATGGGTTTCCTCAGAAAAATTAGTGTCTCTGCATATTTATGTGATTGAACATTGTTTATATGCCTTATATTTAATTCTGTTATAACAATATACTTGCTAGAAAGGAATGTGCATAGAACATCTCATATCATATTGATCGTCACACTTCATCAAAGTTAAAAGGGAAAAGGAATGTAAAATTGTTTAAGCACAGTAAGAACTGATTCACCCCCCCCTCTCAGTTATTTGAATACTTTCAACAATAAGAGATAATAAGATGATAGGATATTACAACATAACTCGCCTTTAATATGGCTTGAGTGTTCCTAATGAAGGGTTATGTCCTTTCACATTAAAAGCTAACTACTTTAATGATTAACAATTATTATTTATTTAATATGCCATTTATATTCATAGCATTGCCACTCTCTTAGAAAGGCTTTGTCTTCAAGCCTTATAATTTTGTCGCATTGTTCTTTGTGATGTCATGACTGACGAAACATGTTGATACGAACTGCTAAGTGTAGAGCATAACTTCCGATATGTGGATGGGTCAATCCATCCTAAATTGATTTGTTGCTGACTGTTGGGATTCCCCACTGATCTGTCGTCAAGAGCTTTGATCACATTAGTACCATCATCTTTCGACATTTACCACTTTTCAGAATATCAGTTTTTATGGTTGGGGTGTCGATAGGGAATTTTCACAATGTTATTTTCTTTTACGAGTGTCGTCTTTTGAGCATTGATCTGAGTTGGAAGTTGTATTTTCGTCCCTTGAGGTTTTAAGGTTTCGTTATGTATTTTTTCCAACTTGTTTTCTAACTGCATGTTATCATTTTGAAACTTCTTAATCGCTTCGACTTGTGATTTTCTGTCATCTTCAGACTTCTTAAGTTGTTCCTTAAGATCTTCATTATGACTTCTGATGTAGCTATTTTCTTCCTGCTTGTCTAGAAGTTTTCCTTCAATGTCTTCCGTAGATTGTTCTGTCTTCCGACTATTTTTCAACTTCTTAATTTTTGTGACTAGTGTCTTGTTATGATTTCTTAATCTGAAAATTTCTTCGGAATTGTTGGATAGTGTTTTATTACTCTTTGCGATCTCTAATTTGTGTGCCTTTTTAGAGTCGTCATTTTGTTGTTAAAGAACTTTTATCTGTTGTCGACATTGGCCGACCTCTGATTCTTGACTTTCTAATTTATGTCGTATCTGAGTTAGTTCTTCATCCTTGTCGCTAACGATTTTGTTCAAGCGCATTATTTCTTCTTCGTAATCGTTTATTTATTTCTTTATATCTTGATTTTTTAATCTTTGATTGAATTCATTTTCGGCTTTTAATTCATCAATTTGCGCATACAATTTTTCTATACACCTTTCCTGGTCAGAGACTTTTATTTCATTGCACCTTTCTTGTAATTCAATTCTTATTTCTGAACTGTTATTTATGTCACGCAATTCTTCATTGTCTTTTCGGTAACACTTTAACTTGGCTTCTAATTTCTCTATTTGTAATCGCAAACCGGCTTCCATGGTCTCTGATTTCTTCGACTTTAGATGCTTGTTCTGGACTATAGATGGTCTTTAATTGGTCTTTGATTTCTTCAACAAGGTTGGATTAAAAAAGATGTAATAATTCCCAATATGTCTCTCTTGGAAAGAATTTTCTTTGACCCCCTTTTTTTTTAATTAGGTCAAATAACCCCTTTTTTTTCCACAAATAATTATTATTTTAATAAAATAATTATTATTATAACATATTTTTTTTACTATGACTTCTTTTGACTTCTTCTTATTTCTTTTTTTTTTTGGATTTTTTTTTTTCAATAATAAGTAGACACCAGAAAGGTGTAATAACCCTTAATGTGGTTTTGTGGAGAAGAGAAATTTTAACTTTTTTTTTTTTCTTCGTTTTTCTCTTTTGACTTAACAATTGTAATAATGCAATTATTATTATTATTAAAAATTTAATAATAATGTCAATATATAAAAACCTTATTATTATTTATATAATAATAATTATTATATTAATAAGGTTTGAATTGTTATAATAATATTTATTATTATTTAAAATAATAAAACTATTATAATAAATTATTTATTTTTTATATAGTTTGAATTGTTATAATAATATTTATTATTATTTAAAATAATAAAACTATTATAATAAATTATTTATTTTTTATATAGTTTGACGTGAAATTATTTAGGGTTTCAACCCTAGCAATATGCTGGAAGGCGGCTCTTGGGAGGAGGATGGGAGGTGATGCAATGAAGAGCGAGCAGACGGGGGGGAGAGACCAACAGGTGAGGGGAAGGGCGTGGACGCTATGGTGCAGAGTCGCAGGAGAGTGGGGTGTGAGGGAGGAGGCACGGGGAGGATGTAACAGCGGGGAGGAAGGAGGGAAACGACGAGGTGAGGGAGGTGCGTAGAGGGACTTGTGAAGCGAGAGGGGAGGTAGGGAAGGCTGAGCAGAGGGTGCAGCGGTGAAGGAATGTCGTGGCAGAGGAGGTGTGAGGGGAGGAAGGAGGTCGAGGGAGTGTTGCAGGAACATCAAGGGGAGCGTGGGTAGCGTGAAGGTGAAGGGTGTTGCCAAGGAGGGAGGCCGAGGGAGTGGCCGAGAGGAGGTGGAGGATGCTATGGAGGATCGTGGAGGAGTGTTTGGGAGAGGTGCGCGAGTAGGAAGGGAAGAAGAGGGATGGAGCAGAGGCGGCAGAGGGAGACAACGTAGAATGGCGGGAGTCAGGCGTCGTGGGTGGAGGAGTGTGGAAAGGAGAAGTAGTGGATGGGGCAGGAGCGCAGGAGGATGTAGGAGGGCGTGGAGATGGCGAAGGGATGAAGGGTGGGACTGTGTGTTAATGTATATGTAACTTCGGAATGTATTTCATTTATATATTTATTGTACTCCTATAGAGATTTGTTATTCCTCTATATGGAAGTGTCGTCATTTGTATTGACAAGTGTCGCAAGTGTGTTAACTTGCCGATGGGTTATTAGACCACCTTGTAAGGGGTCGGCCCAGATTAATGTAATATGTGGTTATTGTGCTAAGCTAGACAAGTCAGCCCCATAAGGTTATTGGCCAGTCAGGACAAGTATAAATAGAGATCGGGTGATCTCTATTTGGATCACTTCAGAACTCACACTTCCATCACTCGGAAAGTGGCGAACATGTGAGGAGGAGGATCAGCTGCTAAGAGGAGTCTATCTCTTGTACTTTGGTTGTACTATTTCTGTATCTATCTCTGAGGAAGTTGTGGGGTTTTTCACCTTAGGGTTTTCCCCATGGAAACAATGTGTGTCTATTGTCTCTCATGCTTTTGATTCTTGTGATGATTGACATGCTTGTTATGATTGATATGCATTGATATGTTGTACATGTTATTCTCTCAGTAAATATCCTAGAGTATATTGAATTAATGCTCAAAATTTAACATGGTATCAGAGCTAACTTGAGAAGAAGACATTGTACATTGACGGAAACTAGGGTTTCTTGTTTATTGGGTTTCTCTCCACAGATTTTGGAAAAGAAGCTTATTAGATTGACTCTACTCATCAAGGAGAATCTATCTGTCCAATCAGAATTCAATTCTGAGCATTTTCAGCTTTGGCCCTAAAAATTAGGGTTTCCTCAAAAATAGGAATTTTTGAAATCTAAAGACATAGCTGGACGCTCCTTGGAAAAATCAAAGTTTAGAGCTTTGGATCGATATTTTTGGCTGGGTAAATCTCCGGGCAACTCAAACCCTAATTCAGGGTCCTCCCTAGTGAACCCGGGAAGACCAAAAGGAATTTCTGAAGGGTGAAGCTTTGCAGATCTCAAATTCTGAATACACCAGACTGATAAGCTCATCAAGGCGCATCTTTCTATCCTTTCAGAAAGTTGAAATTCACATTTTGAATTTCTAGTGTTTTTTCGACAAACCCTAATCTGGGACCAGATCCAGTTTTCAGCAAAACAAGTGGTAAGAACTAAATCTTTTCTATTTCCATTTGAAGTACTTTTAAAAGATGTCTCACCACACCAAGCTTGAGGAAAAGCTTGAAGGAGCTGATAACTTCCGAGCATGGAAGTATAGGATTGGGTTAATCCTGGAAGAGAATGAGTTGGAATCATACATAAAGGAAGACATCCCTATCCTAGAGGATGAAGAGGATAAGATATTGCATAAGAAGAAATTGGTCAAGGCAGAGAGAATCATTGCTGATTCTATCAAAGACCATCTCATACCACATGTGTCATCCCTGAAGACACCCAAGGAGATGTTTGAATCTTTGACCAAGCTATTTGAAGGGAAGAACATAAATCCAAAGATGACTCCGTGGAATCAATTGAAAGGGGTCAAGATATTGAATGGAGATACCATTCAATCCTATTTCTCCAAGGTCTCTCAGATCAAGGAATAACTTGAAGCTATTGATGAAGTAGTAGATAATGGTGAAGTGGTTATGACCACTCTGAATGGCCTACCTAGGTCATGGGATTCCTTTATTCAAGGAATCTATGCAAGAA
Organism: Larix kaempferi; assembly: GCA_027924585.1. Lineage (NCBI taxonomy): Eukaryota > Viridiplantae > Streptophyta > Pinopsida > Pinales > Pinaceae > Larix > Larix kaempferi. Next base: position 643,497 of record BSBM01001703.1, on the reverse strand, counting down.
AGAAATTGATCTCCTTCAATAGACTATGGGAGGAATGTTCTCAAGAAGAAGCTAGGCTGGTGGCCCGAGAAGAAAAGATGGGAAATGAAGATCAAGCCCTCACAACACACACCAAGAAAGGAAGGTCAAAGAGGGAGCACTCTCATACCAAGAAATTTTCACACCATCATCAACATAAAGATAAGAAAGATCTCAGATGCTTCCCATGTAATGAGAAGGGTCACTTTGCTTCAGAATTTCCTAAGAACAAAAGGAACAAGAAGAAGAAGAAGAAGAAGGGTAGCAGGAAGAGATATCATGCTCATACTGCTAAAGATGATGAACCACCCAAGAAGAAGGCTAAAGGAGAAAGTGACGATGATGACTCATCAAGCGAAGAAGAGTATGTTCTAATCTCTGCTCTCACAGGTACTATCTCTCATGGTTGTAATGATTGGCTTATTGACAACGGGGCTTCCAAACACATGACTGGGTTTAAAGAATCTTTTGTAAATCTATCTGAACATGAATCACCCCATAAAGTGAAACTTGGGGATGACTATCAATACCCTATCAAAGGAAGTGGTGAAGCCTCCTACAACCTAGATTCTGGAAAGTATTTGAAGATGAAAGAAGTTCTTTATGTACCCGGGCTCAAGAAGAATCTACTCTCCATATCTGCATTGGATGCAAAAGGTATGAGGGTTTCATTTGTAGATGGCCAAGTTCTAATGTGGCCAAAAGGTAAAACTATTGATGATGCAGTAGTGATTGGAGAGCAAGAGTGAGGCTCGTATAAATTAAAGGGGCAACCTGAACATGCCATGGTACATGATTCCATGGAGCCAAGTGAACTTTGGCATAGAAGACTTGCACATATGCACTACAAATCATTACCAATTGCAAGTAAAGTTGTAGAAGGTCTTCCTGAAATCAAGACCATGCATGAAGGTGTTTGCAAAGGATGTGCAAAAGGAAAGAACATAAAGAAGGCATTTCCAAGCAGTGAAAGCAAGGAAAAAGGTATCTTGGAAATTATCCACTCCGATGCATGCGGTCTGATGTCATCCAGTTCTCTGACTGAGTATGTTTACTATTTCTCTTTCATTGATGACTTCTCTAGGAAGACTTGGGTTTACTTCTTGAAGAACAAAGATGAAGTGTTTGATAAATTCAAGGAATTCAAAGCCTTGGTGGAAAACCAAACTGATAAGAAAATCAAAACATTCAGATCTAATAATGGCGAAGAATTCACTTCAGGTGACTTCAAGAAACTATGCAGTGAATCAGGGATTAAGAGGGAGTTGATTGCTCCTTACAATCCACAATAGAAAGGAGTTGAAAAAAAAAAGAATAGAACTATCTTGGAAGCAGCAAGGGCAATGCTGCATGACCAAGATCTACCTATGCATCTATGGGCAGAAGTAGCTAGGACAGCTGTATATGTGCAGAACAGAACACCCCACACGATATTGGACAACAAGGCACCAGAAGAGGTCTTTTATGGTAAGAAACCTGAAGCCAACCATCTCAGAATATTTGGTTGTCCAGTATACACTCATGTCCCAAAGGAAAAGAGGACCAAGCTAGATCCTTTAGGAAAGAAGGGTATCTTTGTGGGTTACAGTGAAAGATCGAAGGCTTACAGAATATACTTTCCAGGGTTCAAGAAGATTGATGTTGAAATATTGTAACTTCAAAGAATATTATATTTGTATATTATTTATTTCGGAGATGTTCCATACCTCCGATGTGATTATACTATAAATCTGGAGATGTTTATTCCTCCAAGTTGGTTTTGGTAACTAGGGTTATTAGACCCACCATGTGGGGGTCGGCCCAGTCAGTTATAATGGGGTATTTAACCTAATGGTTAAATACGAGCCTACATGTACTTGTGTAAAATACATATCAAAGTAGTGTATAAATAGAGGAGGTGTGTTCCTCATTTGACACACTTGAGGATAGCGCACTTGTGGAGGAGAGGTCTGCTATTGTGGAGGAGGAGATCATATCTCAGGGTTTCATCTTTGTATATTGCTGGTCATCTATATTGAGGAAGCTTTGCTGGGTTTTCTACCCCATGAGGGTTTCCCAGGATAAATCTCTGTCTCTTGTGTTTATGCTATGCTTGTTGTTTCTTCAGTGATCCTGTATATGCTATTATTGTCAAATGGAATGTAATGCTGCTATTTTCTGTCTTAGCATATTGAATTTTAACATGGTATCAGAGCTAACCTGAAGGAAGACAAGGTATGGCACTAACGACACTTGCTTTACTTACGACAATTTGAAGGTTAGGGTTTTACATAGCAAAAACCAGTCATCGTAGCACTTTCGCTATAAATCCGTTTTGGCGAAGTTTTCGGATCTGAAATTGTTACAGGACGAATATTAAATCTCCAGGTACCTTGTGTCCAAAGGACAACCTCTAATTCGTAGTACTTTGTCATTTATGATCTGTACAATATAGGGTTTCTGCCTCTTCCAGATCTGAGTCAAAATCAGGTGACCTTGGGAAAAAGGTCATATATTGGGGTAGGAAGCTCCAAATAAAATTTCGTAAAAAGTGACAGGTAGTACACAGTATGTACTATCTCAGAACACTTTTTCAGAGGCTGAAGTTGAACCAGTGACACGTGGCACTCCGTACAAGTTCACTCTTTGTTTTTATCCCAAAACAGGTCATGTTGCGACACTTGGCATAACTCTCTCTCAGAGAGTCCAATTGAGGTCAGACCTGTCAGGATGGAAGTATAACAGGCCGAGCTACGTCAGGAAAGTTTTTCAGAGGCCGAAGTTCAAATAGTGACACGTGGCACACCGTACAAGTTCGCTCTTCTGTTTTATCCCAAAACAGGTCACGTTGCGACATTTGACATAACTCTCTCTCAGAGAATCCAATTGAGGTCAGACCTGTGAAGATGGAAAGATAACAGGTCAGGATATCTTAGAAAACTTTTTCAGACCCTGTGGATTGAAAATTTTGGAGTTACACCAGAAACAATCAGGTACATATTTCTGTCAAAACAGAATTATTTTTGAGTACCTTCATTCATGGCTTCCGGAATTTAGGGCTTTGAAGAAAGTTGGAATTTTTTGTAAACGGAGACCACGGCTGAATGCTACTCATCAAAATAGAAATTTAGAGACCAAGATCAGATTTTTTGGTTGGGAAGAAGGCCGGGCTTGAACAAACCCTAGTTCGGGACTTTGATCAGAAAAGTGGAAAATTAGGGCTTCTGCAAAAATGGGAATTTTTGAAATCTGTGACCATGGCTGGAAGCTCCTCAGAAAAATAGAAGCTTAGAGATTTGGATCAAACATTTTGATTGGGCAGAAGAGTGGGATTCATCAAACCCCAGTTCAGGGTCACGTCCAGTGAATCTGGAAGTTTCAAAGGCAAAATTGAGGAGTGAAACTTTGCAGTTTTCAAATTCTCAATATATCAGTTTGATCAGCTCATCAAGGCGCATATTTCTATCCTTTCGGAAGTTTGAAATTCAAAGTTTGAATTTTTGGGGTTTCTCTGACAAACCCATATCCAGCTCCAGGTCCAGTTCTTGCAAATCAAGTGGATAGGGTTAATCCTAGAAGAATATGGATTGGTCACCTGCATAAGTGAAGGAGTTCCTATTTCAAAGGGAGATGAGGCTAAGGCTTTACATAAGGAGATTACAAGCGATCTCGACAGGTATGACTCATCGAGGTATGTTTTGAGATTTGTTCATGATTAAGTTTATGGTATGTTTGTCTTCATGTTATTACGGTTAGTACAATCTTGATTTTAGATTTGTTGTATCACCTTAACAAAATTATGAATGCATGATAGAAGATATTCATTGGTTAGGGTGTTGACACTTATGATTATACTAATCCATTATGATGTTGTGTGAGGTTGATGTTGTCTGCTAACAAGATACAGGTACATCACAAAAGACAAATCAGGTTCCATGACCATGAAAACATGAAGACAAAGAATCATCCACAATCTTTGTTCTACTTACGAGGTATGTATGACTTTGTTATATTATGCTTAACCTATGAGACATGCAGGTTCTAGCTCAGGATCTCTAAATCATTGAAGAGATTGTTTAGGTATGTTGTACATAACCAAGTAGGTATACTAATCCAGGTATGTTTCCCATGAATCTTACCTTGTGTTAGGATCCCTTATATAAGTATACTTGGAATGATTGGTTATGCTTATTCATAAAGTTAGTAATCAAGGGATTATGCATATTATATCTTTTATCTTGATTGATGATATGCATGAGTAAAAGAAGACTTCCCTGAAATCTTGAATACTAATGTTTATTAACTATAATCATGACTATACATTTTCAAGATTATTTAGTACTATAATGTTTTGATAGCATTTAGAATATATTAATGAGTATATGTTTGTGAGGATGACTCTTGAGCATGCACAGTGGTACAGAATGAATAGAAGTTCAAAAGACATACAGAAGATCAAGCGGGAGGCAACCACACAAACATAAAAGATAAGTATTTGAGTTGTTATTTGAAATAGTAATGATATTGCCTGTAATAGGTTGTATGCATATTTGTATTCCTAGAATATATAATGCTGAGTGTAAACATTCATAGAGCATTGAACAGTATACTACTAATGTGCATATGATTGGTAAGTTGGACAAACATTACATTGTTGCTTGTCTAGAATGAAACCTCTTTGCTGACATGTCGAGAGCTGTGCACACTCTCGATAGTATGTTCTGGTAGAGATGGAAGGCATCTAGATAGCCACTGTATGCATACAGGATATGGGAAAGTGTTGTGCCAAAGTATTGGTCAAAATAGTTGCATAACTATGTAAATGATATCTGTATGCATAATAGGTTATCATGTCAATATGATTTGATGATTATGAAGTATTACTAATCATGTACTTAATTTTGATTTGTAGGAAAGATCACGATGAATGATGAGCTCTGAACAAGCGATGGATGTTCAACAAAAGATTTACAAATCAAACACACTATAGAAAGCTTGTGGTTAAGAGATTCTCTTAGAAAGAGGAAGAGAATCATGATGAGATGTTTTAATCCAAGGGACTAGATGAGACCATTCTCTTAATAATGTAATCAGGTTCTGTATGGGTTCCCAGGATCGGTAGTCAATTGATGAGCTTAATGATCATCATGGGTGATGTGGATCTCAACCTTTCCTACAAGGTTGAATATGGGTTCTATACACATATGACATGGATGCAAGAAGAAACTCACCACAGAGTTCGAATGATTTTGAGGCTCATATTAGTAGACCCATCTGACGAAAGATGGCACAGATAGATAAGCAGAAGATCATTCAATGCTGAGTGTGAATAATGGACAATTGACAGCTTCATGACAAAGCTTGGGCTTTACTAGAAGTAAAGTTGTTCCTAACCTTTACCTTAAGGTTGTGGATGATGAACCTATCATACCATTATTGTATGACGATGATCTCTTTCTGACAAGGAATGAGAAACAGGTCATGAAAATGGCTGCAGAAATGAAAATGAAAGATCTCAGATTAATGCACTACTTCTTAGGTCTAGAAGTATGGCAATATCCAAAAAGGAATCTTTTATTTCAAGGTAAGTATGCTGTGAAGTTTCTAAAAAGGATTTGATGTGTTGGAGTATAAAGCCATGGCCACTCCCATAGACTCCAACTTGAAGTTGTTAGTTAATGACTCATCGTATTTAGTGGACCTAACCCTATTTATAGACAAATCATTAGGTCATTGACGTATTTAACAAATACTAGGCCAGATATATGCTTTGTTGTAAATACCCTAAGTCAGTATCTAGTAGAACCTAGAAAGGTTCACTTAATAACTACAAAGCATGTAGTGAGGTACCTAAAAGGTACATTAGATTTTGGTCTATAATATCTTGGAGGTCTTGAACTCCGATTACATGGTTACTCAAAATCTGATTGGGCAGGAAGTGTCTCAGACAGAAAGAGTACAACAGGTGGATGTTATAGTCTTGAATCTACCATGATCTCATGGTTTAGCAAGTAACATTCTAGTGTGGCTCTCAGTACTACTGAAGCAGAATATATAGCTGTCTGCTCTGCCAGCTGTGAAGTAGTGTGGCTTCAAAAGCTATTATATGGAGTGTTTGACTTAGAAATGAATTCCACTATGATTATGTGTGACATTCAAAGCTGCATTAAGATGACTGAAAATCCTGTGTTCCACGATAAGTCAAAACACATAGAGATCCGATACTTCTATATACGAGATATGGTGCAAAGAGGAGCTATCAAGCTCGTATATATAAGTACTGAGGATCAGATTGCTGTTATCTTGACTAAACCTCTATCTCGAGTGAAGTTTGAATACTTTCGAGACAAGCTTAGTATAGTTCAAAAGAACTCTCCTCGAAAGGGGGAGTAGCATAGTATCTGATAACTAGTCTGTCTCATCAATGATGAGGTTACCTTTTACTGCATTTAATCATTTAGAATTATTTAGATTTAGGACTCTTATATTTTGATGATGATGATACATGTTTTGATGATACATGTTTTGATGATGATGATACATGTTTTGATGATGATGATACATGTTTTAATGATACATGTTTTGATGATGATGATACATGTTTTGATGATGATGATACATGTTGTGGTTATACATGTTTTGATGATGATGATACATGTTGTGGTTATACATGTTTTGATGATGATGATACATGTTGTGGTTATACATGTTTTGATGATGATGATACATGTTGTGGTTATACATGTTTTGATGATGATGATACATGTTGTGATGATACATGTTTTGATGATACATGTTTTGGTGATACATGTTTTGATGATGATGATACATGTTTTGATGATGATGATACATGTTGTGGTTATACATGTTTTGATGATGATGATACATGTTGTGGTTATACATGTTTTGATGATGATGATACATGTTGTGTTTATACATGTTTTGATGATGATGATACATGTTGTGGTTATACATGTTTTGATGATGATGATACATGTTGTGGTTATACATGTTTTGATGATGACGATACATGTTGTGATGATACATGTTTTGATGATACATGTTTTGGTGAACATGTGAAGGGATTGGATCATTCCTGGACTTCAGTCCGAAAGAAGAGCCGTAGACGTATGTCTTCGAAAATGAAGTTTTTAGTGAACATGTGAGGGGATTGGATCATTCCCGGACTTCAGTCCTAAAGAAGAGCCGTAGACATGAGGTCTCCGATAACAGAACGATAGGACTGGATCGTCCCTGGACCTTGGTTCAAAATGTACGTGACAAATCCTAGGATTGCTCTAGGTTACATCCAGCATGAAACAGGGCTGGCTCTGTAGTTGTGATACATCCAGCATGAAACAGGGCTGGCTCTGTAGTTGTGATACATCCAGCATGAAACAGGGCTGGCTCTGTAGTTGTGATACATCCAGCATGAAACAGGGCTGGCTCTGTAGTTGTGATACATCCAGCATGAAACAGGGCTGGCTCTGTAGTTGTGATACATCCAGCATGAAACAGGGCTGGCTCTGTAGTTGTGATACATCCAGCATGAAACAGGGCTGGCTTTGTAGATGTGATACATCCAGCATGAAACAGGGCTGGCTCTGTAGATGTGACACATCCAGTATGAAAGAGGACTGGCACTGTGGTCGGGATTGAAGTGTCCCTAGACATGAGACTTGTCTTAAAAGAGATAAGGATTGATCATCCTGTAATGTGATGACGATGCTGATGACGATGCTGTTGATCATATGATGACGATGCTGTTGATCGTATGATGACGATGCTGCTGATCGTATGATGGCGATGCTAATGACGATGCTGCTGATCGTATGATGACGATGCTGTTGATCGTATGATGACGATGCTGTTGATCGTATGATGACGATGCTGTTGATTGTATGATGACGATGCTGCTGATCGTATGATGACGATGCTGTTGATCGTATGATGACGATGCGACTGATCATGTGATGACGATGCTGATCATATGATGACAATACTGATGACAGTGATGATATCGATGTTGATGATCGAGTGATATCGATACTCCAGTAACTAGTTAAGTTACTGATGATGATGAACTGAAGAAAGCTTCCGATGATATATAGATGTATCATGTATGATGTTGATGACTCCTTGCTCGTGCAGATACTGTTATAATATCCTTCTCGTTAAGGGGGAGTGTTGAAATATTGTAACTTCAAAGAATATTATATTTGTATATTATTTATTTCGGAGATGTTCCATACCTCCGATGTGATTATACTATAAATCCGGAGATGTTTATTCCTCCAAGTTGGTTGTGGTAACTAGGGTTATTAGACCCACCATGTGGGGGTCGGCCCAGTCAGTTATAATGGGGTATTTAACCTAATGGTTAAATACGAGCCTACATGTACTTGTGTAAAATACATATCAAAGTAGTGTATAAATAGAGGAGGTGTGTTCCTCATTTGACACACTTGAGAATATCGCACTTGTGGAGGAGAGGTCTGCTATTGTGGAGGAGGAGATCATATCTCAGGGTTTCATCTTTGTGTATTGCTGGTCATCTATATTGAGGAAGCTTTGCTGGGTTTTCTACCCCATGAGGGTTTCCCAGGATAAATCTCAGTCTCTCGTGTTTATGCTATGCTTGTTGTTTCTTCAGTGATCCTGTATATGCTATTATTGTCAAATGGAATGTAATGCTGCTATTTTCTGTCTTAGCATATTGAATTTTAACAATTGATGTCAGCAGGGATGTGACATTTGATGAAAAATCAGCATTCATCAAATCAAGGAAGACACCTGTTGAAGATTATGAAGAACCTAAGGAAACTAGATTTCAAGACACTACTATGACTGAAGCAACTCCAGATGTTGATCGTGAAATTGAAGATCCGCAACAACCTGTAGATCCACACTATGAGAATAACTCTCACAAGAGGAAACCTACATGGGCTAGAGAGCTCATTCAAGATGTAGAAAGATATGGCATTCCAGAAGAAGAACACAGAGCAAAGAAGAGAACTAGATCACATACCAGCTATGTTGCTTTACTCTGTGATATCATGAATAAAGAACCTTCCAATTATGAAGAAGCAACAAAAAAGAAAGAATGGAAGGATTCCATGGTCGAGAAATACCAATCAATAATGAAGAATGATGTTTGGGATGTAGTCCCAAGACCTGAAGGGAAGTCTGTCGTGACTTCCAAATGGATCTACAAAATCAAGCATGCTGCAGATGGGAGCATAGAAAAATACAAGGCAAGATTCGTAGATTGTTGCTTCTCTCAGAAAGAGGGAATAGATTATGAAGAAACTTTTTCTCATGTAGCCAGGTACACTTCCATCAGATCAGTACTTTCTCTGGCTGCAGTGATGAAATGGAAGATACACCAGATGGATGTCAAGACTGCTTTCTTGAATGGTGTAGTTGAAGGGGAAGTATATGTGGAGAAGCCACTCGGTTTTGAAATACATGACAGGGATTCATATGTGTGCAGATTGACGAAAGCCTTGTATGGCTTGAAGCAAGCTCCTAGGAATTGGTATGGTAGGATGGACAATTTCCTATCTAGTTTGGGCTTTACCAAGAGTAAATTGGATTCCAACCTTTACTACAAGGTTGAGGAAGGAAATCCTATGATACTAATCCTATATGTGGATGACCTGTTTGTAACAGGAGATGATAGATTGATTGCCGATACAAAGAGGAAGCTTGCTGTCGAGTTTGATATGAAGGACTTGGGGATGATGCACTATTTCCTAGGTATGGAGGTGTGGCAGAGTGCATATGGTATCTTCCTTGGACAAGGGAAGTATACAGTAGATATCTTGAAGAGGTTTGGGATGATGGATTGCAAGGCCATGGCTACACCTATGGCATCGAACCTGAAGCTTCTATGTGATGCTTCATCTGAGCCGGTTGATGTCTCTTTGTATCATCAGATGATTGGGTCCTTGATGTACCTGACGAACATGAGACCAGATATTTGCTTCGTGGTGAACACATTGAGCCAGTTCCTGACAGATCCGAGGAGTGTTCAACTGGTTGCTGTAAAGCATATTCTGAGGTACCTAAAGGGTATAGTTGATTATGGGCTCAAGTATGATGCAGATCAAAAGTTTAACCTGCAGGGTTATGTTGATTCAGATTGGGCAGGCAGTGCTATAGATAGGAAGAGCACATCTGGGTGCTGCTTCAGTATGGGATTAGGTGTGATCTCTTGGTTTAGCAGGAAGCAATCCTGCATAGCACTGAGTACAGCTGAGGTAGAGTATGTTGTAGCCTATTCGGCTAGTTGCGAGGCAATATGGCTTCAGAAGCTATTGTCTGAGTTATTTGATCTACCGCTAGAGGATACTGGTATCTTTTGTGACAACCAGAGTTGTGTGAAGCTGTCTGAGAACCCGGTGTTTCATGACAGGTCGAAACACATAGAGATCAAATATCACTATATCAGGGATACGGTGTAGAGGGGAGCAGTGAAGCTCCTGTATGTTGTGACGGATGAGCAGATTGCAGATGTGCTGACGAAGCCACTAGCCATAGTGAAGTTCGAGTACTTCAGAGAGAGGCTTGGTGTTCTTTAGATTGTTGACACTTTGAGGAAGACGTGATGGACACATTTGCAGGAGCCATTTCGAGCATGGTGACAAGAGGATCCTTCCATGGCTATGGATGTAAGCGCTGGATGATGAGCATTAGGACGATGTTCGAGTTTCTGCTCTGTATGATTAGTGGATCATTTATATGTATATGTATGTATGCATCATGTTGATGCCGGATATGATCAGTTGGATCATTTATATGTATATGTATGTACGCATCATGTTGATGCTAGATATGATTAGTTGGATCATTTATGTATGTATGCATCATGTTGATGCTGGATATGATCAGTTGGATCATTTATGTATGTATGCATCATGTTGGATGCTGGATATGATTAGTTGGATCATTTATGTATGTATGCATCATGTTGGATGCTTGGACCATGTATCTGTATATGTATCAGGTGGATACGATTGTATGATCAGGTAGATCATGTATGTTGATATATATTAGGTGGATACATTGTATGATCAGGTGGATCATGTATCTGTGTATGTATCAGGTGGATACATTATATGATTAGGTGGATCATGTATGATGATATGTATTAGGTAGATACTTGGTATGTATTAGGTAGATGCATTGTATGATCAGGATGATCATGGATGACGAGCTTCAGGATGTTGCTCAAGATATGCATCAGGATGATGCAGTGATGAGTATCAAGATGATACTCTAGATGATATGCATCAGGATGATGCTATGATGATGATTAGGATGATCATATGTATAAGGTGGATACATTACATAATCAGTTGGATTATGCGTGATGAGTTCCGAAGACACAGATGCACAGTGCCTTTCTGACATGGTGGTAGATGTGTTCTCCCATGTGCGTTGATGTAAGTGCAGAGCCTTTCCGACATGGTGGTAGATGTGTTCTCCCATGCGCGTTGATGTAAGTGCAGAGCCTTTCCGACATGGTGGTAGATGTGTTCTCCCATGTGCGTTGATGTAAGTGCAGAGCCTTTCCGACATGGTGGTATATGTGTTCTCCTATGTGCGTTGATGTAAGTGCAGAGCCTTTCCGACATGGTGGAAGATGTGTTCTCCCATGGTCGTTGATGTAAGTGCTTTGAGCCTTTCACGGATGGTGGTAGGCTGGTCCTCCCATGCCGGTGACTGTAAGTGCTGTGTGTGTGCATCTGAGTTGTGCTTTGTGATACTTTGTGGCCGTGGACAGGTTGTGCAGATAAGCATATAATAGCGCCCTGGGAGATTTGCAGATACTCTTGCTAGGTTTTGCCGCTGGCATATAATAGCTCCCTGGGAGATCTGGAAAATGCTCTTGCTAGGTTTTCCTTGGTCACATGTAATAGCTCCCTGGGAGATCCGATAGGTTGAGCAGTGTGCTCGTAATCAGTCCTGGGATTCTCTTGCTAGGTTTTGTTGACACACGTAATAAGTCCTAAGGATTCCACAATATCGCTAGTGATGATGAAGACCTGCAGGTGGTGGGCCTACATCCAGTATGAAAAAGGACTGGCTCTGTAGAACTTCCTATGATGAGTAGATTCAGAGATTGGTTGAGATAGCAGCAGTGACGATGATGATGATTCGAGGTCGATGCATCGATGACGATCATCCAGAGAAGAAGATTTGTGCTAGCATATTTGTGTCGAGAAATACCTTCCTAGTTTAGAGGGAGTGTTGATGTATATGTAACTTCAGAATGTATTTCATTCATATATTTATTGTACTCCTATAGAGATGTGTTATTACTCTATACGGAAGTGTCGTCATTTGTATTGACAAGTGTCGCAAGTGTGTTAACTTGCCGATGGGTTATTAGACCACCTTGTAAGGGGTCAGCCCAGATTAATGTAATATGTGGTTATTGTGCTAAGCTAGACAAGTTGGCCGCATAAGGTTATTGGGCAGTCAGGACAAGTATAAATAGAGATCGGGAGATCTCTATTTGGATCACTTCAGATCTCACACTTCCATCACTCGGAAAGTGGCGCACATGTGAGGAGGAGGATCAGCTGCTAAGAGGAGTCTATCTCTTGTACTTTGGTTGTACTATTTCTCTATCTATCTCTGAGGAAGTTGTGGGGTTTTTCACCTTAGGGTTTTCCCTACCGAAACTCTGCGTGTCTATTGTCTCTCATGCTTTTGCTTCTTGTGACGATTGACATGCTTGTTATGATTGATATGCATTGATATACTGTACATGTTATTCTCTCAGTAAAGATCCTAGAGTATATTGAATTAATGCTCAAAATTTAACACTGTGGGAGGAGCAGCGAAAGGGGGGTGGCGTGAGTGGAAATGCTGAAGTGAAGTCAGGGGTCGTGAATGAGAGAGAAGGAGTTGTTGAGTTGGCGATTGGGAGGTTCGTGGAGATGGGAGATGCAGCGGATGTAGATTGCGATGGAATATTTACTGTAGAGCAGGTGGGATTTGGGCCAAAAGCCAGATTTCAGATAAACTCTGAAGGCAATAAGATAATATCTGAAAAATTTGGCCAAAGGCTAGATTGGGAGCCAGGATCTGATACCAAATGAAGCGAACAATCCGTTCGTTCACACAATGAATATTACCAGAACACCTGGAATATCAAATAAGCCATTAATAGGGAAAATATATATTGATAATAGAATAGATAAGAGATAATAAGATGATAGGATATTACAACATAGCTCGCCTTTAATATGGCTTGAGCGTTCCTAATGAAGGGTTATGTCCTTTCACATTAAAAGCTAACTACTTTAATGATTAACAATTATTATTTATTTAATATGCCATTTATATTCGTAGCAAACTATGGGTTGATCTTTTCAAAGTGAATCAAATTCCTTGGACTTGTGGGGGTTCGACATAATGGGTGTCAAATAATGATTCGGATGCAATGGTGTGCACACTCATGGGGGAAACATGATATCCTCAGTAGTGACATTGAGGGCACATCATTAATGGGAATGAGGACCCTATGGTTATCAACGAGAATACTAGTAAGTGCAACATAAGCATAGGGAAAACGTTTCCTATATGCCATTCTCAGAACAATACATGTGATAAGACTCCAAAGGAATTGTTGAGGGATGGAGTCTTGTTCTTATAATGAAAAAACAAGAGGTTGTGGGCTCTTGGTCATTATCCTGCACACACATCACAAATACCCAAGTGTAATAAAGAACTTCACAAAGATATTGATGATGCAAAAATAGTAATGAAAAACATAACGCACCTGTGAAGTGCATGCAAAAATGAGTGTCAAATAAAGGTTCTTAGGAAGAATTGCTGGTACATTGCGATGATCTTGAGATATTGATTTTGGTGGTGCAAACGGTTTTTCAGACGGAGCTATGGTTTAGATGTGGTGAAGGTTTGACGATTGGGTCAAAACTCTATAAAAGGGGTGGGGCCCATTTTACGAGGTCATTTGTACTTTGTTTGTATTTTGTGATCCGGATCTAATTGCGTCGATTTCAGATGATCCGAGCATCCTATTTCTGAGTTGCGAGATCTAGGTAGGCCTATAAAACCTTATCCTATTCATTTTGGGCTGGGTAGTTTTTAGGGATTTTGGTCCCTAGGGTCATACGATCCTTTTTATGGTCTAAAGGGAGACCACACACTATATTGGGTTTTCTCGCATGGTCGTGTGCGAAAAATCATTATCATGCACTACATAATGTGCACGATTTTTGCGAATCGGGCATGGTACACCGCATAGGGGAAATAATACCTCATCCGCACGCTGATGCAGTGTAACTAATTGTTGGACAATCACACTAAAAACACGTCCAGAATGAACAAGTGTAGTGCGACTATGTTCATGTGGGGGATCGACACATATTAGTGTTGCACACATATTAGACGTATGGATGACGTGCTACTAGCACAATTTTTTCCAGGAAAAGTAGCGCTAGATGATGTTAAGGCTTAGTTGGCATTTTGGATGCCAAGATCAATCCTAATGTAATGTTGTTTGTGCTTATAGCTGTTTGTGTGTGACCGAGATGGCATATGTTGAGTGGCGAGAATGCCACTATGACGAGTTAGTGACTTTGGTGGCCAGGCATTTAGTGCCCATCTAGACATTGCGAGATGTTGGGATCTTGAATTTCTTCAAGTGCCCCTTGCTCCGATATGCATATTTTCTACTACAGAGGATCATTTTTATGTGGGACCTTGACAGGGGGGGATTTTGGATGGGAGATTAGGATATTTTCATCACAAACTAGGAAATCTACTTCTTTACATTTTTGTCTCCTTGAGCAACTGTTGATCTGTCTTGGCCTCAGATGGGGGATGATTAGAGCATTATGGTCTAGTAGACTAATATTGTGGGACGATGAGCTTGGAGTAGATCTTTGTTAACCATATTCAGAGCCTTGTTTTCTGGGAAGTAGAAACTTCCGTGATTTGAGTGTTGGAGATATCATCCCCTCACAGTATTACTGGGGGGAAGATTAGGTTGGTGGAGAGGGTGATGGAATTGAGTGGCATGGGGACCCATGTTGTTGAGGGTACTGATATTGCATCTAATAGATGCTTGGATTGGCACAAATGAGAGGACCTTTTTCCAGTAGAGTGTATTGTGCTTGCACTTTTTCAAGCATTTTCATTCCTTGAGACCACAGGTGGTGGTACCTGTGAGGGGGCCCCGGGAGCCTTAGATCATGTACTAGGGGTGAGTGATGCCACGAGAGGGTGGGGGGGAGATCGATTATGTATTCACTTTTCACTACCTGGATGTGTGGGAGCACTGCATTGGACCCACAAAGAGGTATCCCTTGAGTGGTATGGACTACCGCGGGGACCTAGATTTATCGGTATTGGATCAGAGGTGGGACCTCACAGGTAAGATTTGTTTTATGTTTTACACAGTTGTTTCATGTACATAGATTTTGATTATGCACATATTTCTCATGTATATTGGATACTGATTTTTGGATCTTAACTATGGTGCAGATGTTGGACCAGTGAGAGCCCCACGGATTGTAGGACGATGTCATGTATGCAGCGAGAGGGTTGGACATGCAGGAGGTGTTGGTTCCACTGCTGGTGCAGTGGGTAGAGTTTAATTTGGGGGAGCTCCCACTAGGGGAGTAGACTTAAGGGATTGTGCAATGGTGATCATTGTTGACTTAGAGGGGAGGATATGACTGATGATGGAGGTCATGGATGACCAGGATCTATCCGAGATGGAAAATGATGAGCTGGCCCCTACTCTTCAACTACCAGTAGAGCTAGGGGTTGGCTGGTGCCAATTGATGAGGAGGGTGGCCATAGTGGGTCATCAGGTACGAGCAGAATAGGGAAGACATGGTCCAACTCCAATAGATGAGGAGATTCCCTGCCAGAGACATAGACCCTCCTTGAGGGATCAGTTGGGGGAGGATGTAGGAGTAGATGAGTAGAGTTCAGAGGTAGTGTAGCCATTGGTGATCTGAGGGCTAGACCAACCAGGGACTTTGAGTTAGATGTGAGTGCTTAGGCACTCAGGGTTTTGTATAGGGATGTGGTCCCTATTTTGTATTTTTGTATAGATGGAGCCTATGAGAGGACTCATTTTTATGTACCCCCATAAGGAAGCCAATTAGTTTTTGTATATGGCCCTATTTTGTGCATGACACATTTTTTGGGGTGATATATATATATATATACCATTTTGGCAGCACATGTATGATCTCTTTTATGTATGTGATGTTATGATTATGATGTATATGATGATGATGTTTATATGGATGTTTGATGTTCTCTTTGTGTAGTTGCAAGTATTTTCACATCATTTGTATGATGAACAACACACATAGATACATGTTTTGTTTGTGTATGCAGGGTCAGAAAGATGGTTGATGTATCAGATGCCAGTCCAACACCTCATTTGCAATGTGGTTATCAAATGCATTGATTTTCCGAGGGAGATGCATGATTGTGATGGTTTCAAACTGTCTAACTAGGAGGCGCAGTTACAAAAATTTATGAAAGAGGAGCATGTTAAGGACATGGAATACATTATTGAGCTTGGAGACAACTATTTGGGAATCTAGGTGTACGTGTATATGGCGTATTCCAAGATGGATGGAATCACTTAAAATCCCAATGACTGCATCGTATTCTGCTTGGTTGTTTGTCAGTGCCCCCAAGCAAACCTTCGGTGTGGTAGAGAGTTTGGGAGGGGGTATAAATGGACCAAGCAACCAATGCTAGATTCTTCAACCAACAACTTGCGTCATCTGCGAAGCCGACATAGCTATCTAAGTGGGGGATCTTATGCATTCCAAACAAAAGATGGTCTTATTCTCAATCGAACGGATAAAAAATACTAAGAATAAAGTGCTACAATGTGTGAATTAGCAATGTAAAGGGTAAAAGATGGTTTCACCCTTATGTTGATGGGGACCTTTTAATGTTGGAACCTAGAGCTATATCTAGGTGGTAGTATGCTTGTAAGTATTTAATGGGTATATAACATTTGAAAAGATATGCCCTAGTGTTTTTATGCACTAGGTGACGATTGTAGAGGATTAAGGTCTTCATCGAAAGATGATGAATCATCACTAGTAAGTAAACTGCCCAAGGATGATGCGTTATCGATGATATCTAGTGGAGGGGGAAAAACCACCTTAGTGAGTAAGCCTTGCGGGATTGTGCTGAGGTGGGAGAGTTGATCTTGGAGCCTCATATTTTTGAGGCAGGATTCTTGTTCAATGCATAAAATGGGACACTAAAATTAGAGGTGGGAAGTATCGCCACATGCTCGGCATGGGCATGGAACCCTATCACAGATAGTTATCTATGATGAGGTCAGGTTGGCATGATAAGTATGGTTGTGCTAACCTCATTCAGAATCATATGGGTATGGTTCCCACATGATGTGCATCCATCATGTTGTGTTGTCGGTGTAATATCCGTAGGTGGGGGTTCTTGCAACATAAGAGGCTCAATGGTGGGTACTGCCAGGGTAGGCGGTTCTGAGATAGGTGCAATAGGAGTTGTTACCGATGTGGTGACAACATTTATGGAAGCTATTTTATGGGGTTCAATGAGGAGAATGGTTGAAAATGCGTCCCAGAATCAAGCGAGGTCAGAACAATGGTGTGTGTAATGCCCAAAATGAGAGCAAATCGAACATGCGTGATTCGTACGTAGCGACTTAGACTTAGTTATCATAGTGGGAGAAGAAGAGGTGCCCCTTGCTACAGTTTGTGGCACATGCATCACGCTCACAGGGGTGTTAATAATATTCCTGAGCTCCGACAAGGTGGGGCACAAGTTGGTCGCATGGACGTCTTTCTCGCATAGGGAACACAATGGAGTGACCATTGTTGTAGGAGTAGTGGTTTTCATTACTGGTGCTTTTAACTGTTGTAGGGTTATGCCCCATTTTTTAGGCTTGGAAACTGCCAATGATGATTCAGGAGTAGGGTTGTTTATAATGGGGAATTTCAACTTAGGTTGTATTATTCCTCCATTGGTGGGTTTGGCGACTGCCAGTGGTGGTTAAGTCACAGGTGTCATAGGCTCGACTTGCTGTACAAATGGTGTGACTGGTCTAGATGGAATAATGGCAAAGATAACGACAAACTCATAATGGAATATGGTTTTGAATCCATCTCTGGGTAGGGTGGCATAAGGTACACATATGTCTAACCAAAGTAACCCCAGGTAAAGTCAGCTGAGCCATAACCGACATGCATTGCACTCCCGTGGGGGGGTTACAAGAATGGTATTTAGAATATGGGAGGCACTGATGGAATCAAAGTTTGTTCAATGCCATGACTCATCAAAGGTGTTGATGACGATGCCGAGGGGTGGTAGGTGCATTTTCAGAGGTGAAAATGGTGCGCATAAGGCCATCGGTCAATGTAGGGATTTCAAGGGGAGGACCTGAATATACCCCTAACAAATTGGGGTCCTTGTACTCTCTTGGGAAAATATCAACGTAAGGGGGTTGATTGGTCCCAACGACAATGGGTAGCACGTTTTCAATATTGGTGTTGGTGTGGGGGTCATAGTAATTGAGTTGGTCGAGGGTGAATATATTCCCATTAAAGGGAAACATCATGATGCAAAAAATTGAAGAGGCAACTACCTTCATGGTGTAGATGTAACTACGAACCACCAGGATATTGTAGTCGAGTTGTACATCGACTACTTCGATATCAATCATGACCATGTTCCCCCTAGATAGATGGGGAAATTTTGGTACAATCCCCTAGGTTGTGATGGTCTCCCGTCGTATGCACAAAGGGTGATAGATAAGGGGACTAACTCAGGTAAACCCAAATGCTTCCTAACATTAGATTACATGACACATGTGGATGCACCTTCATCGATGAATCATAACATTTTTTTACCGTAACAGGTACTTGGAATACGATTGACGAGGGTAGTCGCAGTTTGCTTTTGTCAATATTAAAGGTCATAAGGCGTGAATCGGACAGGTCGATCACACCAAGCGCATTCGGTAATGCCTTTATTTGGGTGGTGCAAGACTGAAGCACCTTTAAGGTGGACGTGGCAGCTGGTGACTGAGCTAAGTCATCCAAAATACTATAATTGTGGGTGGATTTCATATGAGGGTTATGGGGGTTGCACCTAAGTGGTACCTTTGGGATCTGTGGGATTTTTTCACCACTTGGGTGTGGTATTTGAAAAGCCCCCCCAGAAGAGGTAGGTGCATCCTCTACTTGTGGGGGATTAGGCCTACATAGCCTTTGTCTCACATCTAGAGTTTGACGTCTTCCATTTTTGTGTAGATATTCTGGAAGGATCCATCACTAGAGGGACAAGGATCCTTCTATTGAGTAATGACTCCTTGATTGGAAAAGGGTTGTTGCAATACAACAATTTGGGGTTGTGGAGGATTCGACACCTGAGGGGAATTCACAACTATCTTTTTCTTGGCTTCCACCAACTGTTGGCAGTCAAGGAAAAGAGGGAAATGGTGAGTATAGTGACCATAATCTCCAAAAATGGAGCAAGAATAATTGGTCCTTGGGTTAATGATATTCCCTTTATTAGGAGGTTTGTTATCCCCTGCAGTCTGGGTACCTAGGTTCTGGTTTTGCTTATTAAGGTGGTTGCTCCCTTGCCCTCACTTTTGGTTATGTTTGTTCTTACCTTTCCTCTTCCTTTGATTTTGAGGATTTCAGGGATTTGCAATATTCAAATGCTCAAACTTTTGAGCTTGTTGTGAAAAAGAAGGTTGAACTAAATTAACCCCCGTGTGGGGCATGGGGATAGAATTAGGAGGACATGGAAATGAGTAATAAGGTTTATACTTTGGAGGTGGGATATATGTGGTTTGCATACCATATGATGTGGATTTTGGAGTGACTTGTTCCATTTGCAGTGGAGGTACCGTTGATGCTTGAAATTCATTAGGGAAAGTAGGACTATAAGGTCCATACTGTAACTGACCAAATTGAGGATTTAGTGCAGGAGAAGGGTGTGCTTACATGGGAGGGATGGGTGGGTACTGTGGTGCCATGTTGAAGGGAACAAGGGTAGGAGGATGATGAACCTTTCCTTGGTGGGAAATGGACCTGATAATCCCATCCACTGAATTTGACGAACCCATGGGTGTAGGATCCAAAGATCGATGTCGAGGGGATCAAGTAGGATGGTGTATAAATAACTAGGTTGTGCATAGATAAGGTTGAAATGATGGGACTTTAGGATTAACTCTTCCTCAATTTGGGGCATGGAGGTTGCCACATATTTTGCAATGGCAGGTTGGAGCGACCTTATGAACCAATCCAACAATAACTAAGGTTATATTTCGATTTTGCACAATGTGTGATGTCTACGCCACTCATTGATGTGGTCCATGATGTGTGTACAAGTATTCTGTCTAAATTCTGTGAGAATTTTGAGACCAAGGTCATGACAAATGGGAAGCTAAAAGTACGTGAGAAATGTAGTGGCCAATGTCCCAAAGGTGGCATAGGTCATTCCTAGTAAGTTCACATACCATTTGGCAGCTGTTCTAGTAAGGGTTCGTTGAAAGAGGTGAAGCCTCACTGAATCTTCCACAATGCGATTAGAGGAACATCATATGTGAAAATACATGACATGGTTTGTTGGATCATATCCTTATTTCCATTCAAACTTAGGGATATATGAGGGGATCTTGTTAGGAATAGCTGACCACGCTTGATCATGTGTTATAGGTTCATTAATCAATTTGTTCAAATTAGGGAGATTTAGGATTTCCATGAAAGGTAAATTAGGTTTAACCATTGTATGTTGTGGGTTTTTTCCTCGAGGGGGATAATGGGGTATATGTGGCGGTGATCTTTGTCTCTAGTGGGAAGAAAAGGATATGGTATGTCCTCCTCCTGAAGGGGGAGAAGAAGTAGGTGTATTTCTGCCTAGAGGTGGAAATAAAGTGTGGCCTCTTCCATGAGAGGGTGAACCCAAAGGGGTCTAAAGTATCTATGAGGGGATAAAGTGAGGGGATGCCTCTTGCAAAACAGGATGAAGCAAAATGATTGATGCTTTCTCCAAGGGGATAAAATTATTCAAGCAAGGATTGAACTCACCATGATGATCCTATCAATGTGGCCTACGAGCGGCCTCGGCTAGAGTATCTCCCACATGGACCAAGGGGAGAAAGTGGATAAACACCCATCGAGAGAGGGGAAAGGCCTTGTAATATGTGGGACTGCCTTAGGGGGTATTGTTCCTCAATGGTGGAATATTAGTGACAAGTGAGAGTGATGATGGAAATAAACACAATTGAACAAATGCAAAAATATGCCAACCAAAACAGATGCAAAATGGTGCAAAGTGAGTGATATGTGAGATGTTGGTTTAGTGCAAGAGTTCCCACATGTAGGTTATTTTTAATTATGAGTTAGTGAACTTGTATTTAAAAAGAAAATAAATGTAAATTACCTAAAGACCCAACGCTCTTCATCTCAAATTTAATTGGACCTTCCAAAAGCAAAATCGATGGTGATAATGGGATCCACACAACAATTTACTAGTGAAGGTAACAAAGAGTCATTTATACCAGCACTGGGGCTATGTCCCAAAAGAGACTGGAAACATTTCCCAATGATAATATTTGACTCCTTGGTGATATCCTAAGTTTGGCCACTAAGATACCCATGTAAAGTGTGGATAAGTGGTTCTACCTGGGTGGTATAGTGTCACCTCCACAAAAATCTTAGTGGCTCTTTGGAGAGCGAAGGGAAACTATACCTAGACTTTGACCTCCTTGGGCATGGCACACTTCTTATCCAGGTTTTCTTTTAACACTTGCTGATATTAGGATTTAATATTACCCTATAAGTCAACAATGCTATGTTTCAAATACTTAATGAAACTAGATTGGCGGGCATTAATGGATGCCTAGCCCAATCAATCCTACCTAACTAAAATGTTATTTTTTGACCTCCTGTGGAGGATTTTAGTTGGTTGGAAATTACAAGTGTTGATTTTAAGGATCGAAATTCACTTAAGGAGTGTAAGGGATGTATTTAACAATTCCCTTTATTTCCAATTCACCAAGATTATAAGTAATGAGAGGTGAAGAGCATAGTCGGAGTAGAAGAGCTTTTAGGTCGCTTAGTGTGTGCTAGTGGTGCAAACACATGTGAGATAAGAAAATCGATTGTTGCAATTAACAAAAGAGCTTAAAGTAAATGGATATTTAAATTCAAATCTAATAGATGCTAATGGTGCTTTCTAACAAAATGCTAATGAAATAAAAGTGTGGGATGGAGGTATTTCACACTTCTCACTCATTTCTGATTCACCAAGGTCACATGAAGTGTGAGGGTGAAGAGCATAATTTGGGAGATTATAGTCTGTAGGTCCTTGCCTGTGTGCAAAAGTAGATTTATGCTACTTTTCCTAAAAAACATATAAAGTAAACAAAAACACAAGATGTATTGAATACTAGTGACAACAATGAGGCCCATTGAAAGCCTCAAAGTTGCTTACCTAAGTATACTTCAGGAGAGAAGGACTCTTTATTCCCTAGTCTTGGTCTAAACCACGTCTAAACGAGCTAATTACTAAAGAAAAACTAACTATTGCAAGTTAATTTACTTCTGGTTCATTAGTGATCAGTCACTGGGATTGCAAGATTGTATGCAAAACTGATAAAAACAAAATAAATGACAGTAGCGCAAAAAATAGAAAAACAAATGCATAGTAGCATGGAAAAAGCAGTCACTAGTGCGTAGTAGTGCGATTACAACAAAACAAGGTTGCGCTAACAGAGAGCATATTACTGTGCGGATGAGGGTCTATTAAAGTGCGTTAGTAGTGAAACTATTGAAGAGAAATCTACGCGAGTAGCATGCTTGGGGCGCTGAGATTTGCGCAATTGTGTAAACAACAATTACGACCCAAAGGAGGTCAAAATTCGGGAAGGAAGGGTATGGACGTCTTCACCTGCACAAGACAAGCGCCTAGAATTATCAAAGAGAAATGAAAAAAAATATAGTGGAGTCACCATAAATATTGTTTTGGGAAAATTTGCACAAGGATGTGCATCCATTCCCACTTTGGAGGTCAATCCTTTGAGGTTTTCAACAAGGACTAGTATTGTAGTACATAAAACAAATGTGAATCACCCCAAATTGATCCTGCAAGGTTCTTGTTAGCAAAAAAAAAAGAAAAAAAAAGAAAACTTGAAAATAACTTGAAAGGAAGTGAGGATATGAAAACAACAACAAGAAGTAAGTTCTAGAACCAATTTAGATTGCCCAATGGTCATGTTGTTACATGTTGTGTCACCTTGGAGGTGTGGGATTCAAGGGAAGACAAAAATCTCCCTTAGGGAGGTCCTTTTTTTCCACACTAAATGCTAAATAACTTGAGAGAACAATGGGATAAACACTTTCCCCTTGGAGGAGGGTGGCAAGGGAGCTTGAATAATGCTAGTAGGTATGGGAAGAGGTGGAAGAAGTTCCAACACAATTCCAACAACATAACCTTCCTCTAATTTCTCCTTAGTAGATGCATGCCCATGGATTCCTTTTAAGTCCACGAGGTGGAAAATAAATAACTACATCCAAATGTGGACTCATTAAATCCATGATCTAGCTCCAAAGTACAGAAAGGGGGGCCATTCAGTGAACCCAAGTACACGAGGATCCAAATTAGAATTATTGGAGGTGATGGAGCTTTCATGAGCCTTCAATGTGTCGTGGGTCGTTGTGGTCCTGCCATATTGACAGTCACATAGATTTCGAAGGAAAATCCGTTCTAGTGTAGCATGTGCACATAAATAATAATACACATTGTAGCGCGGTCTATCACGATAGTAACCAGGCTACCTTTTTTTTTAACTGTTTTTGGCATTTTAAGAGTCATGCTTCTTTCTAGATCTGATGAGGATGTCTTTGGTTGGATGGATGCTATATGTTGATGACGCCTTACTGCAAGAGTAGCCAAAATGTACAAAATGTATCCGTTAACAAATCCTTTAGTTATTTTTTTTTTTTTAGTCTATGTTTCAGTATGTTCTTTCTTTATAATTTATAAAAGATACGTTTAGTAGATTCTATTTTATGAAAAAGTCTAGTCACAATTTAAAGGATCAAGTTCAAACAAATTAGATAGCAAATGAAAGTTTGAATAATGTAACGAAAGATGCAATTGACCAACATTCATCCAATTGGAGAAAAAGTTCAAGAGAATGGTTCAACCATGCTTTATTTGAATAGATAAGAATATCAATCAAAATGTGAATGTGTACAAACGGTCCAATGAGACCAAATACTTTATGAAATATTTGAAACATGTTTTTTCTAGACAAAACTATTTTCAAATAGTGTCCTATCCAATTGAATTATGTACTAACACTAATCAAGATCAATTGGTTGGTCTGTAAGTCCCAAGAAAAAAGGTTATTCAAATTTTTATTCCCTTTACGAAAGTATTGTGAATATCCTAAATTTGAAGTTTGAAATCATTTTGAAGTTCAATTCTACGTTTGATATTTTCATTTTGATTTTAATATATGTAGTTGGTTTTTGTTTGTGTTGATATTTTTCTTAGGGGCCTATAGTGGATGGGATATTGCACGATGTAGTTGACCCTAACATCAACTTTTTTTGTTTGTGATGGTATTTTAGTAGTTTCTTTTTCAATATCTTTTTCTCTCATGTCCTGGGGATGTGTAGGCAACGATGTCCTTTGTATGGGTGTGCATATTTAATTGGCCAAAGTATTTACTTTTTTCCATATTCATTTTCTTCTAGTTTTCTTTGACTTTCTTATCTATATTTAGGAGGATTTGAAAACTTATTTTTATGTTCTCTTTTTGCTTTTTCCTCTTCTTGTGTTTATTTCTTCGCTTTCTCTTGCTCAATCTCTACTAAGTTTATTTGTTTTTCATTATCACATTATGGGAAATGTGGAATCTAAAATGGAACTCTTAGGAAGTTTTTATTAAAAAAACTGTTATTTTTTAATCAATGGGATTTAAAATGATGTGAACCTCATGGGTGAATAGTGCGAGAGGAGAAAAAACCACTTTTTTTGGCATATTTTCAATTGATCTCCTTATAGGTTTACTAAAACTATTAAGTGTAGCTAATCAGCGTTGCTAAGTATTTCACATTCAAAAAATACTCATACATGATACCTTTGGTTGGAAACTTGATTCATAAGGATTATGGTTCCATTGTAAATATTTTTAGTTTTCTAAATAATAAATTGAAACAATGAGCCATTGAGAATTCCAGTGGATCTCTTGGGAGATGAAACCCAAAGGTCACTTCTCATCATGTATAAATATGATAATCACTATTAATAAAAAAATCTATCCTTGGATTATTCCTCTAGGCTTGACACAATATCAGATCTATGGTTCTTCTAAATCCATGACTACCTATGGCCTATCTTATGTCCTATGCCAATCTAATCTAGAGCTTTTCATTATTTTTCCCTCAAACCTTCTAGTGTCTCTCAAACATGTGCTTTCATTTATTCCATTACCTTATGGGTGATAGGAGTGCTCTTCTGGTGATAAATATGGAACTCTTCTGTCAATGCAACAACTGCCTTATTCAAAAAATGGGTCATGTGATCTCTCATCAAAATACCTGTGCATCCAAACCTTACTACAAAATTTTCATATAGAAACCATGCAATTGTCTATGTGCTGCAATCCTCCATAGATTCTCCTTCAGCTCATCTAGTTAAATTGTCTATCGTGATAATGATGTATCTTGCTCTAGGGCCACTTTGTAGGTGGACTAATAGGCCCAACAAAATCCGTTTCCCATTTATCAAATGACTGCAATGTTACTTGGGGCGTCAAGGGAATCTCATCCCTCCTTTATGGATTCCCCACTCGTTGGAAAATGTCCCACGTTTGAAAGTATTCCTTGGTATCTTTGTGCAGGGTAGGCCACCAAAGTCATGCACACAAAATCTTCTGCACAGTTTCCTTCCCCGTTTAATTTCCTCCCACAATACCTTCATGGTACTCTCTCATTATCATGGGTCTTTCATGTTCTAAAACACATCATCATATAATCCCATCTGTTCCCATCTTGGACAAATTTCCTACTATCAACTATTAATTTGATTCATTTTCCACCAACGGTTTCTTCTACGCAAATGTATACTTAGGGGGGGATAATCCAATACTCAAAAACTGCACAATCTCTGAGAATTATTCATTAACCATCTGGACTGCAAATAGGTGCGCATCTGGAAGATTGTCATCTATATTTCCTGCATCCTAATTGGTTTCTATGCATGACAAGTGGTCAGGCCCTAAGTTCAATTTCCTTGGTTTCACTTCCACTTCAAAATCATATTCCTGAAATAATAATAACCATCTATATATACCCCCCCAACACTAGCTTATTAACTAGGTATTGTAATTTAGAATGGTCAGTATGCATCTTAAACCACGATCCCAACAAATAGCATTTGAACTTCTGCAGTGCATACACCAGGTGTAATTCCTTTTTGCAGTCGACAACTTCCTACTTACAAATGAAACCAGGTGGCCTAAGTCTCCTTCCCCAAGTTGTGCTAGAACTGTCCCCAACACTATGCATGATGCATCTACAGGAACATGAAATTCCTTCCTCCAGTATGGGAATACCAAAATTGGTAGAGTCACTAGTTTTTTCTTCAATGTATCCAAGCTCTGTTCACAGTCCTTGCTCCATTGAAACCTGTCATCCTTCTTTAACATTTTTTCCAATGGTGCTGTAATATTTGAGTAGCCCTTGATAAACTTCCTGTAGTACCATATATGCCCCAATGTAGTGCACAACTATCGTACTGAAGTAGGTGGTGGTAGGTCCACAATGGTTGCAATCTTCCCCAGATCCACCAAATGTACTTGTCTGCAGACTACATGCCATAATAGAATACCAAATGGTGCATACAAATACACTTCTTCATATTTAACAATATGTTGATGCCTCGGATATCGTAGCATCAATCAGAAAGGGATTCTCCCCGAGAGATGATCCCAATTAGATTATCTCCCGTTTGGTGTAGGGAATCCGTCCGGTTAGCGGTTCCGGCAACCGTGGGTTTGGAGTTTTAATTCTGATTTGTATCGGTTATGGCCCAATCCACCTTTCTTTTTGGATTTTATGTGTTTTTTAATGAGATGCAAGTGCCTAGTTTATACTTGATCTAAATGCAACTAAAACAGATCTAAGTCTAGAAACTGAAGTAAATCTACCTATCCTTGCAGGGAGCACGCTTAAAGGATGAGCAATAAGCTATAACAGATAACATAAAGAAAGAATAGATAGCTGTCAATTCTTACAGGTAAAGCTACAGCTAGATAAAAAATCTTAGAAGATAGCTTCTAGTTTAATGTAACATGTATCTATTGCTCATGAAACAGAGAAAGAAGCAAAAATTGTCTAATCTAAATGGAAAGAACGAAGAAACAGATCTAAATGTAAACAAACTGAAATTAAATTTAAAGATCCTTGCAAGGAGCAAATTAAAGGCATGAACAATGAGCCATATGAGTTATCTTGAAGAAAGAACAGTTAGCCGTTCAATCTAAAAGAGAAATCTACAGCAATGATAAAGATATCAGCAGATAGCTCCTGATTTAATATGAGACGCATTCATTGTTCACAAAATGGAGAAAAATCGTATGCACAGGAAGGAGAAAAATCATTAATACAAAGAAATAGTTCAGATAGTAAGAATGATCTCACATTACAGTACGGAAGTCATTAGAATAGTCCAAAATACATCCGTCCAACATTCCCCTGCAAAACGTCCTTCTCCCTGGCTTTTATTAGAAAATTCGATTTTATAGAACCGATACAAGATAGCTCGTACAGGTTTACAAAATTCCTTCCTTGCCAAAGTCCTTCCTAATCTTTCCTAACTTCTATTTATAGTTACAAATCTCCCCTTTGGGCTGCCACCTAGCATCTTCCACTTGTCATCTACAGAATTTTCTCTCCTATAATAGACAAAATTGTGATTCTTTTCTTTTACAAGATATTTAACAAAAGAATGGACAGCTGTCCCATAGCTCACGCTTTATACATTTGAAAGTTATAACAAAATACACATAGCAGAAATAATGTTCTAATATCGTGCTGTCACTCTTGTGCGTGAGTTTCAGCTGGGAGAGGATCGCCCAAGTCAAATGATGTTGCTGCTGCTGCCTGGGAAGAAGGGACTGAGCTGGCTGGAATTTCTGCCACTGCTGGGGAAGAGGGAATTGAGCCCACTGTGGTTGTTGGAGTGGCTGTTGGGAAAGAAGATTCTGGATTTGCTGGTGCTCCTGCTACTGCTGCAGCTTTCTTCTCCTCCTCCGCTATGTAGTTATACCACATACCTGTGTCCCTTATGACTATGTTTGTTGCAGCAGGGAACAAGATTTTCTGAGAGGTTACATTCTTCCCGAGCTCTGCTCTAATGCCTTGAACTTCTACTACTGCAGCTTTATGCATTTCCTTTAGCAGATGGTTGTGGAGTGACGACAATCCAATATACTGTTGGAGGTCATAAATAACCAGGAACTCAATCCTCTTCACATACTCCGTTTGAACACCTAGTTCTTCCTTTAGACGAGACAAACGTTGCTCCTTTTCCGGAAAGTCCTCCAGGGTCTGAGGGAAGCTCAATGTGAATTTGTCATGTACCCCTTGGAGCCTTTGGTACACACTGTTAATTTTATCTGTTGTTCTTTGCACACTGGTTATCATCTTACTGGCACAGTTCCTGCCAAACTCCAAAAGGGCTATGTCCTCGTTAAAACCGTCCACAGATTTAAACGGGAGGTGCGTGGGGAAACCCCCTTTTCTTTCTCTCCATGCCATCTGACTGATGATATTTTCCTTGACACGGGTATTCTTAGCTTTGAGCCTATGGGCCTCCGCATTTATTTATTTTAATCTGACCAACATGGCCTTGAGCTTGAAAACCTCATCAGTGATTAGCTCCTGAGTTTCATACACTTGCTTCAGGATGTTGCATGACAACTCATGGAAGGGAGACATGTCCATTGTTCTACCTTCAGCCTGCTCTAACTGCTCAGCTAATGCCCGCTTGTCTGCTTCTAGCTGGGATGCTTTATTCTCCGCTCTATTCTTCTCTGCCTCCACAATCATCATTTGGAGTGTCAGTTGGTCCTTTTCCTCTTCCAGCTGGTTATACTTACCTGATAGCTCTTTATGTTCGGCATACAGGCAATTATACTTGTTTACTACCAGATCCCTTTGGGCCTGCTCATTAGCCACAGTTTGTTGTAGCGAATGAGCTCTCTTCTTTGTCAATACATTTTCCCTGACTATAACGCCCACATTTTCCAGAGATGCCTTTGTTGTTTCCACAGCTGCGGATGCCATGACAAAGGGATATTGATCTGTGTTCTTCATTATAGTAACCTCTCGGTAGGTAATGATGTCCTCGTGGAAGGGACTTTTGATCCTCTCTTCTGATTTGAGGACCATTGCTTTCCTTTTGTTGTCATAGACAAACTCATTCCACCTGGACACTGTATGTTTTCCCGATGGCGTGTATGGGACAATTGGGCGGTTTATGATGTCTATGTCTTCTTTAGCAGGTGGGGTCTGGACTTCCTGAGCTGGATCTGCTCCCAAATTTTGGGTACCAGAGCCACCTACTTGAGATGTGTCTATTTCCATGTCTTGGACACCGGATCCACTTGCTTGGGCATCTTCCCTTGCTTTCAACTCTTCTTCCGCCTTCTTGTTTGCCTCAGCTTGCTCAACTTTAGCCTCTTTTTGCTTATGGGCTTCCTCAGCCTCTTTCCGCAGGATTTCATTTTCAGCTTCTTGTTGCATTCTTGCCACTTCAGCTTCCTGCTGCTTTCTCACCATTTCAGCTTCCTGCTGCCACCTGGCTTCCTCAGCTTCCCACTGCAGTCTGGCTTCCTCCCTTGATCTGAGCTCCTCCTGAGCTTGGGCATCCTCAGCTTCTTTCTCCTTCTGCTGGCTGGTCTTCTGGACCTTGGTTGAGCTAGAGCTTGCTCCAGTGCCTTGGCGACAGACCCGTAGCTCAGCCATGTTGCTGATGCCTCTGAATGCCTCCTCCTCGGCATCAGGATAGTGAGAGTACTCGAAGTGAGCATAAATCTCCTTACAGTGCTCATCAACTCTTCCCTTTCTGTCATTCCTGTGGAATATCACCTCACTGAAGTGGAAGGCTTTCAGCTCTTGAACAAATTCATCGGCCGAGGCAACCCCCGAGAACTTGTAAGCACCTATGTAGAAAGGTAGAGGGGGAAAGGAAGCCTTATGCTGCTTGTGGAGCATTGCTCCAATTCCATCCAGGAATATTTGTCTTACTGCTTCCTTGAGGACCACATAGTCCGTGGCATACTGCGGAAAAATGTATGGGGGCTTAGTCCCTCCAAACATTCTGAGGTAGGTGCCTTGCTCTGAAAAGTAAAAATCCCCGTAATCCTCAAGGACTTCCACAGCGTTCTCTGATAGGCAGTTGGGCTCCTCCTTGAATAACTTCTCATATAGGGGCATGATGAACCCCTCACAGATGAGTTTGTAGCTGGGCTTGTAATTCTGAGCCCAAAACATCCTGAAAGCGATATAGACTGGGGTGGTGGTCTTATCCCATGTGCAGCCCAATTTGGGGAAGTCCATCTTGGCCAAAATACAATCGATCAGATATGAGGACATGAAAAATTCATCCTTCTTCAAGGCTAGTCCTTCTTTAGCAGCAACTATCATCGAGGCCAAACTATCTGACAGGAGAGTGGCCCAGTCAAACACAGTTCCCTTAAATGCCCCGTAGTGCATAATAGAGACCCACTGAATCTTATACACTGTGCCATCGGGCATGCCGAAGATTCTGCACAACATCAAAGCGATCAATCTGAAAGGAGGTCTCAGATTCTGCACGTCATATTCATCATTTCCTTTCTTTCACAAATGTTTGCCTGCCATTAGTATCTTCTTGGCCATCTCCACGTTGTTCATCTAGCTCAGCCATTCATCAGTCAGAGATTGTTGGAACCGGGGAAATTTGTAGGTTGCCGCAAGATATGCGGGTTGAAATGAGGCAATAGCCACTTTCCCGCTGTCATTTATCACTCTCCCTTCAGCATCGGCATGTTGGAGTATCCATCCTATCACTTCAACACAGGGGAACAGCTCAGGGCGGGTAGCGGCTCTAGTTATGCCTGAGGCTCTGATATTGAGATAAATCGGTCCTTCCTCTAGCAACATATCCGGGATCTCTTGGTCTCGGATCATCCTGTAAATGTCACCCCACCTGATTTCTGGAGGAACACTAGTGGTGCACCTAGTATCTTGGAGTGAGGTCTCAGTTTTAAGTGGTGCAGGCTTCTTTTCTGTCATTTTAGCCTTCTTCTTCCCACCTTTTGGCATTTTGACTTATCCCTGGTAGCAACCAAATATACGTCATCATAAACATGAGCAGCATACTGTGAGATTTTAACAGAGA
Organism: Larix kaempferi; assembly: GCA_027924585.1. NCBI lineage: Eukaryota > Viridiplantae > Streptophyta > Pinopsida > Pinales > Pinaceae > Larix > Larix kaempferi. The sequence goes on along the minus strand of BSBM01001703.1, from coordinate 612,021 downwards.
TCATCATTGTTTTAGTGTGTCAATGAGATAAATGCAATGTGGAGTTGTATGTTTAGGAATCAGAATACATCATTTCAACAGGAACATAATTATAAATTTTAACCATCCTAATTCTTTGAAAGGGGCAGGTTTTGAATGCTCTTGTGAGGATAAGCGTATTGCGGAAGCAACCGGCTTTCGGTTTAGCTCTGGGGAAAAGGGTAACTTTCGTCCTAGCTGCGGTTTGAAAGGCTAATGGCGGGGAAGTTCGGGTTGAAATGACTCTACGACGAAATAAGGAGGCGTTTGTTTTCATATTTACAAGCTGACGAGGGTTTCGAATGCCCTTATCATTTATGGTACTTCCCGAGGTGTTTCATGGGAGGTTCGAACAGGGGCGATGGCGCCTGTCCCAAGTTTAAACTGGGTAGTGGCTACGCCGTGACTGAGGTTTATAAAAAACCCGGGGCTACCTTTTTTTAGCTTTCGGCTGGGGACATGAAAGTTCACAGGGCCTTGATGAATTCGAATGTGAAGAACAGCGACGCCCGCGGCTAGGGTAGGAGCTTAGAACAATCCACCCGTCAGGGTTGACGTTCAAGACGTTTTGATATTTCTATGTGTTGTATGAAAAAGAAAAGGTGATTTCGACGGTAATTTGACGTGCGAAGTATCCGTGACGAGCATTTTCCCGTCAAAATCTAATCTAGACCAATCGTCTTTAGACAAGGAAAATCCAATAGTAATCTAACGCGTGGAAGAAACAATTTTAATGGTTAAGATCCTACCTGGAACTGGCGAGGATAGCTGACTAAGGTGGCCGTGAACGTGGTCGAGCAATCTGAGCTGGAACGGTCGCGCGGCGTCCAACAATGGTTTGGCAATCGACAAACAGCAATGGGGTCGGTTCGAGCCCCCACCGTATATTTAAACAAATCGAACACGTGTGGGACTTTAATACGGTTGGTGGCGTATTAAAACAGGTTTTAAATGTATCGTACGTTGGCGTCAAATCGAGCCGTCTTGGTTTGTGTGCGACCGCCTCCTGCGGGACAAACTGGGGAACCGCTTCCGCCGTTGCGGAAGGATACGGCGAACGCTTTCACCGTTTCAGGGAACGAAGGCGAATGGCCCCCGCAAAAGGCCTCCGCGACGCGGAAGAGAAAACGTTCCGCAAAGCTCAACTCGTTCGGGAGGATACCGCGGAAGCTTCCGCTGTTTCGGGAGAGAGTGGTGAATTGCTTCCGCAAGAGGCTTCCGCGACGTGATTAAGTTCTTTTGGCGGCCTCTTTGGGATGAAAACGTGAAGGCTCCCGAAACTACGGAAAGCTTTCGTAAGTGGCTTCCGCAGTTTCAGAAGACTTCCGCCAACGCTTCCGCAAAAGGTTTTCGCAAATTCGAGAAAAATTCTAAGTAATGGCCACGCTCGTGAGAATCGCGGAAGGCTTTTGTCCTTAGCCTCCGCTATTTCGGTTAGGAAAAAACAAAGGTTCCGCAAAATTTGTTTCGGCGTTTCGGCAAGGTTTTGCGACGGTTTCCGCAACTGCGGGAGAAAAACCCAAAAGGTTTCCGCGATTTTCAAAGAAAATTTCTGATTTTGTTCAGAAAGTTTATGCGAACGGCTTCCGCAAGTGCGGGCGGCTTCGTAAAATTCTTCCGCCGTTTCAGGGGGGATTCACCAGAAGCTTCCGCAATTGCTTAACGAAGACTTTTCTAAGTCTTTTCGGGCGGTTTAGACGAATGGTTCCCGCTGTTTCGGGAGCAAATCTTGAATTCTTCCGCAAATTTTCCCATAATTATTTTGAAGGCCTTTTCCGAGCGGTTTATGTGATTGGCTTCCGCCGTTTCGGAAGGCTAGCCCGAGAGCTTCCTCGGTTTCGGGAGCAAAGGCTGAAAGCTTCCGCGGAGCTTCCTTGGCTCGTTCCGCAAAGTTTTTTTTAAAAAATTCTAAGTTCTCTTCGGCAAGCTTAGGCGAGTTGTTTCCGCCGTTTCGGGAGGATAGCCCGAGAACTTCCGCCGTTTATTCAACGAAAGTTTCTAATTCCTTTTGCGGGAGTTTAAGCGAAAGGCTTCCGCTACTACAGGGTTTTAGTAAATCGTTCTGCGATTTTCGAGGAAGACTTCACGAAAGAGTTTCTGTTTGAGAGACAAAATCTTCTGGCAGACTTGGAGTTTGTCATGGCAAGATTTTTCTGTTAAAAAACAAAGATAAAAGCTGGGAATGACCCTTAAGGCAGCCTTTCTAAAAAAATTTAAAGGAGGGGCCCCATTATGTACAAAACAAATGGGGGGGGGGGGGTGTTGCTGCAACAACAAATGGCGAGTCGCTGGTGAACACAGATCTCTGAAAAAATTCATCTTCATGGTCCGAAACCTCATCAAAGACATCCATCTTTGCTGCACTACTCAGCTGAGCAGTTTAAATTCATGTGAGGGGAAGAAGGCACTTTACCTGCCAGCCATTGGGGAAAGGGGAGCTTTGACCGAGACATCTTCACCACTCTCAAAGGGCCAATATGAGATTCATTTTAGGAGGGTCATCTTTCAGATGGTCACTACTGCCGGACTCCACAGGATTTGCAACACTTTCTCATGGACATTATTGCTCTTGTTCCTCATTCCCATGCTGCTTGCATCCTTTTGGATGTTTGTATTTTGGACAGCTTAGCTGTTTGGGCCTTCCAGAGATATTTTCTTTGGACATGATCTTTGATTTTAGGCTCCTCAATCCATAATGCCCTTTTGTGTGAGTTAGAAATTTTATTGATTTGATCAAGCCTCACGGACGGAGAGGAGCCCATTTTGAGCTGAGCCTTTTGGACAACCTTCTTGATTTTACATGTCTTTTGCTTTTGTCTCAGCTGTGCTTTAATTGAGGCGAGAATCTCTGGAAACCAGACTCTTGCGTACATGCCATTTTGGCTATTAGATTTGCAGCATGGAGTCATTTCAATACCCTATGTCTTCGAGGTGTGCTACTTTCCGTGGGTCCAACTTTAATAACCTTCTTGAGATGCCTTTAACGTGTGAGAGTGGGTGGAGCCCAACGATAGTAGTGGAGATGGTCATAGGTCTCTGCTATTTTGAACAGGATTAGTTTGACCAGCAGAGTAGGCTTCCTTCCTTCTGAACATTTCAGCGAGAGCACAATAGACAGAATTCATTCTAGCATAGTTCTGAACTCATGGGTTGCGAGATTTCTTTGAGAGAGCTATCCTCGACGGGGAACGCAACCAGAAGAGCTTTCAGAAAACAAAAAACTTGTAGCAAAGGTTCAAACGACAATGAAAAAAAATAAAAAAAGGCCGAAAATACAACAACTAAAGGCTAAAGCAACAACAAAAGAAAACTTTATTTATGTACAGTAAGTCTCGTAGAGACTATGCGAAGTATTGTTTGAGAGCGAGGCCATTGAGAGGAAGGGATACTTCTTCTCCCTCGAGATTTGTCAATTTGTAAGTGGATGGGCCTAATTTTGCAGAAAATTTGGTACGGGCCTACCCATAGATGTTGAAATTTCGTATGCATTCCTTTGCCTTCATGGTTATGGTCCCATTTCAGGACTAAATCCCCAACTTCAAAATCTCTTTTACCATATTTCCTCTTATCGAACCATCTCTTAACTATGTCCTGGTGCTGATGGAATCGATCTTTAGCTTTGTGTCGGGCTTCTTCAAGTTGAAGCAAGGTGTTGATCCTGGATTGTAAGGCTTGGCTACCAGAACCCCGAGAGGCCTGGGATAATTGTAAGGATGGGAGTAAGATGTTTGGGGGAAGGATGGCTTCCTTGCCATAGACAAGAGTGAAAGGGGAAACACCTAAAGCGTTCTTTGGGGTCACCCTATCTGCCCATAAGGCGTTTGGGAGAGCTACATGCCAACTTCTCTGGTTCTCTATCATAGTCTTCTTAAGAATTCGAATCAGATTCTTGTTTGAGGATTCAGCTAATTCGTTCCCCTGAGGATAGTAATTGGCTGAATAATGCAACTTAATTCCCCATTCATAAATAAATTCATTTATCTTGCAAGATGAAAAATAAGTAGCATTATCAAAAACAAGGGAAATTGGAACCCCAAACCTGGTTATGATGTTCTCTTTCAAGAAGCTGATGACTGCGTCTTCGTTGATTTTGCGCAAAGGGATGGCCTCCGTCCACCTAGTGAAGTAGTCAGTAGCCGTCAGGATGTATCGATGTTGCAACGAAGAATTTGGATTTATTTCTCCGATAACATCTATACCCCACTGCTCAAAAGGTTCAGAGATGATAACCGGCTGCAATGGTCCTGCTGCCTTAGGTAACTTCCCAGCGCTTCTTTGACATACATCACAGTTCCGTGTATATGTGTGGGCATCTCGGAACAGAGTGGGCCAATAATAACCAGCTCTCAGTATCTTGTGTGCTGTGGTCTCTCCTGAATAATGTCCGCCTGTGGGGCAATCATGTAGTTCTTTGACAACTTTGCTTGCATCTTCCTTTTCCAAACATCTAAGGAGAACTCCATCATAATTCTTCCTGAAAAGAATCCCATCAATGATTTGATAAGGAGATGATTTCAAACGGAGGGCCCTTCTTTGCTTGGAGTTCCAGTGCTCAGGTAGATATCCCTGCTGTAAATAGTGCACCAGATCTCTATACCATGACTGAGGGGCTGTGAAGATATGACACACTTCAACCGAATTTAACTCAGCTTCATTTTTCCAATGTTGTTCTTCATCAGTTGAGTTTCTCGCAAGTAACTTGCACAGGCCTTGTCCTTTAATGATCGTGGCTGGTTTAAATTCCAAATCATATTCCTGTAGAGCTGTGACCCAGTTCCCTCTCCTTTCTCCCAATTCCTTTTGAACGAAAAGGGATCTAACAGCTGGGTGGGGAACTACGACTTTAGTTCTGTTCTTAAGAATGTATGGCCTAAACTGCTTGACTGCTTTGAAGACAGCATATGCATGCTTGTCAACTACGGGATAGTTCAGCTCAGCCCCCTGCAGACCAGTGCTCATAAATGAAATTGGGTACTCATATCCCTGTTCCACCTTCTGCGTGAGTACAGCTGCGAGGGAGTCATCCGAAGTGAAGGTATACAAGATGAAATCCTTATCAAAATCTGGGCTCCTCAAGGAAGGAGCCTTAGCTACAGCTGCCTTGATATCTCTAAATGCGTCCTTCTCCAAATCTGTCCACTTGAATTGTATACTTTGTTTCACCATCTGTTGCAACGACTTAACAATCTGTGCGAAATCTGGGACAAACCTTCGGAAAAAATTGATGGTGTCCATAAAGGACTGCATAGATTTCTTGTTGTGAGGCATTGGAATCTTATTAATGGCTTGGACTCTTTCTTGATCAATTGACACTCCCCCTTTGGAGATGATATGACCCAACAGCTTACCTTTGGGAACAGCAAACACGCTCTTCTTGGGATTCAGGGAAATACCATACTTCCGGCAACGATCAAAGATATGCCTCAGATGAACAACATGATCTTCCCTTTTCTTCGAAAAGACTGTCACATCATCTAGGTAAACAAAAACACATTGCCCACCCAATCCTCGGAAGGCGATATCCATCGCCCTTTGGAATGTAGCTCCTGCATTTATTAGACCAAATGGCATCCTTCGGTATGCGAAATTTCCCCATTTAGTTTGGAAAGTAGTCTTAAGACGATCTTCTTCGACCACTAGTACTTGATTGTATCCAGAGAAACCATCGAGGAGAGAAAACAACTCGGATCCTGACACCATTTGAAGGATTTGTTCCATTGAAGGGATGGGGTAGTTGTCTTTATCCGAGGCTTTGTTTAAATTTCTGAAATCTACACATAGCCTTATCTCTCCCGACTTCTTTCTTACGGGAACCAAGTTCGCAACCCACTCAGAATGCCTAACTCTGAAGATTATCTTAGCGTCCAGGAGCTTTTTTAATTCTTTTTGAATCAGCGGTTCTAGAGTAGGATGCATTCTTCTTAACTACTGCTGAAATGGTTTGACGCCTGCTTTCATTGGTATGACATGCTGAATAATGCGGACGTCATACATTTTCAGATCTTCATAGGTCCATGCAAAAACATCTTTGTATTGTTTAAACAATTTAATGAACCTGTCTCTTTCTCCTGGCGAACAACATTTGCCAAGGTTGACGAACTTTGGTTCTGCCTCGGTGCCCAAATTAACCAACTCATGTTGCATTGATGAGCTGTTAGTCTTGGTATTAGCTGGCCTTTTGAATCTATTTTGAAGATCGAACAGCATTTCAAGGGATCTTACTTCCTTCGGAATGAAATTTCCTTTCTCCTCATCCTTCTTACTCAAATCAGCATCATGCTCTTCCTCATCTATTGCAGCTCCTTGAAAGCTATCTTCGTTTGTTAGGAAGCTGATAATTTGTTCATCATCATCGAAGACTCTGAAGTTCATGATGTTATCGGGAACGGAAGGCCTGAAAATCAATTCAATTGAGCATTTATTATTTGATGGCACCAATCTAGAAGCAGATGTTGCTAATAAATCAGCAGCAGAATTTTGCAATCTAGGAATTGATTTTATATTGAAAGCGTCAAAATGCATAATTAAATCCCATACCTCAGCCTGGTAACCTTTCAAATGAGGTGAGAGACAATGAATGGTGTCCCTTACCTGTCTTACAACTATCTCGGAGTCACCAAAGACCTTCAGGTACTTAACATTTAAGCCAATGGCCTTCTTTAATCCATGTACCAAAGCTTCATATTCAGCGGTGTTATTAGTACAATCGAATTCTAATCTACAAGACAAAAAATACTTGTTTCTTTTTGGATCCATTAGAACACAACCGGCTCCAGATCCTTCCAGAGTCTTAGAACCATCAAAGTATAATGTCCAAAAGATATCTTTAGATTCAACTAAGTTAGTTTCTTTGTGGTCTATGTCAGTAACTAAATTGACTATGTTACAATCAACATCATCAGTCCGAGAGAAATGAAGGAGATCGGACTGTTTATCTGATTCATGGCTAATTGTTTCAGATTGATAGTTACCCGGATCCATTTCTAAGAAATAATTCCCCAGAACCGAGGATGAGAAAGTTACGGCCTCATTCTTTTCTTCTAACTGAGTTACGTTTTGCTTCATATGAGGTTCCCTAAGAACTTTAATCTGATTCTGTCTGTTCTGATAAGGTAGCCATAGGTGGGACCAATCAGTGGCAAAGTAGCCACTCAGCTCGGTAGACCAATCCCTACTTAAAATCAGCCCATAAGCTTCAGGAATATCGACCACCATTATGTCAATGAATTGACAGACTCTAGGGTCAGCTGATAGTCTAATGAGAATGTCTTTCATCTCCCCAATAACCTTGACAGCAGTCCTATCTAATTGAATAATTTGGGCTGGAGATGGGACAGGCTGCCCGTTAATTTTTCTACAAATTGATAGTGGCATAACGTTTGAGGATGCTCCAGAATCTACCAAACAGTTGTGAACATTATGGTTGAAAATTTCAAAAGTCAATAAGAATGGCAATGTTTGAGATTTAGACTTTCCACCGATGCTAGCCTCATTAATTTCGGGATTGTCTTGAGAATCCGTTAATGGAGTGCTGATCTGGGGTTGTAAAACATGCAGCAGTTTGTCTCGTTGATGGGGTAGGCTGCACATGTCAAATATTGACACGTTTTCCTTGACCTTCTTGATATCTTCAATAATATCATATCCTATGTCGGATTCGTTCCCATTTCGAGTTGGCTGATCTGTTTTGCTCATTGTGACCTTAGGTGGCTGAACTATGGTGTCAGTGCTTGGCTGTTTGGTTAACTTTGGGCTGTTGTGGGATAACTGTTATATGCCTCCTAGGCGGTTCTTTTGAGACTTTAGGCTTATGAGGAACGTTGGCTGGCACAGGATCCGCGATTGGGCCTTTGCTGCGAGTAGCAACATTTATGGTAGAGGGAGAGCTATCTATGTGATCTTCTTCTACTAATTCAGTCATAGGTACGCAATCCCACAACACCATAGTAGTGTCCGGGGTTGGTTCCTCTAACTCAGGGCTCGACTCTTCTGGAGGATCATCTTGGTCTGGGATTTGTGAATCTAGCATTTGGTTCATGACTAAGCTCATGGAATTAATCCATTGCGAGCAGCTCTTTTCCGAATGCGGTTCTTGGTGAAAAGTGCAGAAATTTTCCATTCCAATCTCATTCAAGTTTAAAACAGGGGCAGTGTTCATTGGTGGATGAGTTTGCTCACCGTCTTCCCTTCTTTTATAAAATGGCTTGAAAGGTTTCCTAGATGTGCTAGCAGCCTTGTCTTTCTCGAGATCTACGATTTTGTTAGATAATTTCTGCATCATCTTGACTACATTTTCCATGTCTGTAGATGGCTCTTCTTTCCCTCTGGTGAGTAGCAAAGGTTTTTTGCTAGCTGCTGGTTTTGGTTCTACATCTAAGGCATGTTTAGCAATGCTATCAGCCTCTTCCTCTACCTTTTTAGCTTCTTCAAAGTTCTCTATCAGGGTGGTTTTCTTGGATCGTTTTATGAACATTGCTATTGGTCCTTCAAGAGCTGTTGTGTAGTATTCAATCAGAGACTCTTCTGCTGGTTTATTAGCTTCGCTGAAATTATTTAACAGCGTCATGAATCTTTGATTGAAATCTTGAACCTTTTCTTTCTTTTCCATCCTCATGGATAAGAGTTCTTTCATAAGTGTGGCCACAGTCTTTTGGTTTCCGTATTTCTTTAAGAAACACTTTTTGAATTCATCCCAACTAGAGATTGAGCTGGGTTGTAGGCTAAAGTACCAGGATGATACTTTTGGCTCGAATGTATATGGAAACAACCTGCAGACTATGTCTTCATGTTGTATGTTCAAAAGGTTCAGAGCTAAGTAAAAACTCTTGAGGTGATCTTCCGCCGAAATGGCTTTGCCTGGATCGTACTTAGGCAAGACCTTTTCTGGGTTTTTAGGAAGGTTATGGAATGGTCCGGCTAAGTTCAACGCTCCCCTTGCTCTCCAAGCAGGTACAACCATGTTTGGATGTGGAGACCCTGGTGGAGAATTGTAAGGTGAATTCTGAGGGGTACTCTTTGGAGTGGTAAGTTCTTCAAGGTTATCTTGGTCTGAAAATTTTTCTGAGTTTTCCAGATCTGCCTTGTTAAGAGTGTCTGAGATTTCTTCCAAAGTCAGATTCACAAGCTCTTCGAAACTTTGAACAAGAATCGAATCTCGGGTATACTGTGGCTCCTTTCTAGGGGTAGTTTTCTTAGGGAGGAAATTGACAGCGTTTAAACCACCTAGCTGCCTAACGTAGGATCTGGTATGTCTTCTCAAATCTTCTACTTCTGTAAAAGGGACAGCGTATAAAGCTTCCTGAGGGTCAGGGTCAGAAATGAGGCGTTCTTGATTTGTTAATCCAAGATCTGGGCTGTTTGAAATGCTTTCTTTAAGCGGGTTTTCAGGGTCTTCTATGGCAGTGGGAGATTTTCCCCTATCAGCCATGCACTTTCATGCCCTCCTTCTAGCGCCAAAAACTGTTGATGCCTCGGATATCGTAGCATTAATCAGAAAGGGATTCTCCCCGAGAGATGATCCCAATTAGATTATCTCCCATTTGGTGTAGGGAATCCGTCCGGTTAGCGGTTCCAGCAACCGTGGGTTTGGAGTTTTAATTCCGATTTGTATCGGTTATGGCCCGATCCACCTTTCTTTTTGGATTTTATGTGTTTCTTAATGAGATGCAAGTGCCTAATTTATATTTCATCTAAATGCAACTAAAACAGATCTAAGTCTAGAAACTGAAGTAAATCTACCTATCCTTGCAGGGAGCACGCTTAAAGGATGAGCAATAAGCTATAACAGATAACATAAAGAAAGAACAGATAGCTGTCAATTCTTACAGGTAAAGCTACAGCTAGATAAAAAATCTTAGAAGATAGCTTCTAGTTTAATGTAACACGTATCTATTGCTCATGAAACAGAGAAAGAAGCAAAAATTGTCTAATCTAAATGGAAAGAACGAAGAAACAGATCTAAATGTAAACAAACTGAAATTAAATTTAAAGATCCCTGCAAGGAGCAAATTAAAGGCATGAACAATGAGCCATATGAGTTATCTTAAAGAAAGAACAGTTAGCCGTTCAATCTAAAAGAGAAATCTACAGCAATGATAAAGATATCAGCAGATAGCTCCTGATTTAATATGAGACGCATTCATTGTTCACAAAATGGAGAAAAATCGTATGCACAGGAAGGAGCAAAATCATTAATACAAAGAAATAGTTCAGATAGTAAGAATGATCTCACATTACAGTATGGAAGTCATTAGAATAGTCCAAAATACATCCGTCCAACATTCCCCTGCAAAACGTCCTTCTCCCTGGCTTTTATTAGAAAATTCGATTTTACAGAACCGATACAAGATAGCTCGTACAGGTTTACAAAATTCATTCCCTGCCAAAAGTCCTTCCTAATCTTTCCTAACTTCTATTTATAGTTAGAAATCTGCCCTTTGGGCTGCCACCTAGCATCTTCCACTTGTCATCTACAGAATTTTCTCTCCTATAATAGACAAAATTGTGATTCTTTTCTTTTACAAGATATTTAACAAAAGAATGGACAGCTGTCCCATAGCTCATGCTTTATACATTTGAAAGTTATAACAAAATACACATAGCAGAAATAATGTTCTAATATCGTGCTGTCACTCTTGTGCGTGAGTTTCAACTGGGAGAGGATCACCCAAGTCAATTGATGTTGCTACTGCTGCCTGGGAAGAAGGGACTGAGCTGGCTGGAATTTCTGCCACTGCTGGGGAAGAGGGAATTGAGCCCACTGTGGTTGCTGGAGTGGCTGCTGGGAAAGAAGATTCTGGATTTGCTGGTGCTCCTGCTACTGCTGCAGCTTTCTTCTCCTCCTCCGCTATGTAGCTATACCACATACCTGTGTCCCTTATGACTATGTTTGCTGCGGCAGGGAACAAGATTTTCTGAGAGGTTACATTCTTCCCGAGCTCTGCTCCAATGCCATGAACTTCTAATACTGCAGCTTGATGCATTTCCTTCAGCAGATGGTTGTGGAGTGACGACAATCCAATATACTGTTGGAGGTCATCAATAGCCAGGACCTCAATCCTCTTCACATACTCCGTTTGAACACCTAGTTCTTCCTTTAGCCGAGACAAACGTTGCTCCTTTTGTGGAAAGTCCTCCAGGGTCTGAGGGAAGCTCAATGTGCATTTGTCATGTACCCCTTGGAGCCTTTGGTACAGACTATTAATTTTATCTGTTGTTCTTTGCACACTGGTTATCAGCTTACTGGCACAGTTCCTGCCAAACTTCAAAAGGGCTATGTCCTCGTTAAAACCGTCCACAGATTTAAATGGGAGGTGCGTGGGGAAACCCCCTTTTCTTTCTCTCCATGCCATCTGACTGATGATATTCGCCTTTACACGGGTATTCTTATCTTTGAGCCTATGGGCCTCCGCATTTATTTATTTTAATCTGACCACCATGGCCTTGAGCTTGCAAACCTCATCAGTGATTAGCTCCTGAGTGTCATACACTTGCTTCAGGATGTTGCATGACAGCTCATGGAAAAGAGACATGTCCATTGTTCTACCTTCATCCTGCTCTAATTGCTCAGCTAATGCCCGCTTGTCTACTTCTAGCTGGGATGCTTTATCCTCCACTCTATTCTTCTCTGCCTCCACAATCATCATTTGGAGTGTCAGTTGGTCCTTTTCCTCTTCCAGCTGGTTATACTTACCTGATAGCTCTTTATGTTCGGCATACAGGCAATTATACTTGTTTACTACCAGATCCCTTTGGGCCTGCTCATTAGCCACAGTTTGTTGTAGCGAACGAGCTCTCTTCTTTGTCAATACATTTTCCCTGACTATAACGCCCACATTGTCCAGAGATGCCTTTGCTGTTTCCACAGCTGCGGATGCCATGGCAAAGGGATCTTGATCTGTGTTCTTCATTATAGTGACCTCTCGGTGGGTAATGATGTCCTCGTGGAAGGGACTTTTGATCCTCTCTTCTGATTTGAGGACCATTGCTTTCCTTTTATTGTCA